>MNCI01019108.1:897271-914786 GCA_015680685.1 Gnetum montanum | reverse complement strand
AGAATTCACTTTAAAGATAAAAAGAAGCTATTCTAGTCCCATCAAAATACTAAAGATTCTCTGAACCCTCTCGACTACTGAATTGTTCAACAATGTGACTACAAACAGAGGCTCTCTTACAACAATCCCAATAGCAGTTCCCACACGTTGCACAATAACAAAATTTACTACTAAAATGCTCTTAAGGCCTTTAAACACAAGCGCTTCTATGGAAAAATTTTTAATAGAAATTTCTATCAGGCAACAAGAACAATAAGAGCAATCTAAAAATCCCAAAATTACTTGCCAAAGATGATACTATCTAAACCACTAGCTAAACAATTTAAATAAAATAAAAAATAAAATACATAACTCACAGGACCATGACAAAGAGGCTGAAATCTTTTCTTTAGCAAGCCATCTTACAAGAAATATTCTTTACAAATCTTCCAAGACTCCAAGTGTGATGATTCCCCCTGACCCTTGAAGCCTTTTTATAGGGTTCTAAGGTAGGTAGGGAAGTTACATATTTAAAAATATCTTACCTAACTTCTCTCCCAAGTAACTTGGCCAACCAATTAGAAGATTACTTGCCCAACAAGTTAGGTAAGTTACAAAAAATCTTGGATGGTTGTAACCACCATAGATAAAAATGTTGTAGTTGACAAGTGTCCAGTCCATGTATGACATTAGGTAAATATCCCATGAATTTTTGTCTTTGGATATATTTTTATATAGAGGTATCCAATATTTGAATACCAAAATACCAAATTATATTCAAACGAATTGATTTAGGGAATGGCCGATGAAAGAAAATATACTTTTACAAAGAAAATATAATTTTCCAAAGTTAACTGCCCGATAGCCTTTCCTGTGCGCAAATTCAAGTTCCTCGCGGCGTGCGTCTGTAAAAGCTCTTAGCAGGGCATCTGGTAGCCGTAAATTTCTGTGCCGTCTATGCGGCCATGTGATGAGGGATGTCGTTATGACCAGGAAATGCTACTTCTACAATTTCTGCTACAGATGCATACGAGGATTGGTTTTGTCCAAGAATGCATGCATTTGTGGAGAGAAGAATGTTTCGGTAGATGATCTTGTGCCGAATTGAACCCTACGCAACGCGATTTCATCACTGGAGCAGAAATGGAGAAGAGAGGCACTTGGCACGGAAGGAAATCTAAAGAAAAAGAGGTGTTATGCACCGCACTAGTGAAGCTTGAAACCACAATTAGGGTTAACAGAGAGAGTAAGCTCTGGTTTTTTGTTATTGTGCCGGGGATTTATGTAATGGCCCATTGTTGTTGGCGTTTATTCTCCTTTTTTCTTGTTGAAGCGCCTGTAGTTACTGTGTCACAGTAGGGATTTCAACTTGTACAGAAATACTTTGCTATGCAGATTCAGTTCTCATTATTTACAACGTAGGAATTTGAATCTTCAAAGTTGTGCATATGCATCTGCAAAAACTCTGAAAGAGCTCGAAACCGGCATGTGCGTGATCGCCGCCGCCATCAGTTCATTGCCGATGCCACTGCAGCCCTCTTTCACCGCTGTGCATCTGTCCTCCACTCTGATAGGCGATGCAATGGAACACACAAGGGAATACTGGATTGATTGCCAGTGGATCCACAGCTAAAATAATATGTTCCCTTTGCCTTGCGGTGGCCCTACCAATGACTGCGGCATAGCACCCTCCATCAAACAATCACTCTGCCCTATCCAATTCTCTGCACCGTAAAACTTGAAAGCCTCATCGATGGGCTCTGTACCGTGATCCTTCCAAGAGCCAGACACAGAGCAGAAGCTGATACATTTGTATTGGCATAGTGTGGGTGTTGGAATAAATCGTCCCTGGTGATCGTCATCATCGTCATCAGAATCGCAGTGATCGATAAGAAGTAGGTGACCTTGCACAGTTGCCATTTGCAGGAGTAGCATCATCTTGAAAGGAAGCTCCGGCAAGGGCATCCAAGAGTCTGCTTCAAAGTCGTAACACATCACCAAATCGATACATCAATTCTGCTGAATCAAATAATCTGTGTTTGGGTACATGAAATCATGAGACTCATGAAAATAGCGACCCCAATCTCTCCAGTGCCAGTAGTGCCAGCACGCAGCATATAGGAACCCCTCCACCACGGTGGCGTAGCATAGTAGTGTGTGGAAGCTATCCTTATCCTTACCCTTACCTGTAAACATAGGAGCGGCCTTACGTAGCGTCGTGGTGGACTTATCTACCACAAACATTACCATTGTCCTACTGTCATAATAAGAAGGATTCGCTGAAAGGAAGACCACATGTTTATTTTTAAATTTTCAACCATACATTGTTTTACAAGTTGTCTTTTTCTAGTATCTACTCTTGCTGTTCCATGAAATGGCCGAATGTGCTAACATTCTTGCCCCCTCTTAAAAAGCTTAAATTTATGTAGCCTCATTTTGAAACTGAACTGTACTTAAAGCTTTCATTGAACTTTTTACAGCTGAAATGATAAATCTTTTTGGAGGAAATTTCCCATCAAACATAAGGTTTGATGGTATAAAAACCTCATTCCTAACAAAATAAACAAACTATACATTATTAAGTCCTTTGTTCATGGACTATTTTTGAGATAGGAAGAGAATGGGGAGGATTCTGCTGGAAGGAATCCTCATGTCTCTAACCCTCTCGTAAGTAATATTTCTATTACTTTTTGGCTCACTGGAGCTTTCAACTTGATCCTCTTGAGATTTATCTTCAGCAATCCTCTCATCTTCTTTCTCAAATGAATTCTCATTTTCTTGGAGTGTACAAATTTTGTTTTCAACACCTCCTTTTTCAACAATCTTACTTTTTCCATTTGAAGTAATGTTATCAATCATGAAAGGTTCATTATAGATGTATATATGATTTGGTTCTCCTTTCCAAGGTAACCACATGTGATAATAATCTATTGATATGTAACCTAAGAAATTCTTGCTCCANGTAGCTCCAGAATCAACCAAACAATTGTGTAAGAATTTATCCTTTAATTTCATTGTCAAAAGGAAAGGAGGAGCTTCCTTGTCATACGAAGTCCTTAACTTTTCATCATTGTTAGACACATAACTTAACTCTGATTCTCTAACTCTCCTTTTGCCTTTAATGAATTCTAAAGCCTTTCTTTGTTGATCTCCAATTTCTGGTAGTCGTAAATTTCTGTGCCATCTGTGCGGCCATGTGATGAGGGATGCCGTTATGACCGGGAAATGCTGCTTCTACAATTTCTGCTACAGATGCATATGAGGATTGGTTTCCTCCAAGCATGCATGCGTTTGCAGAGAGAAGAATGTTTCGGCAGATGATCTTGTGCCGAATCGAACCCTATGCAACGTGATTTCATCGCTGGAGCGGAAATGGAGAAGAGAGGCACTTGCCGCGGAAGGAAATCTGAAGAAAAAGAGGTGCTATGCACCACACTGGTGAAGCTTGAAACCAAAATTAGGGTTAACAGAGAGAGTAAGCTCTGGTTTTTTGTTATTGTGCTGGGGATTTATGTAATGGCCCATTGTTGTTGGCATTTATTCTCCTTTTTTCTTGTTGAAGCACCTGTAATTACTGTGTCACAGTAGGGATTTCAACTTGTATAGAAATACTTTGCTATGCGGATTCAGTTCTCATTATTTACAATGCAGGAATTTGAATCTTCAAAGCTGTGCATATGCATCTGCAAAAGCTCTGAAAGAGCTCGGAACCGGTGTGTGCGTGATCGCCGCCGCCGTCAGTTCATTGTTGATGCCGCTGCAGCCCTCTTTCTCCACTGTGCATCTGTCCTCCACTCTGATAGGCGACGCAATGGAACACACAGGGGAATACTGGATTGATTGCCAGTAGATCCACAACTAAAATAATATGTTCCCTTTGCCTTGCAGCAGCCCTGCCAACGACTGCGGCATAGCACCCTCCATCAAACAATCACTCTGCCCTATCCAATTCTCTGCACCGTAAAACTTGAAAGCCTCATCGATGGGCTCCGTACTATGATCCTCCCAAGAGCCAGACACAGAGCAGAAGCTGATACATTTGTATTGGCATAGTGTGGGTGTTGGAATAAATTGTCCCTGGTGATCGTCATCATCATCATCAAAATCACAGTGACCTATAAGAAGTAGGCGACCTTACACAGTTGCCATTTGTAGGAGTAGCATTATCTTGAAAGGAAGCTCCGGCAGGGGCATCCAAGAGTCTACATCAAAGTTGTAACGCATCACCAAATCGATACACCAATTCTGCTGAATTGAATAATCTGTGTCTGGGTACATGAAATCATGAGACTCATGATAATAGCGACCCCAATCTCTCCAGTGCCAGTACGCAACATATAGGAACCCCTCCACCACGGTGGCGTAGCACAGTAGTGTGTGGAAGCTATCCTTAACCTTACCCTTACCTATAAACATAGGAGCGGCCTTATGCAGCATCATGATGGACTTATCTACCACAAACATTACCATTGTCCTACTGTCATAATAAGAAGGATTCGCTGAAAGGAAGATCCATGTTTATTTTTAAATTTTCAACCATACATTGTTTTACAAGTTGTCTTTTTCTAGTATCTACTCTTGCTGTTCCATGAAATGGCCGAATGTGCCAACAGGAAGCAAGGAACACATGAATCCCTTAACATGGAAATGGGCAGATATTATTCTTTATTGCATAGATGCCTGAGCCATTGCATTAACTTTTGGTTGTTGAATTCATCAACAAGCAAGGACCACTTTTGCCTACCATTTATTGACCAAGTCCTCATCATCATAACAGGACACTATTACTACAATTTCCTCTATGGGCACAATGGATATAATTAGATTTGCATTGCATCAAAAGATCAAGATAACCACATTCACTAGTCCATTGGAAACATTTTCCTACAAGAAGATTCCTTTTGGCTTATGTAATGCTCTTGCTACTTTATGGAGACTAGTACTGAGCATCTTCCAAAAGTATATTGGTAATGGAGTAGAGGTATTCATAGATGATTTGAGTTATTTTTTATTCCTTTTCATCACGGAGTGACCAACTTAGTCATGGGGGAGAGGATTGTGCATAGATAAGTGAAATTGACCAAAATTTTTCTAACACTAAAAGAGAATATGAAGGGTAAGCACAAGAGTAAATAAGAATATTTTAATTAATAAATGAAATAAAAGCTAATAAGCCTAACAATTTCTCTTAGCCAAGCATCTAATAACATAATAAACAAGGAAAGAATGACTGTGAAAAGTCTTAATAATTAAAACAAGAAGTAAACAAGGAATCTATTTTTCAATTTTGCTAACTCTACAATCATAGCAAGAGCCATACGTAAATATAGGAATTAAAATTTAAACAAAACCAAGGACCTGAGAAAGGAATATGAACTATTAGAAACCTATTTAAAAAACTTGGATATACTTAAACAAGTCTTTGATGATTATAGATGGCTCCCAAAATACCTACAATAGAAGGATCCTCATAGCCCAAAAATAAAAGACCATGATATAAAGGCAGAGGAAAAACTAGAGAAAAAATTTTACAAGTAGAGCAAGAGGCCCAATCCTTCACTATTCACCAAAAAACACCTATCACAGAATAATCCACATAGGTTGAGGCTGAACCACCACCAACTTTAGAACAAGAGCAACACCTCACATTGTTAGCAAAATGCCTCCAAGCCATTCAAGAGAAGTCCACCATGTCCACAGTAATTATGGAATTGAATTTTGGATCATTCATTGAGTTTTATCCCAAGAGAATTAGAACCCAACTCCAAGCATCTCCTCTATGGCCCATTCTTTCATGTAATGGTGAATGGTACCTCAGAGAAGTGTACCAATTTTCAAAAAATAAACAATATGATGCTACTATCAAGATCGAGGGAGTCTCGGTGCCTTATTCTATTGAAGCCATTGAAAAGGCACTTAATATTCCAAATTTTAGAGCAAATGTAGCACAATTATCCACTAGATTTGACACCAACATAAAGAAGCTATGGTTGTAGAGAGCATATAGAAAAGAGGATAAGGAATACAGTGAATTAACTATTGAGGAGAAGATCTAATTTAAGATCGGGACTTATCACTTATTCCCAACCAAGAGAATCAATAGGATTTTCACCTATGCAACTAGAGGAAGTCTAATCCTTATGGAAAAATTCAATGCTAACATTGAACATATACTCTTATTGAAGATCCAAAGGAGGTTTAAAGAAAAGAAGGAAGGGAAACTCACCCTACCATTCCCTTGCCTTATTAGGAAGTTGTACAAACAAGCAAGGATTCTAGGATACACCAATGATATTCTAAGAAAAGCCCATAATGAATCCTATGTGAAAATGTTCAAACCAGTGCCATCAAAGAAGGATCATCTAAAGAAGCTAGTAGGCATTAAGGGAGCAACAAGATCTACACTAGCAAGTAATCTTCCAGCAACTAGACAATAACAAGAAGTAGGATCCAATGGGTCAATGCCTACTAGAGAGAGGCCTAAATAGAGAACTCCACTAACAAAACAAGATTACAGACCTTTCATGCATCACTTGCAGTGGATTGTAGAAACTATAAGTTGGAGAATGAGGGAATGTTCTACTTTGTATTGAGTAAGGGATAACTCTGTAAGACTTGCAATATCCATAGGACCTACTAGTGGGTAGGTATCTCTACAAGTAAGATGGGATGATGATTGGACACAAAAAATTTCAAGGTACACTGCATCTTTTTCAATCATGTTTAAAACTAGAGAAGGAGCCTTAGTCATGGTGATGCAACATCAAGATGCAGCAAGAGCAACAAAAGTAATTACTGATCACATCAAGGAGTTCTTTAATATTTCCATTGTATCATCAATAGATATTTCTAGAACTAAAGATGTTTAGATGTTAGATAAAACATCCATGACCCCAGTAGATCATGAAGATATCCTTGATTGACTACTTCAAACAAGGCAAGTCATGCAAAATCTCTTTGATATCCCTAGTGATATCATTGTAGTTTACTCTAATCTAATTGCAACAAAGGGAAAGCTAAAAATGAAGTGTAAAGGTTGCAAGTTGAGTTAGCATCTTTGAGATTAGAAAGGATAGAATTTACATAGTACATAGGCCCAAATAAGCTAGATCCCTTTAGGATAGAACAAGTGAGGTAGCTGATACCATCAAACATCCAAGTTGAAATGAAGAAGGAGAAGGTTGTGTGGAACACATTAGTGGAAAAATCACAAATGTATGCACATGCCAAAGCCATCACTACCTTGGAGGAAGAAAATAAAAAATTGCTATTGATAATAAAAGGTTTATAGATATCAAAAAGTAGAAAAATGTTCTCAAGAAAAGCATTTATCAACTATGAGAACAATTCATTAGAGTTAATCAAGACATGAATAAACTGGCTAGAGAAAAATGGACCCCATAAATGAAAGAAGTCCATGCCATAAAAGGAAAATTAGCAATTGAGATAAGCATGTGGAAAAATAATGCCAAGAAGCACAAAAGGCTTAAGGAACACTTTAGGGGACTAGGTGGGCATGTATAAGTAGAAAAACAAGAAAGAAATCCAAATGGTCAAGACCAAGATCACTTCAATTACAACACAAATACCAAATTGGTAGCCAATTCTAGATGGCCTCACCCATGTCCACAAAGCTGAAGTGAAAAATAAAGACCTACAAATTAAATATTTCATTGAGTACATGGGATTAGCAAACCTTTGGTATGCTAATCTAGCCATGTTAATAGCAGGAAGATTAAGAAATGAGTTGGAATAATAAGTAGTTATCATATATGCATTATATGCGAATAAGTTTACAGATAGGAAAGATGCTTAACATTAACTTCATGTCGCAAACTCTGAGCTTGAAGTAGTGAAATCTAGCTACAAGGGACAAAAAGATGTAGTAGCAAACCTAGCTCATTGAATGACCAATTATCAAGAACTGAGAAAGGTGGCCAAGGTGTTTGAAGAAGAAAGAAGGTAGTTCATGGCTTTGTATGTGAAGGCCAATAAGATGTTTCCATAACTACCATGCTCATGGAAGGTATCAATGCCATCAATCATTGTAGAATTTTGATGGACAGTACATGATCCTAGGTGATGAGCAGTGAGTTACCCCCTATGCCCAACCATATGAAACAAGTGTTCACACACAATCTAGTAAAATTCTATGAATGGGACTAGTTGTGCATAAAGATCTTTAAGCATTGATGTAGTTTACTATCTTCCCACTTAGACTAGTGGTAGCTTTGTCATGTATGATTTAGTTTAGAGTGAGGCATATGATTCTTGATGTTGTTTTGGCCTTATGTTACTCTTAACGATAATAGAGAAATCAATTACTTAATCTAATTAACAACATAAAGATAAAGTATAAACTAGCCTACAAGTGATGATTGTCCATTCCCAGCTTATCGTACACCTTGAATTCACGTATCCACTACTAGGACTAGCAAGAGCTATGCTACTAGGCAAACCAAGAAATAATGCTATTGGGATTACCAAATGAAAACATGTTTACACTTGAAACTAGTCATGCTCATTCCATCAATTCATTAATATGCATGGAAATGTAAATATTAACTAAGTACATGAAATGTAAATTGCATGAAAAGTAAATTAGTTATGCTATAATGAATAAGAATCAATCTTGATATTGTTACAAAATGTGTCTAGGTACATTGCCAGTCAAATAAGAAATTGTACAATTGACTCAGATCCATGCTATGGGCACTCACTAACTATTCTCTAATACTATTGATGAGTGGCGAGGTACCCCTACGCCCAACCATACAAATAACAAAATGTTCACTTGTGATCTAGTTGAATTCTGCGGACTTCATTGTTTCCAATGCACTATCCCTTTAGGAAGTGAATATAGCCTTAAGTTCAATCGTTGTCTTCCCAATTAGACTTGTGACGTTCGTGGTATGGTTAAGTGTAATTGAGGCATTTAATTTTTATGATTTTTTATGTTTTATAAATTGGTGCTCAAATATGGATAAAGGTAATTTTATTAACTAATCTAAATTAATTAATTAACTAATCATTTAACTAACCCTAAGATAAGTATTCATTCCCACTTTCCTTACATGTCCTGAACCCATGTATCGGCTACTGGGTGGCCAAGCGCTATGCTACTGGGCATACCAAGCAATAATGCTATTGGGATTACCAAGTGAATAAGTGTTATGCTTAATAAGCGGTTGTACTTATGTATTTAATTTATTTGGCTTAATAACATCATTAACTAAATTTTTGGAAAATATTTGCAAAATAATTAAGAATAATTAAAAAATACTTGAAAACATTGAATGCATAAATAAAATAGCTAATCTATCCAAAGTGTTGCAAGGTTTATCAAAAGCTCATCTTTATTGCCACACACACTATCGTGCTCAAGTAGAAAAATGCTTGAATAAATATTTGTACACTCAATGACTCTTACTGTGGGCACTCAAGGAAAAAATGTAAAGAGCTTCGATGCTACTAAAATCTAGATTGCCATAAATTTGGCTAGAAGACAGGTATTTATAGTTGATAGATAGACATTGCATCAATGGGGCCTTGTCAACGTGGTTGACTATGTCAAGAGGCCTCATCAACGTAACCAACCAACGACAACTCATCAACTATGGGATAAAACTACAAAATTTTGGCTACTTTATTTACCAAAGAATGCTAATACATGTATGGAGAACATGTATTTATAGGAAAAGAATAGATACTACATCAACGAGGCCCCATAAATGTAGCAAATGCTATGTCGATGTGGCCCCATCGATGGGGCAACACCACATTGATGGGGATGCATTGATGAGGATCCATTGATAGCAGCTTGTCGATGCAACACTTTGACACTTCATCACTAGGTTAGAGGAAGAGAAGCTTTGGGTACTCCTCAATTGATACCAATTCTAGAAGCTCAATGATAAGGGAAAGGAGCCAATTGAGAAGCCTCCATCATTAGGAACTTGAAGGCTATATCAAGCTTTAATATTTTGTATTTTTTTGTTTTGTTTTCTATTAATTGTGTCCATAATGCTATGCATGATAATTTTGTAAAAACACCACTCCAACCATAATGCAACATTCAAAGTCATGTATATAGGAAGCCATGTCAAGTTTGAGTGTATCTCCTAATTTTGTAAGGAACTCTATCCTTCTTTTGTTTTACCTCAAGGAAAGGTTTCTAGTTAATCATTGGGGCATGATAAATCTTATTTTTCATAGACTATGATATTGCATCTACGATATCACATCTACAATATCGTAGCTCTACTTATGGAATCATTGATATGATGTATTGGGAGCTATGTAACCTTATAAATATTGATACTTGATCACATCAATGGAAAAACTTTCAGTATAGTCTTAGGGAAACTCTTATAAATTTTTTTAGTTTACATTTAGTGATAGAGTGAATGCCCACTGTGTGGTATTGAGCAGTTGAATGAAATCTTTATTCAAGTGGATTGTACTTTGGCATAGTTCATGAATGGCAATAAAGATCAAGATTGCTTATCATCATTGTAGCATCCACTTAGTTTCTTTATTTCACTTAGCTAATTTCTTTGCTTAGTTTAATTTTCATTTTTACTTTAGTATAATTCTTTATATTTCTGAAGTACCTTAATTTTCCATGTCCATTAGTAAGGTGAAATGAGTATGACTAGTTTCAAGCATATAAGTGTAATCACTTAGTAATCCCAGTAGTATTATTGCTTGGTCCGCCTAGTAGCATAACACTTGGTAACCCAGTGATGGTCACATGAGCCCAAGACATGTACAACAAGCCAAGAATGGCTGCTCATCACCATATGTTAGAATATTTTTCTTAATTACACTACACTTAGGCTTAGATCATATTACTCTATCTTAACCATGTGTTCACTTTGAAGTAAATGGAGCTCGCAACATCAAGATATCATATGCCTCACTTAGAGTTAAACCATACACTTGCACTTTAATAACTCAAAGTGGGAAGACAACAATCACAAAACAATTATCAACTCCTACCATACTTACATTGTCCATCCATGAATTATGATTTAGTCATGTGCATGCACTTGTGACTTGTATGGTGGAGTGTTGGGATACCCTACCTCTCATCAATGTCATACACTTATCCATGCTTCCTTAGTTCTTTCACCTTTTGTCTAAACTTGGTGATCATAGAAGTTAGTTAACAATTTTTTAATGTGATAAGAACTACATTACTTTCATGTTAAGAACATTTTATTAATAGGAAATAAAAGGATGAATGAATTATTCTTATTGCATGTTACAAATGTATATTCCTAGTAGATGACCTAAGATGAAATTTTCACAATTTTATGATGTTATTGATCTACCATGATAAGTATTTTATAAAACTCAAAGAAAATTTTGTCATAATTACTAAACTAAAAAATCAAGAAATAAAAAATAGTTAAGAAATTGAAAAAGACTAAGAAATAAAAGATGCAAAAAATGTGAAAAATTATCAAAAATAAGAAAATATTAAGGAAATGATAAATGTGAAAAAGACTAAAAACTTATAAAAACTAGATAACTAAATTCATTAGTCTTAATTAATTAAATGCATCTCTCTCATAATTGAGTTTAAAGAAGAAGATTCTAAAGATGGATTAAATCTAGACAATGTCTTGTAAGGTGGTTTCAATGTCAACTAGTTTACAAAAGGTTTAATTTTATTGGATGTTGATTAGGATCAATATTTTTGGTATGATAGGGTAATAGATTTGAAGAATAACATACTTATATATAGATAAGATAAGGATAGTCCCTCCCCAAAATTATTTGAGATTTGGTACATTATGACATGTGATTAGAGTTCTTGTACAAAACCTTATCTTCTAGTTTTAGCTCAAGGTGTCTTATTCAACTATCATGCCTTTTCTTTGAATATAATTTATGGATATTATTGTAGATTAATGCTACCATCTACTAATTTTTTTGGTAGGTTTAGATTCATTAATAATTTTCTTTATGCTATACTTAAGTTAAGATCAAGATTAAAAGTAGTTGTTAATGTTCTAAGCTTAGATTAGATGAGTAACTTGGATAGTTTTTGGTACACGAGCTCATTTGGAGAATAGTCTATAAGAAGTTTTTACATGAAATAATACATCCAAAGGGCATCATTGAGTTTTTGACTCTAGTTCTTTCTATATTTTCTAATGATTTTATTCACAACAAATTCAATAAGGCCTAGAAAATGCAATTATCGTTGCACTTTTGAATGCAAAAAATGAAAGATATTTGGAGAGCTCCTACATTTTCTAAAATTCATATTTTTTATGGTGTCTTATTTATCAAGGTCTTCCTATTGACACTTTTCATAATTATATAGGAAATTTTTTTTCTCAATGTCCTCTTTATAGAAGTAAGACTCATTTTCTCATGTTCTTTTTGAGTGCCCCATTGCTCAGCATGCTTGGAAATGAACATCTAAAATTTGTAATAACTTTCAACCAAGAATCAATGAATTCATTCTTAATAATCAACTTGCTTTGTCTACTTCATTTCTTTTCATTTGAAATTATCTTCGACTGCTTATTCTCTACTCTATTTGAAAGCTTTAAAGTGTAGTTATTTTCCAGTAGCAAGGGCATAACTATGACATGTCTTTAGGTATCAAATACCTAATTCTTAAAGATGTCACTTTTTAGTTATAACTTCAAGCAAAAAATCTTCAAGTGAAATATGAATAATTAATTTTTTTCTACAATATATATATATATATATATATTGTTTTGAAGTCTCAAGGATGAAAAGCTTTCAGCTTTTCTTGCTATTTGTTCTTTATCACTGATTGATGTATTATTTTTTCTTTAGAGAGAGTTTTATCCTTCTCTTTGCAAGAAATCATTTCATAAAAAGTGAAACCCCATGAAGGTCCTTCTGAATAAGGGTAAGAATGATTCTTTTCCTATCCTAGAAGGGAGGTTTTTCAAGACTAGTTGTAAAGATGAAAACTTGAAAAGGCATTCCCAAAACTGTACTCTAAATTTTCTTTAATGATTTGATGTACTCTAAATTTTTGTAATATTATTATTCAATTTTTTTAGATTGGATGGCCCCCCCAACCACCCCTTCCCTCCCTCCTCGATCCCACTAAAGATGTGTCTAATCTCTCTAGTTGTAACTTTTGACTAACAATTAGCCTGGGCATGGTATGGTGTAGTAAGTTTATATTTTGAAATGTTGCATTAATTTTTTGAAGGTATTATTAGTGATTTGGATGCTATTAATAGAAATTAAGGGTCTAGGCACATTAAAATGATTAATTATATGGTTCTAGAAAAATTTAGTAGCTATAGTTGTTGTGCAGTCAATTACTCCAACAACTTTTATGTAACCTAAAATTTTGCATAGGTTTAATTATTTAATTTAAAGATACCAAATATGTTTAAATAAGTTAATTTGATTAAATAATAGGATTACATTATTGCTTTACTTAACTAGATAAAATGCTCTTGTTAAAGTATTTTATTAATATTTTATATTATTTTCTTCTTACTACTATTAATGCTTAGTTATAGAGTTGAATGTTAAAATCTAATTATCCCTAGAATTTTTTCTTTTCTTAGTTATTATACCTTTATAAACATTTGAATATGAATGTTTTATTCTATATTATAAGCATATAATTATATGGTACTCTACTCATGGAGCATATAGGATCCTATCCCTACTAGGTTTATACTAATTGTAACTTTTTATTATCAAACTAAAATTTTGAGTTTCTTTTAACTATAATGAAATCTCTCTTAAAAAAAACCTATTAATAAAGTGCCTACCAAATGCTAATCGTTATTGGGATCACCACACGCTAATCGTTACTGGGATCACCACACGTAACGCAAGTGCTCGAAGTGGTTGTACTGAGGCACCTATTTAGCCTAAGTGTGATAAGCAGCCGATTCCTTAGCTAGCCGTACACACCCATGGGTGCTCGTAACCAAGTTGTACTTATCACACGTTCTAGCCTAGCGATGAGTAGCCAATTCCTTAACTAGCCATACACATTGGACCACTACTAGGATTACCAAGCGTAGATCCTGGAATACGCTACTGGGTTAATAAGTAGTCACAATGCTCGTAGTCAAGTCGTACTCACGCATTGCGACGAGCAGCCGATTCCTTGATTAGCCGTACACATCCGTAGATGCTCATAATCAAGTCGTACTCGTGCACACTAGGAAAGCAATAAATAACAATAAAACAAAACCATGTACTGCAAGGTTTATCCAATCAAGTTCGTCTTTATTTTCGTACACAACTTGTGTTCAGGTTACAAACTTGCTCGAATAAAGAGCCGTTCACTCTAGGACTCCTACTGTGGGCACATGGGAAAAATTCTAACTCTAGAGTGTTCAAACTGCCAGAGCTTCGCTACTTCTAGCCAGGATTGGGAAATGAAGGGAGTGCCACCTCTTATTTATAGATATGGCGGCAGACCGCGATATCGCGAACGCGATATTGTGGCACTATGCATGTCGCATCTCATCATACCCCCATGATTGAATGAAAAATCATCCTCAAGTTCCTTACAATGATATCAAGTAGGTATGGGATTATTGAGGGGAAATGGAACTAATGGAATGACATGTGAACGGTTCCTTATTACAAGACTTGACACAACTGGTGTTCATGACAACAAGGGTGAACACCTTATTACAATGACATCAGGCCACATTTGGAAGCTGAGAGAAAAGAGGAGAGAGAATAGAAAAGAAGAAGAGAGAAGAGTCTTGCTGCTGCCAATGCTAAGATTGCACCTTCTATTGTCCATCCGTAAGCGCATTATCCATCCTACTCCTTGCATAGCTACTTCAGCGCTGCTCCATTCCAAGTGTTTGCACCAGATCCATTCCATTGTTGTATGATTGCCATCTACACACACAACACAATCATATATTAGCAAGGGTAATTGAATTATTAAGTAAATAATACCTTGCTTCGGTGTAAGTCCGTTGGCTAGGTTGTGGTATGGCTGATATGGATCTGGGAAGATGTTACTGATGAGTATTGAAGGTGCAGGGGTTAGGAAGAGAAATGAAAAAATTCGAGGCTTAGGAGAAAAATTGAAAAAGTAGGCCCCGTACCCCCATGACTAATCGCAAACCTCCGGTAGCGATAGAATGGAGAAAGAAAAGGAGTGAGAAAGATAGGTAAAAAGGAACAACTATGGCATCAGTGAAGTGGATGTCAAGATGGAAATGAACAAAAAGAAAATTAATTGCAAAAATGTTAAGGAAAGGAAATTAACTATAATTCCAAATAGGATTGTCAATGGGTCCTCCCCAAAGCAGGCTCATGCCCTTAATGCCCTGACAATCCCACATTCAAGGAGTCCGTAGGCATAAGGAATGTCCTTTGGAATAAGAGTTAAAGTCTTAATCGGAAGAAGTTACCAAAAAGAAAATAATGCATCAACCAAAATATATACTAATGATACAACCGGCAATGAGGTGAACAATGGAGAGAAGAATGGAAAGAGGAGAAGTGAAATGGAATCCAAAGAACAAGGTGGTGTACAGCCCCTTGTGTATGTTATGATTAATGTGACTTGGCGAATCTCATTCCAACTCCAGATCAAATCAACCACTTCCAGTGACTTCACATCAATGCATTTGGCTAAATCATCCACTTGGATAACAAGGATGCATCTTTAAAGAGCCACCACCATTCCGACGAAACAAAGGAGAGAATGGGAAGCGAGAAGGGCCTTAGTTAGAGGGAACACTTTGGTTCCATAACTAGTGCATGCAAACCAAATTTTATTTTTTCTAAGGGGTGTGCTTTGAATCCTCACTTTCACTTTTTTTTTATCTTTTGTGTTTTTATGCGTGGGGACCACACCATGCAAAGACTTCTTATTTTTATTGTCTCAGCTTCCGATTATTGGAGTACATCGGAATGGTAAGAAAACTCAATAAGAAAACATCCAAGCACCCAAGTGAATGACCAACACAAAAGCATCAAGTTCCCTTGAAGTCACACCCTTTGCAATCCTTGAGTCCTTCCTTAGTTTGAGAAATGCCCAGTCACCAATTCGTTAAAGTTCTTATTGGAAAGGGAACCGTACATTTCCAAGCCAAGGGAAACCATAGACTTGATGGATGGATGGATGAAGTGATCTCATTGCCTGCCATATCAAAAGAACATACCTTACTATCAACATTTTAACTTAAAGGTAAAAACCAAACATTAGCAATTAATATGAAAACAGTTCATCCCATCGGCCTGAACACTTATTGGGTGACGAACTTACATGGTGGATGACACACACACACACACACAAAAAATAGAAAAAGGTATAACGATGTTGTAAGACAAAAATAAGAAAAGTGAAAGAAATTTTTAAAACAAAAATTAGAAAAGTTAAAGAAGTTTGTAAAACAAAAATGTGTAAAACAAAAATGTTGTAAAACAAAAACGTGTAAAACAAAAACTGAAAAAGAACTGAGGGCCCCATATGGTTAGCATAGGTGGCCATCTCCCCCATGACTGAGTTGTAATGGAGAGATCTAAAATAGTGAGCGCCTATTGGAATTTCTGAGAAGTGCCCAACTTCTCCCAATTGATGATCTTAAGTTGAGAGGTGGAAGTTGGCGACGCTCACGTTCCAATGTGTCTATGCCACGGTTGTTGGCATGAGTTTCCTCAGTTCATTCCATGCATATTTGTTTGCCACTCTGAGAAGCTATCAACCACAGGGTGTCTACTACTTCTTGTGTGGTTGCTACATACAGGCTTCTTTGTTGCAGATTTTCTTGGGCACACCTATTACATGGAGACATTTCCTCCATGTCATCACCTGATGAATCACTGTATGTGATGCATGGAACTATCCTCTTCTCGATCTTTCCACTTATGTTTATCTTAGAGATTTCCAAGGAAAGATCGTGGATCCTAAGACATGCGTCTACTATGCTTAGCCATGCCCTTCCCATTATAATGGGGAAGTACCCTTCATTGTTGTTAACATCGATCACTAGAAAATCCGCTGGGTAGGACCAACCACACATAGTGGTAATAACATCCTCCACCAATCCCAAGGGAATCGTGATGGACTAGTTCGCCAACTCTAGTTGGATGTTGCTCTTCTTAAGTTGTGGCAAGTTCCAGGTGTGATACATCTTTCGTGAAATTAAGTTGACTTCGGAACCTGAATCAAGAAGAGCTCGATGTGGTGCATTTCCAGCAATCTGCAAATAAATAAAGGGACTTCCAAGGTCATTTAGTTTCCTGGGAAGGTGGCCTACCTTGATCTAGTCAGTTACGGTATGTGTTAACATGACCGTATGTGTTACACTCCTTTGGACTGAAGGGTGCTCTGAAGTGTTAAATGGTGGAGGCATGTACATGGCCTCAATCGCTTGTTGTTGCGAGAGTTTGTCTGGGCTTTTGGTTTTGAAGTAAGGTCTTCTCTTTTTATAGTTGTCAGAACCATCAGCAGGTTGGATATTTACAGCTCTCATAGCGTGACGTTGCTGCAGTTGAGGAGGAAGTTCCCCTTGCATTGTTGGAGTAGGAGGTGTTA
>MNCI01019108.1:828640-895004 GCA_015680685.1 Gnetum montanum | reverse complement strand
TGATTTTTTTGGTATTTTTCAGTTTATCTCCTAAGCTATGAGGGAAAGGGTTGAGAAACTAACTAACTCTAACTAATGTGCTAATTCTAAATTAACTAGCGTCAGCATCCGTTCCCACTTACCGGACACACCCTGAACTATGCAACTGTGGCTACCAAACGCTAATCGTTACTGGGATCACCACACGTAACGCAAGTGCTCGAAGTGGTCGTACTGAGGCACCTATTTAGCCTAAGTGTGATAAGCAGCCGATTCCTTGGCTAGCCGTACACACCCATGGGTGCTCGTAACCAAGTCGTACTTATCACACGTTCTAGCCTAGCGATGAGTAGCCGATTCCTTAACTAGCCGTACACATTGGATCACTACTGGGATTACCAAGCGCAAATCCTGGAATACACTACTGGGTTACCAAGCAGTCACAATGCTCGTAGTTAAGTCATACTCATGCATTGCAATGAGCAGCCGATTCCTTGATTAGCCGTACACATCCGTAGATGCTCGTAATCAAGTCGTACTCGTGCACACTAGGAAAGCAATAAATAACAATAAAACAAAACCATGTACTGCAAGGTTTATCCAATCAAGTTCATCTTTATTTCCATACACAACTTGTGTTCAGGTTACAAAGTTGCTCGAATAAAGAGCCGTTCACTCTAGGACTCCTACTGTGGGCACATGGGAAAAATTCTAACTCTGGAGTGTTCAAACTGCTAGAGCTTCACTACTTCTAGCCAGGATTGGGAAATGAGGGGAGTGCCACCTCTTATTTATAGATATGGCGGCAGACCGCGATATCGCGTACGCGATATCGCATGGAAAAACGCGATATCGCGGCACTATGCATGTCGCATTTCATCAGTGTGTTATATATAAAATTTTCATAGTAACTTTCCTTTTACCAATTATGTAAGCAAGGGACATATATCTCTTCTTAACCAATTGTACAACAACATAATTAGTCTTGATTATATAAACCATTATGGTTGTACATTTGGATATGTATAACTCATATTGAGGTTAATATTTAACATAAAATTTGTAACACTTCTCCTTAAACTCAATGTGGATAAACTTTCTAACAAGATCTCAAATTCACTTCATATAATAACTTTTATGTAGTTTTAAAATTTTTTTCCAACCACATTTATTTAGATAAAATTCAAGAAAATATTTCTTAATTCATTAAACTTTTTCCCCTTAATCTTATATTTATGCTTGAACAATTATGTTCATAAACATCATAGTTAAGAGAAGCTTAAACTATGTCAATTGATATTTCCATTTTTTATTTTTGCAACTGTTAGTATAATGTAAGACATATATTTGCTAAACTAAAAAAGATATTTATCAAAATTTTCAATATAGTTTTTGATGGTTATGGTTTTATATTTGTTCAATGTTCTTGGTTATACCTCCAATGCCACGTTTTCATTCCCAAAAAGGTGCTGCTACATAACAAAGATGGTGTCTCTCCATAATAAATGTCATATTTATTATAATATTATCCAAAAGAGAAAGTTATAATTAAGATCCAAAAAGGATGCATTATAACAATGGGCATGTCCCTCGAGGTGACCTTTGAGGATTTGACCACCTTAGGATTAGAGGTCATATCAGCATAGAGTTGTGGAGCTAGTAAAGATAAGTAACACATGTTGGATGAAGCAGGACAGGAAGGTGACTATCATCCCTTCTAGCTAGTTATAGGATTAACCATGGTGGTAGTATTAGACAACCTTTAATGAATGGATGTTGTAGGAAGATAATCCTAAGGAATCCTTAGAGCATGACCTAGATACATTATTCCATATTAACAAAGCATTCTTTTCATTTTCCTTCTATATTTCCCTATTATTTTCTTTATTTATAATGTCAAATGTAATGTATATTTGATCTTTTCCATAACATTAGGAAATGGGATGTCATATTCGGTATTAAAAAAAACCATGATTTAAGGGCCCATTAAAATCAAAGACCAACTACAAACCTAGAAAGAGTTATGGACCACCTTTATATGTATCTTATGTTTAAAATGATCAATGTAAGACAAAAGATAGCCTTTTAATGATTTTCTTGGAAAACTAAGTTAGGACCACACATCTACATGGGAATCATGAATGTGAGTCATGTTCAAGATGGATTCAATCAACCAATAAGATTTCTTTGTACTGACTTTCATGGATACTGAGGAGTTGCGATATCAAGGTCACGATATCGAGGCTGCGATATCGAGTACGTGATATCAAAGCCTTCCAAGCGATATCTGATATCGAGGCCTGTCTTGTCGCCTATAAATAAGAGGTGGGCACACTTGGTTTGAGGAGAGTTGATCAATTAGTCTTAGTTCCTTACCCGAACTCTTGCCTTTTTCCCTTCTCAGCGTTAGAATTATTTCTGAGTGACCGCAGTAGGAGTCATAAAGCGAATAGATATTTATTCGAGAATTGTGTGCCTAAGCACACCTTGTGGCTAGAAATAAAGACAAACTTTGTGATCAACCTTGCAATATTCAGAATTACTTATTTAATGTTATTTACAGTTATTTAATGCTTTCCTTAGTTAATTAATGGTCTCACTCTCCTTGTTAACTTCCCCAAGTAAGCACACTCAGTATGACCACTTCGAGCATGCGTGGAACACTTGGTAACCCAGTAACGATTAGCATTTGGTAATCCCAGTAGTGTTACACTAGTTTAGGATGTGGACGACAAGTGAGAATAGATGCTGGTGTTAGGGATAGTTAGAGCATAGTTGATTAGTTAAATTAAATTGGTTACTTAATTAGTTCATTTCTCCCTTTGTAGCACTAGGACATAAAACATAAAAATATATAAAAATCATATATCTCAAGCTTACTGAACCATACAATCATGCTATACAAGTAAGCTTGGGCAGACAACAATTGACTAACCCATCTGGGTTCTATAAAGGTGCATAAGCACTTAGTCCTTGGAATTCAACCAAATCGTGTGTGTATGCTCATATTTGTATGGTTGAGCATAGGGATACCTCACTGTTCATCATTGGCACCGTTGCTAGGGACTTTGTTGATTGTGTGCTAGCTAGAACTTAGGAAATATTTCCATCGTTGGAGCAAACCCTTAGGGTTGGTTATCTTACAATTAGTGAAATGAAAAGTATTGCACATTGAATAGACAATTATGTCTCCTTCTTCATACGAGAGTGTTTCACTGCCTAGGTCCAATATAGGAAACAATCGGAGGTGTAGTACACATGATAATCTTCCAATCCCTCAATAGTTTCACATGATATACATTCATCCTGATGAATATATACCAAACTTTATCTTTATCCTCCACCAAGATGAACAACTGCATTGGCATGATTTAGAAGGTAACATAGTGTTACCTCCTAATCGCTTAGTCCTAGGCATGCTCCTTCATGATCTCACACAAATTAGTATGCAGCACTTACAGGTAGAGTACGTTGTGCATGATCATGACTCGAGATAGTATCAATCCACATAAGCACAACGTCAAAGGTATCTACAATAGGAGAAACATCATGAATCCATAAAGGGGAAGTTGTCTCAGAATGTCCCACATGTCATAAGTGAAAATGAGGGTGGTGAACTTGCCTCAGGAGGTCTCCCACACAATGATGTTCCTCCCATTGACTTCAGTCAAGGGGTTGTGTATCAGAATTTTCACTCAACTATCCATAACCCGAATTTTGGTACCAATAGACATAAAGGGTCTGAAAAAGAAACATGAACACATGACAAAGATGGACATTCTGATCGTAACCGCGATTGAGGCTACGACCACTAAAGAGAAGGAAGCAGGCACCATAATGGTGATGGTCCTCCTTCTTCTTTACCTTCATCATCTTCTTCACCCTCTCCTTCAAGATCTAGATGCAGTTGCAAGGAAAAAGACCTTGAGGATAATGGTAAGTGAAATGGGAATCATAGACAAAATAGTCGAGAAAGGGGACAAGGGCATTCTAGAGAAACCCATCATGAAAGGAGGGAGAGTAGAGAACAACATAGGTATCATAGACACCATAGACAATACGATCACGATGAACCCCTACTCACTACCTGAAGTATGCTAGATATAACTGAGGTTGTTAGAATCTCAACGAGGCACCAAAAAGATAGTAGGATCAAAAGATTGGACCTGAACAATATCCTAAGATTTGAAGGGGCTTACAACATTGATCCTCAAAATCATTTGGAAGCATTTCATGATGCATGTTCCTTGCAAAACATAGAAAAAGAGCAGAAAAACTTCAAGTTGTTTCCACGAACACTGATCAAGGAAGCCAAAAGCTAGTATCGATCCTTAAAATTGGAATCCATTCGCAAATGGAGTACCATGTTAGAATTTTTCAATGATAAGTATCAAACATACTCCCAAGTGTGCAACCTATAGAAGCAAATACAAGGATGGAAACACAGAGGACATGAACCCTTGGATGCTACCATGGACCGATATTATGCACTATTACATCGTTGCCTAGGCCATGGTTACCTGCAAAGGGAACAACTATGCCATCTTGTTGATGGGCTTAGGCACGAAACACGAAGAACCCTTGGGACTTATGCCCAAGAAAGGCTATATGAGCTTAGGGCCCATTCAAGTACAAAGATTTTTGGAGCAAGTTACTAAATAGAAAGGTGAGTTAAGAAAAAGAGAGAGTGTGGAAGAATATAATAGAGATCCTTCCCTCTAAAAGAAGGGAGTTAGATTTTGTGAGGATGAAGAAGATCCACCACTTGAAGAGGTGGTGGATAGGAAAACATTGCCCATTCAAAAACTTGCATTAGAAGTATCGGCAAAGGTGGACCAAATGTATGACTCCCTAGATAATAGATTTCAAATAGTTCTCAAAATTGTAGAGGAGTCTAGAGAGGAAGGTAGTGATTGAGAAAGAAAAAAAAAGAGAGAAGCTGAATATGCACATAATAAAGGTAAGGGCAAGGTTTCCATCATCGAAGAGGTTGTGGATTCAGATACAGATAATGATGGTGGATGTGAAATGTGCCAATATGACCATCCTAAGGGATGTTGCCCTGTAATATCACATATGTAGGATTCTGGGGTGTATGCACTTAACCCATGATTAAATAGAAGGAAAACACCCCGAACGTTACGTTATCCCCAAGGTAACCCAAGGCAGTTCCACCAACCCTTGATGTGTTATCCAAGTGGACTTCCACCACAACGAAATGAGAAGTATCAACAATGGCAGCATCCACAATCATGAGGAATGTTATCATGCCACATCAATAATACCCTTATCATCAATTCGACCCATATGGATACTACGTGCAGCAACCAATCTCTCCACATGACTCTCCTAGTCACGTTGCTTCCCAACCTTACTACCAAACCCATGAGTATTATAGAACTCCTTCTCCTATGGGTGATGTTCCACAAACATACTATCCTTCTCATTCGGCTACATCTCTTCCATCCTTAACTCCATTACCACCTACTCCAACCATGCAGGGTGAGCTCCCTGCATAGCTGCAACAACGTAACACTACAAGGGCTATTAATTCTCATCCTACTATTGGTTCAGACAATCACACAAAGAAAAGACTTATCTTTAGAACCAATAGTCCAACCAAGTCCTTATAGTCACAAGAGGCTAATTATCTAAATGCCTCACCATCATTTGAGACTTCCGAACTCCCTTCAAATAAAAGGTCACATTCAATGGACATGGTAATGTTGACACATGCCATTACCAATTGGATTAAGGCTAGCCATATTCCTAGGAAATTATTCGATCTTGGGAGTCCTCTTATATATTTACAAATAGTTAGGAATGACCCGTGCAAATATATTTTCGATTCAAGTTCTAGTGTCAACTTAATATCTCAAGAAATGTACAAAGCTTGGAACCTGCCTCCACTAAAAAAGAGTAACATTCATTTAGAGTTGGCTGACCAATCCATCACTATCCCATTAGGACTAGTGGAGGACATTATTAACACTATATGTGGATGGTCATATCCAACCAACTTCCTAGTGATTCAAGTCAACAACTGTAAGGGGGACTTCCCAATCATAATGGGAAGAGCATGGTTAAGCATAATTGATGCATGTCTAGGAATACGTGATATTTCCCTAGAGATATCAAAGGAAAATACGTTTAAAAATATCAAGAAGAAGAAAGTTTCATGCATCGCATACAGTGACACAAGGTGTAGTTGTGTGCAGAAATCCTAGTTTGTACAACGTTTAACATTGCCTGCATGCAACTAGTGTGCCTAAGTAACTAACATACAAAGATGCCTGTATGTAGCAGCCACAAGATAGGAAGACACCCAATGGTTGACAGCTAACCACGAGAGCAACTTAGCTATATGCATGGAACCAATTGAGGGTTTGAATTGTGCTTACATCGATAGCATAGACACATTAGAGCAAGTCCATCGCCAACTTCCAAGTCTCAACATTGAAAATATCAACTGGGAAAAGTTGGAAATCCTTAAAAAATTTAAGCAAGAGCCCTTGGAGTTAAAACCCTTGTCCACCAGTATGGAGTACACATTTCTCAAAAATGGAAAATCAGTAATTATTAATGCTAGGCTCGCTCCTCAAAAAAAAGAGAGACTGCTGAAAATGGTGAAAAAATGGTTGAAAGCTTTCACTTGGTCATATTCCAAATTAATTGGAATAGACCCTAGGATATTGCAACATAGGATTTACATTGACCCCTCCATGAAGCCTCGACGACAACCGTAGAGGCGATTGAACCCAAAGCTGAGGCAAGTGGTTAAAGAAGAAATTGAACAACTTTTAAAAGCTGGGTTCATCTACCCCATTGCTAATAGTAAATGGGTTAGTCCATTAGTTATTGTTCCCCAAAAGGAGAGGTAAATGAAGGGTGTGTATAGATTTTAGGCTACTAAACATGGCAACATTCAAAGACCACTTTCCGTTACCATTTGTCGACTAGGTCTTAAACACCATAGAAAGGCATCGCTACTATAGTTTTCTGGATGAATACAGTGTATACAACCAAATACAAATAGCACTAGAAGACCAAGCCAAGACCACATTCACAAGTCCTTGGGGGACATTTTCATACAAACAAATGTCGTTTGGCTTGTGCAATGCTCTTGCAACATTTCAATGTTTGGTTCTAAGTATCTTCCAACAACAAATAGGAAATGATGTGGAGGTCTTCATGGATGATTTTTCCACCTACGGAGTGAACTTTGATCAAGCATTGGACCGATTAGAGCAAGTACTAAAATGATGTGTTGAAATCAATTTAAGGCTCAACTGGCAAAAAATCCATGTAATGATCCAAGAAGGCGTAGTGTTAGGGCATAAGATTTCACAAACAAGGATAGAGGTAGACCCTAAAAATATTAAATTCATCAAAGGAATCACGCACCAAAATGAAATTGTAAAAGACATCTAATCATTCCTTGGAAACACTGGCTATTATAGGATATTCATAGAGAATTTTTCAAGGGTTGTAAAACCATTAGTTGAACTAACAAAAAAGGATGTACCTTTCGAATGGACTAGAGAATGTGAGTTAGCTTTTCAAACTTTAAAATAGAGGCTTGAAGAAACACCTATTCTACAAGCTCCTGACTAGTTTAGACCCTTCCATATAATGATTGATGTGTCCAACTTTACTTTAGGAGTTGTACTTACATAGTTAGATGACCAAAAATGACCCTATTACATTCATTTTTCAAGTCAAAGTATTGTTGGTGCACAACTTAACTACACCACAACGAAAAAGGAATTAATGGCCATGGTGTTTGCACTAGATAAGTTTAGGCACTATGCATTGGGCTATAAGGTATTTGTACACACAGACCATAGTGCAATTTGCTTCTTTCTGAATAAACCAATGGTGAACCCTTGCATCATACGATGGCTCGTGATCTTACAAGAGTTCGATCTTACAATGATTGATTGTAAAGTCATTGAGAACATTATTGCTGATCATTCATCTTGGTTAAGATTGGACAACAAAGAGGATGAATATTCACTTTCTAATCATTGTCCTAATGAATACCTCTTTGCATGTGTAGTAAATAATCAATTAACCATGAAAACAAATTGGTATAGTAGCATTCTTACCTATCTCCTTACACAACAAACACCACAAAATTTAGATGCTAAAAAGAAACGTTAGTTTCTTCACTGAGCCAAATATTTCATGGAAATCAATGGAAACCATTATAAGGTATGTCCTAATGGCTTGGTTCGATGGTGTGTTCCCGATGTAGATCAATTAAGAGTTCTCCAAGATGCACATGAAGGCCCTTGTGGGGGTCATTATGCTGGGAGACAAAAAACCATTAAAATCTTGCTTGCAGGATCATATTGGCCTACATTGTTCCAGGATGCTCATCATTTCGTCCAATCTTGTGAGCACTTCCAACATGATGGGGGAATGACTGCCAGGATGGAGGGTCTAGAACAATGGATTTAACCTTTAGAACCCTTCGACATATGGGGAATTGATTTTATGAGGCCTATTACACCAATGTCCAATGGAAAAGCCTACATTGTTGTTGCCATTGACTATTTCAAAAAATGGGAAAAAGTAGCCACTATTATAGATTGTCCATCATCTACCGCTGCACAATTTGTCCAACAACAAATCATTAACAAGTTTGGTGTGCCTCATGCACTTATTTCTGAAAATGGCACACATTTTACCAGTGTGACTTTTAGAAAATTAATGTAATGCTTAGGAGTTGAACACAAACTGACTACACCATACCACCCTCAAGTGAATGGTTAAGCTAAAGTAACCAATAGGGAGATTACAAAAATATTGACAAGAACCATTAACAAATATAGGTGAGACTGGAGCACCAAACTAAACGATGCTCTTTGGGCATACCGCTCCACATGGAAACTCCCTATAGGTTACTCTCCCTATGAGTTAGTGTATGGAAAACTCCCAATGCTTCCTATTCAAGTATAACTCTGTACACTATCTACAATGTGTGATCTCAACCTTGACCTTAATCTAGCATAAAAAGAATGATTAATGAACCTTAACCTGCTAGATGAGAATCGATTAGTTGTCCTATCATCTAATGAATTACATAAGGTTTTTAATAAATGATGTCATGACCTAAAAATTAGAAAAGTTAAGTACCAACCAGGAGATAAGGTTCTTTATTGGAACCCCACACATGTGCCACAACGCACCAAATTTCAAATGCTATGGGAAGGACCTTATATTATTCATGCAACTTTTCCTTCAGGAGCCATGATGATTTACAGACCTAAGAGCCCGAATAAGAAATTGTTGGTCAACATCCAACAAAAAAAAACCTTTCCATAAGCCTAGAATAGCTAGTATCCATATTCCCTCTATTGGTGGACAACCCTGCTCGCTATTTCAAATATCCTCCTTCCAACTCACTCATGGGGGAGATGGCCACCAATGCTAATCATTCTAAGCCCTCAGCTCTTTTTGTATTTTTTTTACACATATTTTTGTTTTACACATCCTTTCAATTTTACTTTTTTTTTACACCATTGTTCACATTCTTACTATTTCTTTGTTTGATTTACTTTCATTCGTCATATAATAAGTGCTCATGATGGTGGGTTGGACTATAATAATGTTGATTGCTAATGTTTGGTTTTTACCTTTGATTTTCAATGTTGATACTAAGATATGGTTCTTTTGATAAAACATGCAATGAGTCCACATCGTGCATTCATCGATTCAACACTATTGTCTCCTTTGGCTTTAGAACTATACTATCCCTTTTTCTAAATAAACTTATTAATGAATTGATGACTTGGTATTCTTCAAACCAAGGAAGGATTCAATGGTTGAAAAGGGTGTAACTTCAAGGGGATTTGATGCATTTTTGCTAACTATTCTCTTGGGTACTTGGATGCTTTTCATGGGTTTTCTGCCATTCCGCTATTTGATCAAATATCAGGAAGTTGAGTGAATCTAAATAAGTCTTTGAATGGTGTGGTTCTCACGCCAAAAACAAACTAGTGGGAATTCAAAACACACCCCTTAGACATAATAAAGAAACATGGGCTGCAAACATTGGTTATGGAACTGGAAAGACATGTTACCCATGCCTAACGGGTCCCTCAATCTAAAGCCCTTTCTTGCTTCCTTCTTTCTTATCTTTCTCTCCTTGGAATGGTGTTAACTTGATGGATGCATTCTTGTTACTTCATGAGGATGGGTTCATCAAATGTATTTCTGCAAGGTCATTGGATGTAATTGGTGAGTCTAGACCTGGGATGAATTTTATTTAGTCACCTTAACCACATAATACACAAGGGACTTTACACAACTTTGCTCTTGGGATTCCATTCCATTTCCTCCCCTCCTTCCATATTTCTTCCCATATTCCAACTCATTGCCAGTTTTATGATTAGTCTACACCTTGGTTGACACATTGTTAGTCTTCAGTAAGCTCTTGTGGGTAAGTTCTTAACCATTGTTTCCATATGTCATTCTGAGAGCCTACGGACTCTTTGGTTTGTGGGTCTGTCTGGGCATAAAAGGCATGAGCCTGCTTTGGGGAGGACCCACTGACATTCCTTTTTGGTGCAATTGTTAAGTTATTTCCCTTAAATATTCTTTGCAATCAACCATTTATTGTTTCATCCCCATCCATAACATCCATTTTATTGGCTTCACCATTGTTATTTCCTTCATTTTCATTGTTCCTTTAGTTTTTTTCATCCTATTGCTACCAGAGGTTCACTCTTAGTCATGGGGGCCCTATCACAAATTTTTTGATTTAATTACCTATCTCACCCCTACACCTTGGGTATTTATCAATTAAAAACCTCTAACCCAGTATCTTCCATACCCATAACCTAGCCAATGCACTTATATTGAGGCAAGGTATCAACTGCATTATGACTTATCTATCCTTGCTAATTCATGATTATGTTTTGTGTATAGATGGTGATTACATGAATAATGGATTGGGATAGGAGGAAGCACTCGAGATGGACTGGAGCTAGAGCGTTTATGCAAGGAACAAGTTTGGTCATGTGGCTATGGATGAACAATGGTGTGCATATTTCTGACATCAATAGCAACGTGCCTCATTTTCTTCTCTCTCTCTCTCTCGCTTCAAGCTGTCAAATGAGGGTATGGATGTCATCTATGTACAGTGTTCACCACAAAGGGCGTGAACACCAATGTTGTAATATGTTTCTTGATTCGTTCACCAGGCACTTTGAGTTTGTTATTCCTTGTCGCTATCAATTCTCATTCAGTTAATAATCCCATACCTTCCCAATATTTTGTAAGGAATTCAAGGACAAGTTTTCATTCAGTCGTGGGGGTATGATGAGCTACGATATCGGGGCTGCGATATCAAGTATGCGATATCAAAGCCTTCCAAGCAATATTGGACATTCGATATCAAGGCCTATCTTGTCGCCTATAAATAAGAGGTGGGTGCACTTAATTTGAGGATAGTTGGTTAATTAGTCTTAGTCCCTTACCCGAACTCTTGCCTTTTCCCTTCTCAGAGTTAGAATTATTTCTGAGTGCCCACAATAGGAGTCATAAAGTGAATGGATATTTGTTCAAGCATTGTGTACCTGAGCACACCTTGTGGTCGAAAATAAAGATGAACTTTGTGATAAACCTTGCAGTATTCAAAATTTCTTATTTAATGTTATTTATAGTTATTTAATGCTTTCCTTAGTTAATTAATGTCTCTCTCTCCTTGTTAACTCCCCTAATTAAGCACACTTAGTACAACCACTTTGAGCATGCATGGAACACTTGGTAACTTAGTAACGATTAGCGTTTGGTAATCCTAGTAGCATTGCACTGGTTCAGGATGTGGACAACAAGTGAGAATGGATGCTAGTGTTAGGACTAGTTAGAGCATAGTCGATTAGTTAAATTAAATTGGTTACTTAATTAGTTCATTTCTCCCTTTGTAGAACCAGGACATAAAACATAAAAATATATAAAAATCATATACCTCAAGCTTACTTAATCATACAATCGTGCTATACAAGTAAGCTTGGGAAGACAATGATTGACTAACCTGTATAGGTTTTGTAAAGGTGCATAAGCACTTAGTCCTTGGAATTTGACCAGATCATGCTTGTACGCTCATATTTGTATGGTTGAGCATAGGGATACCTCACCACTCATCAGATACAATTAATTAGGAGATCCAATTACACCTTAACAAGGTATAACCACTCCAAGAAACATAGTTAAGACAAGGATACAACAATCCTAGTAACTCTAATCCATCTTGTATTATTTTTAGAATGTTAATAAAGTAAGGTTATTCTCAAGTTCCTTCCAAGAGGCTAGTAACAATTTTTTATTCCTAAATACCTAACCCTTGTAACTTGGTATTATTCACCTTAATTTAGGACCTATGCATTGGTAAGTTTAAGGAGATCAAACTAGCCATAAGCTTATCTCATCCATACTTAACCAGTAAGGTTTATTACCATGAGACCATAGGGGAACTAATACTTGGTGGATAATGTAATGTTGTCATAACCTTCTTCTTAGTATCTCTCTAGGGCATATGTGAGAGGATAGATTTACATCATACTTGTGAAATTATAAAGGTATATGTATCACATTTTGTCTAATATATCATTTATAATTGAATCCATGTATCCTATACATCATCCTAGTAATGTTATTTTGGCAAAATGGGTTATTTTGGCCTTTTAAAGCTTGAAAATCCACTTTAAGTTTTGGACCCTAAAACCATGTCCAACACGTAGTACTCGTCGAGACATTTCAATAGCTCTAATTTTATCCTAATTGGACTTATGGTTTGGGAGATATTTTCATTTAAAGTTCTTGTTATGCATGCTTTATAAAAATAAATAAATAAATAATTTTAATTGTTAAAATAAGGTTAAAAATTTTAAGGTAGGGAATCAAACCCAAAACCTTCCCTTAGCTAAACCGAACTCATACCATGTCATCCACTGAACCACCATGTCAATCACCAAGGTAAGGTTGAATAAAATAATATTAAAAAGTTAAAAAAGCTTAATAAAAAATAAAGAATGAAAATCAAACCCTTGACCTATAGCTTGCCAACCCTAGCTTTTAAATACGACTTTGCTAACCATCTACTCAAGTTTCTAAGTTGTCAATTATAAGGTAAATATTAATTTTCTATACATTATAAAAAATAATTAAAAACAAAAATTATAATAAATAAAATTATAATTAAAAAATAAATTTGTAAAGCTACGAGGCCTTACAAGGGTCTGCCCAACCCTACATAGGGCCTCCCTAGCCTATAAAGGACCACACAATCCCATACAAGGTTGCACTACCCTACATTAGGCTACACAATCCTAGGGCCATGTAGATCCTGTGATGACTATCCCACCTACCCCTTCTCCATTGTGGTCCTCCACACACCACACTCTACCTTAATCTCATCACCTGCTACTAGCCAAACCTCCATCTAGCACTTCTCTATCTCCTACCATTGTACCTCTTCACTTGTTGCTGCCATCCCTACTTGCCTTTGCTATCATGCAACAGTCAAAACCCCTAGCCTTCCTATGTGTGTAGCCATGTTGAGCCCTTATATGATGTCACTACTATTGTTGCCCTCTCACTAATGATATTATTAGATCCTACCTCTCCTGGAGCACTGACAGATACCATCGGTGCTATAGGATCTTACCTCCTTTGATGACTATCAACAATCATCAGCACCATATAATCCTACCTCAGTGGTTTTGGCTACTAGCAACTTTTTTGTTAATGGATGGAAAAATTCAAAATCTTTTTTCAATTGATAGGAAATTAAAAAACCATCACTTAATGGAAAATTTGAATTTAATATTTGGAATAGAAAACTTTAAATATTAAAAAGCAGAAAAATTTAACAACTAGTTAAATTGACAAGTTGGCAATAAGGGAGAAAAAATTTTGTAATTAAGTGCACTCTTCTTGAAGTAGCAATAAGATGAATGACCTCTTGAGAAGTTTCAATTTTCATGCATAAATTTTTAGGCTTTAAAAGCCATAAATTTTGATTTTGAAATCCTTTTTTGGTGAATGAAAAGTCATTTCCTATATATTTCAATCTTTCAGATGTAATTGCAAAGTTACATCTATCCCACGGAACTCCAAAAATTAGTTTTAACTTCTTGCCCAACATGATGCCTCAAGATCCTTGGAGGCTCAATTTTAGCATAACTCGGGCATACAACATCCATTTATAACTTATGAATAATTATTTTAAATATTTTTTAGTCTTTTGAACTCAATAGTAAGGTTAGATTCATCATTTGAATACATGATAGTTAGGAGGCACCTTATATCATGCCTTAAGAGACCATAATTTAGACTAACTAACCATTCCTACCAATTTAATTATTGGGACTAATAAATCTAACCTCTTTAACCATCTTGGGTCTTAGGAATAAATGCTTAGCCTATGCTAATAGTTAGTCTTAAATAACTAACCCATAGTATATCATTAATTACACTGTTGAAATCAATATTCTAAGGGAGGTAGAAAGGTTGTCAAGAGTCTAGGTAATGTATCTAATTATTACCAATCCAAAAAATTAGTCAATTGGAGAATTAGTTGGTAAAGCATAATGGTCAAGAAGATGTATACTAATTCATATGCATTCTACAACTAGATCATGCAATAGAATATCATGAAGAATCATAATCTTGTTCCAAAAAGATGTATGATATCCATGAGGAGAAATGATCCAAGAGAGAATCCAAGAACAAGAATGAAATTTGCAACATAAAATGTGCTTGCAAGGTTCCTAGTTGGTGAAATACAACATTCATTATGTTCTTCTTAGGCCTTGGACTAGCATGAGTATTAATATGCATACATCTTGACAAAATTATAAGATTTGAATGCTGAGGTCCTATGCCTATAAGAAGTCTTACCATGAGAATTCTTACTCTAGTTCCAACCCACTTTGAAAAGGTTTGGATACAAAAGTGTTTACAAGAAAAAAGGTTCTTACAAAAGTTCTTCCTTTTAGCCATACACATTAACCTATTGTAGAAATCACAACATGGTTGTGTTGGCACATTTTGGCCATTTCATGAAACGGGTTAGCATGAAAAATGATTAAAGATTTTTGCAGTTTGATAGTTGGAGAAGTGGCAAGAATTTCAGTTTGTAGAGAAAAAGAATAAGAGTTAAAATGCAGTTAACATAGCATTCCTTTAATTTAAAAAATATATATGGGAGCACCATTCCTATATCAAGCTTACAAGTCTCCATTGATAAGGAGGTGGTTCAGGGGATTCCGTCAAATGAATTTCAGGTGTTCTCCATGCTCAACCGGATGGTGCTCACATGATACGCTGAAATTAAGGTACATTAGCCAACCAGCAATAGCGAAAGTCATGACCACTATGAAAACACCTCATCCAAAAAAAATTGAGGTAAAAACTATGCTACTATCCTTGTTGTGACAGTAGCCATCACTTTTTAGCTTTTCAGCGCAATTTCCATCATTCCTTTGCAAAATTTGGAAGGCCAAGAGCTGCATCATCATGAGTAGTCAAAAAATCAAAAACAATAGCCATGATAAAAGAAAAAGATAGATCAAGGGTCCGATTTCTGATAAGAAGGCATTCCTGATTCCTTGGATCAAGAAAGTTTCATGCCACAGGGTTTCTACTTATTAGACTACCGTATCCATCGTCATCCATGGCTAGCCAATTGCTATTGCTTGCAAGAAGCTTCTCCACAGTGGGAAAACATAGCAGCAGCCATGATGAAAATCAGCAGAGAACTACACGGGTCTTGAGAAAAAACATGAAATCTACAGTTGTCTCGCATTTGTCCATCTCAAGATCTGTTCTGAACATGGCCCAATTCTCCACTGAGGAAAAGAGATTTCATAGCTCACTTCAATGAAGATTGCCTGTGATGCTCTCAAGGATTTTATCTACCCAAAGGATTCTCTATGTTCCTTGCGAGAGAGGAAACATTTAAGCAAAAGCAGGAAACTTCTTTCTGACTGAATGGAAAGCATAAGATACAGGTCACAGCAGAGCTCCAAGCTGGGGGAATGTTAGGCTGTTATGAGGAAAATGAAGAAGAGTTGTAGGATTATGCAATGGTCAACCAATTTTCCAGCATGAGTGCGCTCGTACGAACGGTGGCCAGGCTCACCAATGGCATCTTCATGCTAAAACTGGACTACGACAACCACTACACCACTACATCTATGAGATCATCCATACAGATGGCTGCTATTCTCAAGGACAACACAAAATACATAACGACAACATTACCACACACAGTAGTGCCCGACACCAACTCGTTCGTCATCGTCGTTACCAATCCATCTAGTGCGGCCACAAAGACATGAAGACATAACAAGACAGGTGCACAACTGAATCAATGGAACAACAAGATGTTTTAGTCAATGCCGATGAATTAGGGTTACAATTTATTCGAAAGAAACCATCATTGTTGAAGACAAATGCAAAACCCGAACGCATGGAATTGAAGTTACAAAATAAAATTTCAATTTCATATGGTCCGGTGGCAAAAAATAATTTCAACAATTTCTCACATGCAACAATTGTATGGAGCTCTTATTAAAGACCTAGCATTAATTTAATTATCCCAAATGAATTACTAAGGCTTTATACACGGTGGATAATTAAAATCCTAAATAAAAATAAAATGACAATTGTATGAAGCTCTTATAGAGATCTTGGATTTATTATATAGGTTGTTGCCTATAAAAGAAATATTTGTAATATTTACACATGCCAATGTTAGCATGATTTTCTCTTAACTTCATGTATAAGTTATAACTTCCTAACTTGTTGGGCAACTAATATCTCCTAACTTGTTGGGCAAGTTATAACTTCCTTACTTGGGAAAGAAGTTACCCAAGATATTTTTTAATATCTAACTACCTTTTGAACCCTATAAAAAGGCTTCAAGGGTTAGAAGACATGGAGTCTCACACTTGGGGGATCACACTCGGGGTCTCACTTTGGGTCTTGGAGGAAGATTGAAAAAAAGACATTGTGAAAGATTACTTGTAAGATGACTTTCTAAAGACAACATTTCAGCCTCTTTGTCATAGTCATGTGAGTTATGTTTATTTTGTTTAAATTTTTTAGCTAGTAGTTTAGATAGTATCATGCTTGGCAAATAATTTTGGGATTTTTAGATTGCTCTTATTGTCCTTGTTGCACGATAGAAAATTTCTATTAAAATTTTTCCATAGAAGAGCTTGTGTTTGAAAGACTTAAGGGCATTTTAGTAGTAAATTTTATTATTGTGCAATATGTAAGAACCACTATTGAAATTTTTGTAAGAGAGCCTCTGTATGTAGTCAAGCCATTGAACAATTCAATAGTCAAGAGGGTTCAGAAAATCTTTGGTATTTTGATAGGACCAGAATAGCTTCTTTTATCTTTAAAGTGAATCTCCGTAGTATTTCAATCAGAAATCGTCAAGTCTTTTGAAGGTTTGTTTGAATGCAATTGTTGACATCTGTTATCTAGCCAAAATAGAGTCTCGTACGTGATAGTTTACGTAGCAATTTTTTGGGTAGCATAGTAGGATTGTCTTGAAGAAATTGCTTATTTGAGCCTTGGAAATTTGAACAATTCATAGTTATTGAATTTGGGATAGCTTTATTACGAAGTGTTTACTCGTGTCATTTTACCTTGTTTAAACATTTAAGATCTTTACACAAATCTGCTTTCTTTTTCTCTTCTTTCTATTTCCATTGAATCTCGCTCTATTTCTAGTTTTCTTGTGGAACTATTTCTTTCTCTAGGGAAAATTAGAAGTAGATTCGCAAAGTTGTGCTCAAATTTTTTTGCAAAACTTTATTTTTTACAAGTAGGTATTATAAGGACCGCATAGACTAGGCAATTGAACAGGATAAGAACTCTCAACAACTCACAGTACTTTGCAAAGTTGGCTGAATCTCATTAAGATAAGTCATTTATAGTTTTACACACAACCCAATCTTTTCATTCTTCACAATAGCACACCACAATAGCAAACACACATACTTACATAAACTACTGAGTCTATTTGGAGGTATCTGGGCCTTGGTGTTGCCATAGACCAGTAAGCACCTAAATCTTGTTCGAGGACACTCGTTGGCGGTCACGTCCCAAACGGTCACCAACAGGTTGATTGTGTGATATTTTTTATAAAGAACCCAAACTTGAATTAGTACAAAGGTTTGAATGAAGATTAGAAGATATGATTTTTGAAATTCTAGAACTTCAAATCATGGGAAAGAAAGAATGATCAAGATTTTGGAAAATCCAAATAGCCTTGATATGAATATGTAAAATCCAATCATTAAGAAGATGTGTATGTATGGTCGAAAAATATTTAACTGCTACATCAACATATCTGGATGTTAGACTTTGTCAAATGGCCTACTTGATTAACAAAATTAAGGGAAGTTTGAAGAACAAGTTATTCCTAACCCATACTATCTTAACCCAATACCATTCATTCTCTATGAAAACTTTAATGTAAAAGCTTGAAGTAGCATTTATTAACTCTTAAAATATGGATGTGTAAAAGAACCCTTAGAAGAGAAATCAAATTTGGAGAGAATGTTTCCATTAATTCAATATGTAATTCCATTGACCATTGCATATTCTGCTTAATTGAAATCTTCAATTGACATGCAATTGGTAACATAATGGCTAAACTAGACTTGTATTAAAAATAGAGTTCTATGCATTAGCTTCTCCATCTAACTCTTCTTTCTTACAACTAACTAAATCATCTAAAAAACATAAAAACATGAGAAAAATCAGTTCTAAGATTGAGTAGAAAAAAAAATATAAATACTCCCTTATGGATTTTGGTTTTGGGCATCAAGTAGCTAGATATTCATGTACAAGAGGTACTTGCATGTAAAGAGTTAGTAGCAACTATTTAAACATGCCAATAAAAACTAACAAACATAATAAACATCATATTAAACACCAAACTATGGAAATAATTGAAAGGTTTTAGCATCATCTACAAAATAAAACCAAAATTAAAAAAATGATACTTACCAAGAAAAGGTAACCTACATAAGTGTTTAACTTATCAAGAAAGTTAATGTGCATAAGCATCATAAAAATTTCAAATATTCACACACACACACACACACACACAGAGAACAATCGATGATAGGGATATAACCAAATTTCTTAACAAAGCCAAATAAAGTATCTAAGCCAAAAGGGGATTCTACTAAGGATCTACAACTACTAAAAAACCAAAAATAGATGTTTTAAGAGGATGACTATGATTGTAGAAAAGTCATAAAAAAGAATGTGAAATCCTAAATATCATTTTAAACTTTTAAAATTCCAAAATGTGATTAGTTACCGTTTTCAAACATTTAGGCATTCTGAGAAACCCTAGAAACTAAATTTTTATCACTTTTCACCATTTCCATTATGGAAAGATTAGGAGTCAGTTTACAAAATTTGCATAGATTGACACATGACATCTAATATGATGTTAGAATTTATCATGACTGTATCATGGGATTGTAATAGATGGTTAAGGGATGTCTTCTAGGTTGTCATTGTCTAGTTCATTTCATGGATCAAAAACATGAATTTTCAATTAAAACCCTAGTTCTATGGTCCAAAACTTTAGTGGAATCAAAACTAATTTAAAATGGAATCAAAACATTATCTAATGTCTCATCCAAAAGAATAAATATCAGAAAATCCTAAATCTCAAAAAACAACATGCATAAAATAATCAAAGTTGATACATAGATAAAGAGTTACACCTTTTTGTCATGAAGTGGTCAATATTTATAACAAATGGTCTTAAGATACAAAGGCTTTTAGTATTAATCTAAGGTCGCAAGGGGTCTGGCATTAATATTATGTAATGCTACCAGATTCAGTAAGTGATCCTTCAAGCAGAACCATAGCTTCTTTACTTTTCTACAAATAGCTTGACGATTTATATGAATCTATTACTCATGAAATTTCTAGAAGGTATATTTTCATGCAAATTATAGGTTATTTACCTCATTTCTCAAGCTTTTTAAATCATTTAAATTTGGTTTGGAAAGATCAAGGTTTGGATCTTATCCATGCTCATTATTTTTCAAACTTATTTTTGCTAGTAGAATTTATTGATTTGACGATGGTTTCTAAGGTCCTTAATATAAGTGTTTTTAATCATTGTCATGATTTATTGATTATTCAAAAGTAGAATCCCTATTTTAATCCAACATCTCTTGAATTTTGAAAGGTTCCTTATTTTGTTGAGTTGTTGAATCTTCCATTAATTTTTGAAAAAGTTGAAAGAGATATTCTCACTCATATTTGTTCAATTAAGCATTCTAAAACCCTTGCTACATCTAGTAGTTTCATAGAATTCAATATGTGATTGAAGTGGATCATGACTTGCTTAAGTGAAAATTTCTTTATGTGCTAGTAGAATTGATTATGTGTAGAAGGTTATTTATTACAATCTTTCAAAGTCATGTCACTATTGTCATCAAAAGGATCACATTTTTTATTCATGTTCCTTTATGCTACAAAAAAATGTAATGCAAACACATCAGCAACAATCTACTATAAATGCTACTAAGGTTTCTTTTGCAAATGTCATAGATCCTGCTAAGGTTTCTTCAATAGATGCTACAAATCTTGGGATGATTTATTCTGCTAATGTCTCAATAGTTAGTTCACCCCTTTCTTTTACTATTTTTTAACAAAATGTATCTTTAAGAAAGGTTTTGATGAAATTAGTTTCAAAAAATTCTTCAATAACTAAGAGGAAATAAATATATGTTCATCATGTTTCACAAAATCTTATTGTTGATTCAAATATTTTTCAATTGATTTTCTAGAATAAAAAACATCAAGGAAGTCTATCTATTGGTGATTACATGTCAAATCTTTAGAATGAAATATTGGTCAAAATATGGAGATAATATCTTTTAATAATGTTGATTCTATTGATAGGGTGGGGGCTACCTTTCCCTTCACCCAATGTTGATCTTTTCATGGAATGTCCAACTTCCTACCCTAAAGGGAAGAAATTTTAATATTGGTTATAAGGATGAAAATTTAAAAAGACATCCTCAAAACAGTTAGGCCTTTTCTTTTTATTAATTTGGAGTTTCTCCTCTCTACAATACTCCTTTGCTTTTGTACTCTGGATTTTCATTTTTAATATATATATATATATATATAGGGTTTAAACACCCCCCACCCCCTAAAAAAAAGTGATACATAGACATTACATCAAATAGGTTTTGAAAAAATTAAAATTGAGCAAAACAAATGTGCATATAACAAAATATTCAAAAACTCAAAAAGAGATAAAAGTGCCAAATTTTTGCTACTTAATTGATAATGTTACAATTTACAAACCTTTACATAGAAAATATCTCTCAAATAGGCTTCAAACCCTAGGTAAAAATGAAGGCTAATAATGGAATCTATGCATATCTTGAAATGAGATCTAAAACCAAGCTTTTACGAGGATCTTAGATGATAGTGTAGATCTAGCTCTAGCTCTACTCCAAGCTGATAGGTCTCCCTCTCTAATTCTATCTCCCAAATGATTCCAATGCAAATGGATGATTCCTAATGAAAAGGTTGTAGGTATATTTCTCACAATGGTATGACATGGTTTTATTCAACCTCATTTTGTAGGGATAAGACTAGGATGATGAAGTAGGATATGGCATGGTTTGGTAAAAATAGTAATTTTATTGAAAAAAACTAAAAATAAAATGAAAATATATTCTAAAATGGGCTTGTACCCAACATAGAACTAATAAGTTCTTTTCCCTGCCTTCCACCTCACAATCCCCCATGAATTAGCTAGTAGCTATATTTTTTTCCCAAATCTAATAATAAGATCTAAGGTCCAAACATAACTAAAGGTACTATCACAAGACTCTAAAACATATATTAAAAAATAAATTAAAAATTCTAAAAAACTAATATGTTAGCCTAGTAATAAGACTCTTGATTTGAAAGCTCCAAGTCATGGATTTGATTCTAGTGGGTAATATTGAGTTACAAAGTTCTAATTGGATTATGTAAGTTGGGGTGTACCTATATTACAATAATTTTGGCGTTTCAACATCCCCCCTCCCCCAACTAAAAAAATTAAAAACTAAAAATAAAATTATATTTATTTACAAAATTACTAAAAAACACAAGGTAGCCCAAACAAAGTATACCATAAAGCCAATGTAGTTTCCCATGTACCAATGACCCATCTAATGTATGATTTCTGCTAATTTAAAACTCCAACCAAAGGAGTTAGAGTGCATATGCTAAAGTAATAAAAATAAATATACTAAAATATTAAAATTAAAAAGAAAAAATAATACATATTACAAATATAAAAAGCATCTAAAATGGTAAATTACAAGGCAAAAAGCTAAACAATACAAGCATAGTCAAATTAGGAAAATTTTTTAAACATAAGACATAATATAATAATGAGACATTAACAATTCAAATCACAAACATACTAAGGGGTAAGGGATGTCTAAGGTAGGGGGTGTTACAAATATATTCTTACTAATTAAAATATTTGAGAGCTCATCAACATACTTAGCAAATTGCATGTAATCTGTTGAAGATTTTTGTTGTTAAAGTAGTTGATGGGCCTTCTTTTTAGCTTTCAACTCTCTTAGAATCTCCGCCTTCTCTTTATACAAAGTTTCTTTGGTTTTGATCTTCATATTGAGATTCTACCTAATCAAAGTAAGGCTCTTTAATAAAAATTTCTCTATAAACTTCATCTTATTTAGATTAGTAATTATTAAAGCCATCTTATTCTATAACTCCTTATTCTACTTCTCCACTAATTGGAACTATATGGTATCAACCATGCCAAGTACTTGGTTGATATTCCATGTAAATTTAATATAAGTCATATTGCTGCAATGAATAAGAATCAATCTTGATCTTATTTCTGTTCATGGAATGTGTCCAAGTACATTGCCACTTGAATAAGATGTTGTACAACTAACTCAAATCCACACTGTGGGCACTCACTGACTATTCTCTAAGACTGTGGAATAAAAATGCAAGAGTTTAGCTACTCTATTGACAACAGAATTAAACTACTCTAGATCATGCATCCAAGCGTTGTATTTATAGGCAAGCACACGTCCCGTAATATCAGATATCTGATAATGTAGCATGTGCTATGATATTAGGGATCTAATATCAAGGCTTAAGTAAAATACGATTCATCATACCCCCACGACTAAATGAAAACTCATCCTCAAGTGAACAAAAAGAGAAACAAGTTCTTTACAAAATATTGGGAAGGTGTAAAATTATTGACTAACTCTAACTACTAATTAACTCGTAGTGTTACATTATAAAATTTTATTTGAGTGGATGCAAACAAAAGGATAAAGTGACAAAAAGATTCGACAAACATTGAAGATTACAAAATTTACAAAGGCCTTCAAAAAGCTATGAAGATTATTCATCTTGTTGCCACTAGCAATGGTAGACTTCCAACCTTGATTATTATGTTGATGCTTCTTTGGTTATGCAGAACATTCTTGAAGGATGGACTAAAATTTCTTCTCACTATCCAATGGATCAAGTAATCATGTGATGTTTGAGCCATTATCCTAGATGTGCTACTATTTTTCCATGAGCATATCCTCTTGTTGTCTCTTGGGTTCATTTTCATGCCTAGCAAAAGACCGTCTTCCTTAGGCATTCCTTTTAGCATTACCTACAGTCACCATAGGATCAACATTAGTTTTGGTAAGTTTTCCTTAATAATTAACCTTTTTAGGATCCCTTAGCTTGTGTTTAAGTACAAGGTGATGACAACATACTATGCCCAAGGCTATGAGGTAACTAAAATTATCAAGTTATTCACCTTATTTTGGTCTATTACTATTAGTTGCTGATGGGACGCGATATCGCATGGGCCACAATATCGCATCCCCCTGCGATATCGCGTACGCGATATCGCAGTGCACCACCAAATCTATAAATAAGAGGTGGTTCTCCCTTGTTTCTCCATCTAGATCTAGACCCTTAGTGAAACTCTGGCAGTTTTACCTCTCCAGAGATATAATAATTTCCATGTGCTCGCAATAGGAGTCCCAAAGTGAATGGATCTTTATTCGAGCAAATATTGTACCTAAGCACAAGTTTGTGTACAGAAATAAAGATGAACTTTTTGGATAAACATTGTAGTGCATGGACTAAGCTAATTAGGACTTTAATTATTGTCAATTGTTAAATGCTTTATTAGTTAATTAATCTCTCTCAACCCTTCTCTCATAGTTAAGTGCATTCAGTACGACTGCTTCGAGCACGTGCATTACACTTGGTAATCCCAACAACGAATAGTGTTTGGTAATCCCATAAGGTTGCATTGGTTTAGGGTGTGAACAGTAAGTGGGAACAGATACTGATGCTAGGAATTAGAAGTTAGTTAAAGTTAGTTACTTAGTCTCTTCACCCTTTCCCTCATTAGCATAGGCAATAAAACATAAAAGATATAAAAATCACATATCTCAAACTTACTTAACCATACAACTGTGACAAATACAAGTAAGTCTGAGAAGATAATGAATGATTAACCTTAAGTGTTCCATAAGGCGTGTAGGCACTTAGTCTGTGGAGTTCAACTGGATCGGGCATCTAATGCTCGTATTCGTATGGTTGAGTGTAGGGGTACCTCGCCACTCATCCTTGGCATCGTTGCCAGGGACTAAGTTGTTTGTGCACTAAGTAGAACATAGGAAATCATCCACATCATTGGGAATCATAAACAAACCCTTAGGGTTAATCAGAAAGAAATTTAAATAACGATCAATAGCACACCGACAAGATAAACATGTCTTCTTCTTCTCATAAAAGCACTTCACCACCTAGGGATCACACAAGAGACCATCGGTAGTCTAACACATGTAACCTAAATCTGCTAGTTCCTCAAGAGTATTGGGTAGTATATACTCATCACGATGAGTATATACCTAATTTTACCTTTATCCTCCATCAGGATGAACAACTGCATTGGCAAGACTTGCAAGGTAACATAGTGTTACCCCTAGATCGAGCAGTCCCTAACATGCTCCTTCATGCTCTTGCACAGATAGGCATGATGGAACTATATGATGAATACGTTGCAGAAGATTATGACATAAGGGATTACCATCTCATAGTAGTTCAATGTCTAAGGGACTCAAGGTAGGAGAGCTACCATACATCATTGAAGGGCAAGGGGCCCCATAACGGTTCACCCGTTAGAAGCAAAATCAAGGGTGGTGAACCTATTTCAATAGGTTTTCCACAAAATGATGTTTCCCCTCCTAATGATGGTGAGGAGGTGGGGTATCAGAACCTACACTCTACGATACACAACCCTAGTTCTGATGCCCACAAACACCAAGTGTTCGATGAGGGAACACAAACACATGACAAAGGTGAAAAATCTGATCGTCATCACGATCGGGGCTGTAGCCACCGAAGGGAAGGTAAGAAACATCATCATGGAGATGGTTCCCCTTCTTCTTTCCCTTCATCACACCATTCACCCTCTCATTCCACATCAAGACGTAGTCACAAAGAGCACAACAGTGAGGATAAGGGTAAGCAATATGAGAGACCTTGACGAGAGAGTCGAGAGTGAGGATGAGGGCATTCTAGAGAGTCAAGGCATAGAAGGGAAAGTAGAGAACCACGTAGGCATCATAGATTTCATGAGAGAGATGATCATGATGAACCCCTACTAGCAACCCAGAGTATGTTAGACATTACGGAGGTTGTGAGAATACCTACAAGGCACTAAAAAGATAGCCGGATCAAGAGACTAGACATGAGATTACAATGCTGATCCACAAAATCACTTACAGGCATTCCACGATGCCTACGCCTTGCAAAATATTGAAAATGAGTGGTAAAAGTTAAAGTTGTTCCCTAGGACACTCATAAAAGAAGCAGAAAGTTGGTACTGGTCTTTAGAGCTGGAAACCATTAAGAGGTGGAGTACAATGCTAGAATTGTTTAACGATAAATACCAAACATAATCCAGAGTGTTCAACTTGCGTAACCAGATTCAAGGATGAAATCAGGGTAATCATGAACCCTTGGATGCTACCATGGGCTGATATTACGCATTGCTACATCGTTGTCCAGGTCATGGTTATGCACAATGGGATCAACTCTACCATCTCGTAGATGGGCTAAGACATGAAACTAGGAGAACCCTTGGGACATATGCCCAAGGGAGATAATCTGAACTTAGATCCCATGAAGTTCATAGATTGTTGGAGTAAGTAGCTAAAGAAGAAGGGGAGCTATGGAAAAGAGAAAGTGCAGAAGAGTACAACCGCGATCCTTCCCTCGGAAAGAGGGGAGTGAGATTCTGCAAGGAACAGGATGAGTCACCACTCGAAGAGTTGGTGAATAGAAAAACCTTGCCACTTCAGAAATTAACAACAAAAGTGTCAGCTAAGGTAGATGAAATATGGAGCTCCTTAGATAGTAAAATTAAAACTGTCCTAAAGATCATAGAGGAGTCTAAGGAGGAACGAAGTAGTGACCATGATAAGAAAAAGCGGAGAGATTCAGACCATGCACATAACAAGGGCAAGGGAAAAATGACTATTGCCAATGAGGTTGTGGATTTTGACATGGAGAATGATGATGGATGTGAGATCTGCCAATATGACCATCCTAAGGGATGTTGCCCAATAATCTCACATCTACAAGAGTCTGGGGTGTATGTACTCAACCCAAGACTTAACAAACGGTAAGCACCCCGAAGGTTACCTTATCCCCAAGGTAACCCGAGGCAGTTCCACCAATCATTAACATATTATCCAAGTGGAACTCCACACAACCTATCAGGCAATAACAGTAGTGGAAACACCCACAGTCATGGGGGATGCCACCACCTAGGCAACAATACCCTTACTGGCAACCAGACCCATATGGCTATTATGTGCAGCAACTGGTCTCTCCAAGTGACTCTATGGGTCACGTAACCCCACAATGTCACTACTAATTTTGGGAGTATTTTAGGACTCCTTATCCTCTAGGAGACACACTACATGCATACCATCCTTTGAATCCATCTGTCACTCTTACGTCGGTAGTTCCACTACCACCCGCTCCAACCATGCAAGGGGAACTCCCCATTCAACCGTAGCAACGTTACACTACGAGAGCTGTAAACCTTCAACCTGTTGCTGGTTTTGACAATCGCATGAAAAGAAGACCTTTCTTTAAAACCAAAAGCCCAAACAAGCTCTCACAAACACAAGTGGTTGAGTCCGTAGATGCTCCTCCAACAAATAAGGCTTCAGAGCTCCCTTCAAACCAACAACAAAGCTCAACGCATACAGTTATGTTAACACATACTGTTACCGACTGGATCAAGGTGGGCCACCTTCCCAAGAAACTCTCTAACCCTGGAAGTCGCTTAATCTACCTCCAAGTCACTGTGAATGAACCTCATAACGCTCTTCTTGACTCAGGTTCCAGAGTCAACTTAATATCACGAGAAATGTATAAAGCCTGGAACCTGCCTCCACTAAAGAAGAGCAATATTCAACTAGAGCTAGCTGACCAATCCATCACTATTCCCTTAGGATTGGTGGAGGACATCATTACCATTGTGTGTGGCTGGTCATACCCAGCTAATTTCCTAGTGATAGATGTCAATAGTAATAAAGGGGACTTCCCAATTATAATGGGAAGGGCATGGTTGAGTACAATAGATGCATGCCTAGGAATCCATGATCTTTCCTTGAAAATATCTAAGGAAAATATTTATGGAAAGATTGAGAAGAAGAAAGTTCCATGCATCACATATAGTGACTCAGAGGGTGATGACATGGACGAATGCTCAACATCTCTTGCATGCAACTGGTGTGCCCAAGAAACTCAGATACAAAGGTGCCTATATGTAGTAACCACACAACAAGAGAACACCTAGTGGTTGACAGCTAATCAAGAGAGCAGCCCACCAACATGCATGGAATGAACTAGGAGAACAACTTGCACCCACAATGAAAGCATAGATACATTTGAATATGAGCATCGCCAACTTCCAACCCTTAACCTAAAAACATCAATTGGGAGAAGTTGGACACTTTTAAGAAATTCAAACAAACTCTAATTATTTTGGATCTCTCCCTTTCAATTCAGTCATGGGGGAGATGGCCACCTATGCTAATCAATTTAGGCCCTCAGTTCTTTTAAGTTTTTGTTTTACACATTTTTGTTTCCCATATTTTTCTTTTGCACATTTTTTTCACAAATTTCTTTAACTTTTCTTGTTTTTGTTTTACAACATCGTTTATACTTTTTTCATTTCTTTGTGTGTGTGTGTGTGTGTGCTTATCTATTTTGTTAAGTTTTTCATCCAATAAGTGCGCTAATGATGGTATGAACTATTTTCTACTAGTTGCTAATGTTTGGTTTTTACCTTTAAGTTACGATGTTGATACTAAGGTATGGTTCTTTTGATATAGCAGGTAATGAGTTCACTTCATCCATACATCCATAAATTTCTATGGTCTCTCTCAACTTGGAAATGTACAGTCTCTTTCTAAATAAGAACTATAACAAATCGGTGACTGGGCATTTCTCAAACTAAGGAAGGATTCAAGGATTGAAAAGGGTGTGGCTTCAAGGGAACTTGATGCATTTGTGTTGACCTTTCTCATGGGTGCTTGGATTTTTTCTTTTTGGATTTTTCTTACCATTTCGACATTGCTCCATCATTAGGAAGCTGAGTTAATAAAAATAACAAAGTCATTGCATGGTGTGGTTCTCACGCAAAATCACAAAAAATAAGAAAAAAAACACAGTGAGGATTCAAAGCACACCTCTTAGATGAAATAATCATTTGGGCTACAAGCACTAGTTATGGAACTAAAATAAACATGTTCCCTCTAACTAAGGCCCTTCTCGCTTCCCATTCTCTCCTCCTTTGTTTCGTCGGGATGGTGGTGGCTCTTTGAGAGATGCATTCTTGTTACTTCAAGTGGATGGATGGGCCAAATGCATTAATGCAAAGTCACTAGATGTGGTTTGTTTGAGGCTGGATTTGGAATGGGATCTACTAAGTCACATTAATCATTGGAATACACAAGGGGCTATACATAACCTTGTTCTTGAGATTCCATTCCATTCTCTTCTTTCCATCATTCTTCCTCCATTGTTCACCTCATTGCCGGTTGTATAGTTAGTGTATATTTTAGTTGACGCATTGTTTTCTTATTGGTAAATTCTTATGGTTAAGACTTTAACTCTTATTTCTAAATGAAATTCCTAGAGCCTACGGACTCTTTGAATGTGGGATTGTTAGGGCATTAAGGGCATGAGCCTACTTTGGGGAGGACCCACTAGCATTCCTATTTGGTGCACCAATTAAATTTTTTTTCCCTTAACATTTTTGCAATCCACTCTATTTTGTTCATTTCAATCTTGACATCCATTTCATCAACGTTACAGTTGTTTCTTTTTCTTCATCCTTATTATTCCTTTTCTTTTTCCATTCTATCACTACCAGAGGTTTGCTCTTAGTCATGTGAGTCCTGATCGAATTTTTTCGATTTTCTCCTAACCCCTACACCTTTGGTAGTCACCACTATTATATCTTCAGACCTGTATCAGCCATACCACAACTTAGCGAATGGACCTTTCACCGAAGCAAGGTATCCACTGCATTGTGATTCATTTACCCTTGCTAATATAAAGACTGTGTTGTGTGTGCAGATGGCAATCATACAACAATGGATTGGATCTGGAGGGAACACTTTGAATGGATCGGTGTTGAAGCAACTAATCAAGGAATGAGGTGGATGGCACACTTACAGATAGACAACGAAAGGCGCAATCGTGGCATTGGCAGCAGCATACTTCTTCTCTCTTCTCTCTTAGCTACCAAATAAGGCCTAATGTCAAATATCTAAGGTGTTCAGTCTTGTTTTCGTGAACATCAGTTTTTTCATGTTCTGTAATGATGATCCATTCACATGTCATCCCATTTACCATTAGTTCCATTCAAGTCAATAATCCCATATCTTCCAAATATTTTGTAAGGAACTTGAGGACGAGTTTTTATTCAATCATGGGGGTATGATGGGACGTGATATCACATGGGCTGCAATATTGGGTATGCGATATCACGTCCGCCGCGATATCGCATCCCCTGTGATATCGCGTCTTCCCCTACGATATCGCGTACACGATATCGTAGTGCATGAACAAATCTATAAATAAGAGGTGGCTCTCCCTTGTTTCTCTATCTAGATCTAGACCCTTAGAGAAAATCTAGTAGTTTTACCTCTCCAGAGATAGAATAATTTCCATGTGCCCGTAGTAGGAGTCCCAAAGTGAACGGATCTTTATTTGAGCAAATATTGTACCTAAGCACAAGTTTGTGTAGGGAAATAGAGATGAACTTTTTGGATAAACCTTGCAGTGGATGGACTAAGCTAATTAGGACTTTAATTATTTTCAATTGTTAAATGCTTTATTAGTTAATTAATCTCTCTCAACCCTTCTCTCATAGTTAAGTGCATTCAGTACGACTGCTTCAAGCACTGAATGCTTGGTAATCCCAGCAACGAATAGTGTTTGGTAATTCCATAAGGTTGCATTGGTTCAGGGTGTGAACAGTAAGTGGGAATAGATACTGATGCTAGGCATTACAAGTTAGTTAAATTTAGTTACTTAGTCTCTTCACCCTTTCCCTCATTAGCATAGGCGATAAAACATAAAAGATATAAAAATCACATACCTCAAACTTACTTAACCATACAACTGTGACAAATACAAGTAAGTCTAGGAAGACAATGAACGATTAACCTTAAGTGTTCCATAAGGCGTGTAGGCACTTAGTCTGTAGAGTTCAACTAGATCGTGCCTATAATGCTTGTATTCGTATGGTTGAGTGTAGGGGTACCTCACCACTCATCAGTTGCCATGATGTTCAAAAATAACATATTAGAAAAAATTTTAGAAATTTCAAAATGAGCATTCCTAGCCCCCATGACTAATAAGTGTAATTGCAGAAATAGAAAAGTAGGAAAAATTAATGAAATATGCATAAATTCAGAGAAATCATCATTGATGTTTTGGAAGATGTGAAGGCTAGTTTAAAGCCATGATCAACAAAAGTTATGCAAGTGGGTCCTCCTCAAAGTAGGCTCTTACCATAATGCCCTTGCGTAACCACTTCTATAGATGTCCATGGGCACCCTAGAAGTTAAATGTAGATCATGTCTTTGTTCCAAACAACACACAACTGTTGTGTTTGGGATGTTACACTATACTACACAAAACAAAAAGGCTCATAACCATATGTAGTAGTGAGGTGAATGAATGGGATGGGAAGGGATTACAGAGATTGGGATGTAAGGTGCTTTTCCATGTCCACAATAGGTTCTTATGTTAAATGTGAATAAAATGATTCTCATACCTATCTATCTATGTTTTGACCAAGTCCATACCATTAATAGTGACCTCGCATTGATGTGTTCCTTTTTGCAAACCACCATGAGTTCACAACAACCACAAAGATCGATCATCACTCCAAAAGGAGAAGAAAAGAGAAGAAGGAAGGAAGGGCCTTAGTTAGAGAAGCATCTTAAGCATGGGTAACATGTCTTTCTAGCCCCATAACTAGTGCTTGTAGCCCATTATTTCATCTAAGGGGTGTGCTTTGAATTTCCATTTTTTTTTTGGATTTTATATTTTTATGATTTTGTATGGGAACCATACCATGTAAAGGCTTTTAGTTTCTTGTTATTGGTCAACAATGGAGTGATGATATGTTCCATGAGGAGTCATAAACCACACAAAGGAAGTTAAGAAGAGAATCCAACAAATCCCCTTGAGGTCACACCCTTTCCATTCCCACTTGGTAGTTTCCTCTTTCTTCAAGGTATAATGATCATTGATTGATTTCAAGTTCATGAAAGAAGAACCAAATTGCTTTCATGAAAAAATACCTTTTTATTTATAGAACTAGAGGGATGGATAAGGTGGTCTCACTACTTCACATAATTACTTACCCAATCATATTGATAGCATACCACAAAAACCCAACACATAGAGTTAACTTTTGCATCATTACTTGGTAATATTATTAACAAAAACATAAAAGGCATTCATACAACATAAAGAAAACGACTCAAGAAAAGAGAAAATTATAAAGAAAAAAGAAAAATAACAAGAAATGGAAACCATATTAAGAATTAGAAAATATGGAAAGAAATAGGGAAATGATAAAAAATTGTAAAATCATAAAGGTGAAAAATACTTATTAGTTCTTGATTTAGGATGGGGCATCTCCCCCCATGACTAAGCTCTTGACCACAACAAGAATTAATAAGTGGTTTAGCTGGCTTCATGCACCTTTGAAATAGTTTTACACTCTTATTTCCAAGCCACTGGGTGTCTTCTAGTTTCGTAGCTACTACATAGACTTGTTTTCAATTACACACTTGTTCCTTAGCCTTGTTGTGGGTTGTGTTAATATTTTGAATTTCTAACCCACAACTACACCCTTTACTATAAGTGATGCATGGATTTTTCTATCTCTCCACAATGATAGGTTTATCTTTTATGTCTTGTGTTGGAGTGGTGATGGTTGTTATCTTTTGTGTATGATTAAGAGACATTCTTCTGGATAGGAAGGGTGTTGCACCAAATTAACCTTGTGCATGTTTCGATGCACCAGTAGGTCTACGAGTTTTATGCTCATGTGTGGAAACCATCCTAAAGAAAGGACATTTCCAAGGTTGTGGTGGAGATCTACTAGTCTTATCATTTTTGTGTATGTTCATAGCACAGGTGGCATTCTCCCATTGATATTGTGGTGCCAAATATTCCTGTGTTACTAGTAGTGACATGAAATGGAGGGAAGTATGAGAATATTGAGGATATGATAGAGGACGAGAGCCATGAGGTGGTGATTCTTTAGAAGATGTTGGAGGTTGATGATATTCAAGAGAGTGGTAATCGTGATTTGAGGTAGAGGAAGTAGAACCAATTGGAGAAAAAAGATGTTAAACATAATATCCATATGGGTTTGGCTAATAATAAGGGTAGTGCTAGTTTGATGATAGCCTTCCCATGACTATGGACTTTGCCACTACATTTGATAACAATTTTGAGGCTAATAAGAAGTCCCACTAGGATGGTACATTTGGTTGTAGGACTATCTATAATTACCTTGTGAAAAAGATAATTGCCTAGGCATTTGCTTTTGTACAAACTTGGGATTCAAAGCAAAAGCCCAATACTCATGTAGATATAACATGACTGGGCAATAGCCCTGTGGATGGTCATATAGGTAGATGTCACATCCATCATCCTCTTCTATGATTGAGTCTATAGCCTCTTCTTCTATAGCTCCTTTCCCTTTTTTCCAATAAGTGTTCCTAGCTATTTCTTGGTTCTTTTTCCTCTTCTTGTTTTGATCACTGGATTCTTGTTGTGTTACTCTCTCCTCCATGCTTTCCACATAACTTATGACTTTTTCATTTATCAACTCCCACATCTTCTCTAGCCTTGCTTCAAACTCATCAATAGACTTTTGTATTGAAAAGGTTTGTTGTGAAATCACCTCATTAAGAGTTGCATCCTTTTCCTCATCATATATATGGATCCTTTTCTTTTGAAGAGTTGGATCCTAGTTATATTCCTCTAGATTATCTCATTTACATAACTCTCCTTCTTCTTTTGCCACTTGCTTGATTAGCCTTTGTATTTGATGGCCTTTTAGTTCGTATAACCGACCTTGAGCATAAATCCCAAGCATCTCCATTGCTTGATTATGAAGCCCATCTATGATGTGGAAAAGTTTCTCTTTTTGAGATAAATCATGGCTGGGACATTTGATGAGTGGCAAGGTACCCCTATGAACAACCATATGAATCACAAGTGTTCATGCATGATTTGGTTAAATTCTGTGGATGGGACTAGTTGTGCATCTAAATCATTATGTATTGATCATAGTTTGTTGTCTTTCCACTTGGACTAGTGGTAGCTTTGTCGCATATGGTTTAGTTCAAAGTGAGCCATATGATAATTAATGTTGTTCAACCTTATGCTACTCCTAAAGATAATGATGAAATAAATTATTTAAACTCATTATCAATGAAGAGTAAAGTCTAAACTAGCCTACATGCAATGAGTATCTATTCCTAAAAATCTATACATGCCTTGGACTTCAAGAAACTACTATTAGAATTACCAAGTTTACTATTATTGGGTGTACCAAATGATAACACTACTAGGTTACCAAGTAGTTATACTTAAGCACTCGTGATTAGTCATACTCATGCTGCTTAATAATAAAAATAATAAAGAGTAATGAATGACAACATTAACTAAGGAAAATAGTAAACATTTAAGTAATTAACAATCATGAAGATAAGTGAATGCTACAATGATGAAAGTAATCTAGATCTTTATTGTTAAACATGTAACATGTCCAAGTACATCACACTTGAATAAGCATGTTGTATAATCGCTTAACATCACACTATGGACATGCCCTAAAACCTAAAAAAATGTGAAATCTATCAAAATCTATGAATCTATCTTCTTATGCCTCTATTAATATATATCCCAAGTTTGGTATTTATAAGCTAGCATGGAAGGAGAAATATCAGATCCCTGACATCAGAGGTCATGCCCCAATATTAGATACTTGACATCAAGGCTCTAATATCGGATACCTGATATTGTAGCCCTACAAGACATGATTCGTCATACCCCTATGACTGAATGAAAACTCATCCTCGAGTTAAATAAAATAAGGAACAAGTTCTCTACAAAATATTGGGATGGTAAGTGACTATTAACTGACTTCAATGAACACAAAACTTAACTCTTTTTTGCCATAGTGATGTTTTACAAAGAATGGACACATCATGATAAAACAAAATTGGAAAAGCTCATGTAGTTCTCAGAGGTGGTGGCTCTTGAATGGACTGCTTCCGTTTTTCATTAGGCTTTTGGAATTTATAATGATTTAGGAGCACCTGCAACTTTTTCTCCTCCATTCTTGGATCATGTACCATCTAGGTTGATGAGCTAATGTGTGTTGGAACCGGTACATCCCACATACATGGTAGTTATGGGAACAGTTGATTTGCTTTCACATACCATGCTACAAATTGTTGTCGTTCCTCCTCAAAAGCTCTAGCCTTTTCTTTTAGTTCATGATGATTTGTTAATCTTTTGGCAAGGTTCGATGCTACATCTCTCTGCCCATGGCAGCAATCCTTAATTGCTTCGAATTCTAAGTTTGCCATGTGTAGTTTTTATACAATATTTTTCCTATCTACAAACTCTTTTTCATACAAGGCATAAGTGGTTGATACTTATTTTTCCAACTCATTTCTAAACTGACCTACTATTAACATGGCAAGGTTAGCATAACAAAGGTTAGCCAATGCCATGTACTTTCTCAAATCTTCAATCTACAGGTCCTTGTTCTTCACTTTTTCTTGGTGGACTAGAGCATAACTATCCAAGATGGGCTACTAGTCAGGATTCTACATTAACATGGAACTTATGCAAGATTTTCCATCTAGATTTCTTTTTCATTAATCTGTTTGTACATGTCAATTTGATCACAGAAGTGATCCTTTATATTTTCATGCTTTTTATCCTCATTTTGCCACGTGCTTATCTGAACTGTAGATTTTTTATGGATTTCGTGGACCTCCTTCATTGAAAGGATTTTGTTTTCTCTAGCCAATCTATTTATATTGTGGTTAACCCTCACTAGTTACTCTCTTAACTGGTGGGTACTTTCTTCTAATATTTTTTTTCTATTTCTCGATAGTGGTCAACCTGGCATTATCAATAGTAAGCTACTTATTCTCCTCTTGTGTAGCAGTCAGTGTCTTCTTATGGGCACATGCTTGGGCTTCGGCTGCTGAGGCATTCCAGAACACTTTTTTCTTTTCTTTTTTAAGAACTTTATTTTGTTCAATCAATTAACCTAGCTACTTTGTTTGAAATTTTTCCAATTGGTTAAGCACAATGAGTCAGGAAGGATCCATTCTTTCAACTCTCAAGGTGATGAGCTCTTGTTGTAATCTGTGCACTTCTACTTCTGCATGCTTTGCCTTGGTCTTTTCCATAACCAATTTTTCTTTTGTGGTAATGAGGTTAGATTGTACTGCAATGACATCACTAGGGATGTCAAACAAAGTTTTCATTACTTGTCCAATCTGTAGCAATATGTCAAGCACATCCTCATGGACCGTAGGAGTCATTAAAGTTCCATCTAGCATTTGTGCATCTCTAGTTCCGATCAAATCTATTGGGGGCACAACGGGCACATTAAAGGATTTTTTAATGTGATCTATGATAACTTCTACTATGCCTATCACATCTTGGTTTTACATGACCATGACTGTGGCACCTTCTCCTATTTCAAGCATTACTTGAAAAGATGTAGCATTTTCAAAGATCTATTATGACCATTAGGTTTCTCCTCCTGATTTCAAAGAAATCTACCCTCTTTATGGATTAGTAGAAATTGTAGGCTGCACAACATCATTGATAACTTGGAAGAGGTTTAATTCATCCCTACTTCCCCAACTAAGAGTTTCAGCTATTCTGTGTAGATGGCTCATTGCAAGCCTATAATCTTGTGGTGGTGGTAGTGGAATTTGTGGCTCTCTTTGTTGCACTGGTTCCTACTTGGGCTCCTTTTCTGGTTATTATTCTTGTTCATCACCAAGGTCTCTTCTTGGTGCTGTGGTTTGAGCAATTTAGCAAAGAAAGCATTCTGAGCCCTCCTAGGAACATCATTGGTGTAACCTAGGATCCCAACGCACTTGTACAATTTTCTAAATAGGAAATAAAATAGAAGTGTCAGCTTCCCTACCTTTGTTTCCTTGAAATGCCTTTGAATTTCCATGAAGTACAACTGGGCAAGATTAGCATTGTATTTTCCCATCAAAATTGCACTTCCTCTAGCCACATAAGTTGATATTCTATTAAGCCCTTTAGTTGGGAAGAGATGGTATGTGCTAATTTTGAAGTAAATCCTCTCTTCCAAAGTCAACTCATTGTATATTTTATTTTCTTTGTTGTACACTCACTTCAATCACAATTTCCTAGTTTCTGTATTAGACCTTATAGACAGATGCACTACCTTGGCCCCCACATTAGGTATGTTCAGAGCCACTACGATGGCCTTGATTGAAAAAGAGATAGAAATTCTACCAATTTTGATAGTGGTTCCTTCTTCCTTATTATGCCAAAATTGGTACGTCTCACTGAGGTACCATTTCCCACTTTTAGAGAGGATATTCCATAGAGGCAACAATTGTAGCTGAGTTTTGACTACCTCAAGGGCGAATGCCATATATGGCCTAAATTTTATTTCCATGATGACCATGGTCAACATGGATCTCTCTTGGATAGCTTGGAGGCATTCTTGGGACAACGTGAGGTGTTATCCTTACACTAGAGCCTATGGTTCTGTAGCCTCTACTTGGACTGACTAACCTATAGTAGGAGCCTCTTGATAAATGCTAAATGATTGGGCCTCCTATTCTTCATACTTGACTGGTGGGCCTTGTTCTCTTAGTTGGCCTCTACCACCTCTTGGGCATTTGCTTGCATCCTGCGAAGTTCCTTCTTGTCCTCCTCCTTTTGGGGCCATCTACAAGTAATTAAGGAATTAGTGTTACTAAGGTGTTTTTAGTTTATTGTTAATAGGTTTATACCTCACTCATAACCTTAGTTCTATTAAGTTCTTAGCTCATGTGATTGCAAAGATAGAAACATTTCAAGAAAAATGCCCAAAAAGTGTTAACTTCTTTAATGACTCTTCGCAATTGGCTTCTTTTTCCTTATGTATGGCTTATAATGATGGCTATGATCCCTTGGGTGAGATAATTAAAGGTTGTGGCATACATACAACTGATTGTTCATTAAAATACTTAAAGTTTTTTAACATTCTTACCCTTATAATACCTTTCAAGTGATAGAAAATTTTGAAAAATTAGCACAAGTTTTTCACACAAGCACCCTTCCCCAACTATGATAAACACTCAGGGGTTAAATAGGTTTAAAAACTATGAAGATCAGAGTGGTATGGAGCAAGATATTGTGCATGGAAGTTAGTTGCGCAGAACTCTTAATCGAGAGAGAAAAATGCAAAAACTCCTCTAGTCTTCAATTGATGATAATGAATTTTTTAAACATAGCGATGTCCTATTTATAGATTTTTATAGACCTAATATTGAGTACCCAACATCAAGTGCCTGATATCAACTCCCACCCAATATTGGGTAGTTGATATTGGGGGTCTTGAAATTACATTTTATGAGGATATTTAGCATGGAAAATGAAGATGTGTGATTGGTTTTGGAAGGTTTCATGTAAAATCCAAAGTTCTAGGGTAAGTGAGAATTCATATTTAGGCACTGATAGTGTTAGAAGATGAAATCACAAACATTAAAAATATTTGGAAGATGTAAGAGAAAGGGGTATTTGATTCATGGTGTAGAATAGATAGCTTACATGATAAGGGAAGGTTTTAAATTTAACATTTATGTAGCTAGAAGATTTAAGATGATGCGATTGTGTCAGACAAGTACAAGTTCCAACAATTATACATGTGGATCCTCCCCAAAGTAGGCTCTCACCCTTAATGCCCTTGTATAATCACAACTAAAGAATGCAATGAATACTTGTTGAACAAAACACACATGTTAAAACCACCAATTTGAGAAAATAACTCTATGTTACACAAAACCACAAGTTATGATCATATAGATAGTGAGATGAGATGAATTTAGAAAGGATTGTAGGAATTGGGATGTGAGGTGCCTTACCATGAGCATAATGAATCCTTGTGTGTTATTAATGATTAAAGTAAACATTAGCCCTTCTTTCCAAGGTTCAAATTAAGTCTAAACCACATTCCAATGACATCACACTGTTTTATCTCTTAGATTAACAACGACATCACATTGTTTTATCTCTTATATTAACAACCATAAGACTACCATCATTACAAGGAGTAGCATCACTTGGCATTTTGTCCAAGGGAGGAGTTTATTCATGGCACTTTTTTTTTGTTTTCTTAAAAGTATTCTAAAAAGTTGCCAACCTTCAAGCATGGGTAACATGTCTTTCTAGTGGGACCCTTAGAAATTTATTCAATGTCCTTTTATTTTATTTTTATCTGTGTCAACTTACTAGAAAACTACCTTCAGGCATGGGTAACATGTCTTTATAATGACATGATAAGGCAACACTTATTTTACTCTTACTACCATTTTTCATTAGATCTACAAGGATATAATTACAACCTTGGTAATGTGATAGAACATACAAAAGTGGTCAAAGAGAATTCACAAATCCCCTTGATGTCACACCCTTCACATTCCCACTTGGTTCTTCTATTTCTATCCAGGCATAATGATCATGAATTTATTTTTAGTTTGATAATGATGAAGAATATCATTATGACCATGGTAAGAACCTCTTATTAATGGGATGAATGGATGGATGATGTGGCCTCACTATCCAAATAATTAATCCCTTATGACTTGACAACATAGAGAAAACCTTATTTCAATAGGCTACATGATGTCATTATATTCACAAATGAGATTACTAACAAAAAGAAAAGAAAAAAAATGTGAAAAAAGTTAAAAATGATAAGAAAAAGTCATATAAAAAATGAGAAAATGATTAAAAAAAACTTGCAAAAATAAAATACGAAAGACACCTATTAATTCTAAATGTTAGGATGGGTCATCTCCCCCATGACTAAGCATTGACCATGATAAGAATTAATAAGTGGACAAGCAAGCTCCATGCATTTGTGAAATAGTGTTAAACTTTCATTTTCAAGCCACCGGGTATCTTCTAATTTAGTGGTAGCTGTGTAGATAGGTTGTTGCTCACACACTTGGTTGTTAAACATATGGTGGATCAGAGTATGAGTTGTGTGAACTTTGTGGATGTCTAACCCAAACCTGCATCCTTTATCATGATTAGTTATGCATGGATTTATTTGTCTCTCCATGATGTCAAATTCATTGCTTCTATTAGATGTTGGACTAACAATGGATGTTGGCCTTTGTGTAGGATCATAGGACATCAATTGTGAAAGGAAGGTTGTTGCAATTGATTGACATTGTGCTAGCTAGGGTGAGTTAGTAGGTCCATGAATGTTGCACTTACACATGGGAGCCATCCTAAAGAAATGATGTTTTTGATATTTTGGTGGGAACCTACTAGCATTATCATGTCTATGTATGTTTGCAACACAAGTCACACTTTCTCATTGATGTTGTGGTGTTGAACCTTTCTATGTTGTTGGCTATGACATATGATGGGATGGAGTACAAGAATATTGAGGATATGATAAAGGGTAAGAGGTGTAAGACAGTGATCCTTCAAAAGGTGTCATGGGTTGATGATATTTGGGAGAGTGGTAGTAGTAATTGAAAGTAGAGGAAGTAGAACTAGTTGGGGAAATAGGTTGTTGAACATAATATTTGTATGGGTTCGACTAGCAGTAACGGTAGCATTGGTTTGGTGATGATGGCCTCCCCCATGACTATGGATTTTTCCACTATGTTGTATGATAGTATTAAGTATGGTAATGAGTCCCACTAGGATAGTATGGTTGGTTGTAGGATTATCTATAATTGCCTCGTGAGAGAGGTAATTTCCTAGGCATTTACTTTTGTATGAACTTGGGATTCAATGCAAAATTCCAATACTCATGTAGGTGCAACATGACTGGGCAATAGCCCTTCAAATGATCATATATGTAGATGTCACATCCATCATCTTCTTCGATGGTTGAGTCTATAACCTCTTCTTCTACAACCATTTTCCCTTTTTGCTGATAAGTGTTCCTATCGATTTCTTGGTTCTTTTTCCTCCTTTTGTTGTGATCACTTAATTCATTTTGTGCTACTCTCTCTTCTACAGTTTCTACAAAAGTTGTAACTTTCTAATTTATCCATTTCGACATCTTATCAAACCTTTCTTCAAGTTCATCAATAAACTTTTGTATTGACAAAGTTCATTGCAAAATCACCTTATCAAGAGCTGCCTCTTTTTCTTAATCATAGATGTGGACCTTTTTCTTTTGAAGAGTTGGGTCCCAATGATATTTCTCAACATTCTCCCATTTACATAGCTCTCCTTCTTATTTTTCCACACACTTGAGTAACTCTTGGATTTGATGGATTCCTAGTTTGTATAATTAACCTTGAGCATACATCCTAAGGGTCTCTCTCGTTTGATTATGAAGCCCATCTATAATGTGGAAAAGTTTCTCTTCTTGAGAGAAACCATGGCCTGGGCATCTATTTAATAGAGAATAGTATCTATCTAGGGTCATATCCAAGGGTTCATGTCATTCTTGCTTTCGTTCTTGGATTCATGTCCTTAGGTTGGACACCCTCACATAGGTTTGGTATTTCTCATTGAAAAGTTCCAACATTGTGGACCACCAATGGATTGAATTTGGTTTCAATAATCTCTACCACATTTTGTCTTTATCTATTAGTTTCCTAGGAAAGAGCTTAAGATTTTTTCATCCATTTTCGATGTTCATTAAGACACATGCATCATGGAAGGCTTGTAAATGAAGTTTTGGATCAGAATCATAGCCTTCCAAAAATTTAGGGATATCATTCATATTAAGCCTTTTAATGTGACTTTCCTTGCAATGCCTATGGAGTATTTTAATTACCTCCATGATCTGCATCATGATCTTGGTGGCCAACAAGGGTTCATCATCATCAAACATGTTGTGATAGAAATTCCTATTTCTATTTGTCTAATTGTAATGAGTTTGCCTATTTTCATTTTGATTTCTTTGATTTTTCCTATGGTTTTGATTTCTATGTTTATTTTGACCCCATAGTGAAGATTTATCTCTATACCTATATTCATCTTTGTCAAAACTTGACATTGAAGAGGAATAGAAAGATGAGTAACTAGGAAGATTTCCATGGCTTCTATGATGTTCCCCATGGTCCCTTGATTTATCTTTTTTAGGGTTTGAGGAGGTCCTAGGCCTTGAGGCCTCTCCAGGTCTAGGACTTACTTCATCTCCTCTAGAATTATCTTCCTTAGGTGAATGTAGTCCTTGAGAGTAGTTAGGGTGATCATGAACATATGAAACCCCCACATAAGGTTGGTCACTCCAACTTTCTTTAATATATATCTCATTAGTTCTCCAATGAATGTTCTCTCCATACAATGCATCATTGCTTCCTTATGAAAGAGACATTGTTGTTGGTTTATGATGTGTGTGATTTAATATTTCTTTGAAAGATAAATTGATGAGTGGCGAGGTACCCCTACACTCAACCATACGAAATGAGCGTAGCACGCATGATCCAGTTGAACTTCGTAGACTAAATGCCTACACGCCTCATGGAACACTTAAGGTTAACCATTCGTTGCCTTCCCAGACTTACTCGTAGTTGTCACTGTGTATGGTTAAGTAAGTCCGAGGTATATGATTTTTATATGTTTTTATGTTTTTCTCCTATGCTATGAGGTGAAGGGTTGAGAAACTAATTACTAATTCTAACTAATGACTAAGTCTAAATTAACTAGCGTTAGCATCCATTCCCACTTACCGTACACACCCTGAACCGATGCAACCGTGGCTACCAAATGCTAATCTTCATTAGGATCACCATGCGTAACGCACGTGCTCGAAGTGGTCGTACTGAGGCACTTAACTAGGAGAAAAGGGTTGAGAGAATCTATCTAGCCTAAGTGCGATGAGCGGCCGATTCCTTGACTAACTGTACACATCTTGGTGCATGACTACCACTGGGATTACCAAGCGTAGATCCTGGATATGCCACTGGGTTACCAAGCAGTCACACTAGATGCTCGTAATCAAGTCGTACTCATACCGCATTCTAGGAGTTTAAGGGTGAGAGAGAAAATAATAAATAAAATCCTATTCCATGCACTGCAACGTTTATCCAGGAAGTTTGTCTTTATTACCGTACACAACTTGTGTTCAGGTACAATGTTGCTCGAATAAAGATCCATTCACTTTAGGACTCCTACTGCGGGCACATGGAAAATATTCTATCTCTAGAGTGATCAAACTGCCAAAGTTTCCCTACTTCTAGACTAGGATTGGAAATAAGGGGAGTGTCGCCTCTTATTTATCGATTTGGTGGCGAACCGCGATATCGCGTACGCAATATCACAGGGGAAAATGCGATATTGCAACTCATGCAAATCGTGTCTCATCATAAATCATTAATGCATTTATAGCAATTGTGTATAATATAACTAATCTAGATAACTAGCACCATCCTTGGCAATAGTGGAAATGATGAGTAGTGAGGTACCCCCTATGCCTAGCCATACAAATCACAAGTGTTCATGCACAATCCAGTTGAATTCATGGATGGGAAGAGTTGTGCATCTAAATTGTTATGTCTTGATTGTAGTTCACTGTCTTTCCACTTGGATTAGTGGTAGCTTTGTCACGTATGATTTAGTCTAAAGTGAAGCATATCATAATTGATGTTGTACGGCCTTATGCTACTCCTAAAGATAATAAAGAAATGAATTATTTAAACTAATTAACAATGAATAGTAAATTCTAAACTAGCTTATGTATGATAAGTATCCATTCCTAATCATCCGTACACACCTTGAACTTTAGGCAACTACTGCTGGGATTACCAAGCATATCATTACTAGGTGTACCAAACGATAACATTGATGGGTTACCAAGTAGTTACACTTAAGTGCTCGCGATTAGTCATAATCATTTCGCTTAATAACAAAAATAATAATGAGCAATGAATGACAACATTAACTAAGGAAAATAGTAAACATTTAAGCAATTAACAATAATAAAGCTAAGTGAATGTTGCAATGATGGAAGTAATCTTGATCTTTATTGTTGAACATGTAATGTGTCCAAGTACATCACACTCAAATAAGGATGTCATACAATCACTTAACATCAAACGTTGGGCATGCATTGCAAACTAACAAAACATGAAATCTATCAAAATCTATGAATCTATCTTCCTATGTCTTTATCAATCTATATCCCAATTATGCACCCAAGTGTGATATTTACAGACTAGCATAGAAGGGATGATATTAGATCCTTGACATGGAAGATCGTGCTTGAATATTGAATACCCAACATCATAGCTCTGATATTGAATACCTAATATTGCAACCTTGCAAAACATGACTCATCAACATCTATGTAATAGTGAATAGTATATATCCAAGGACACATCCAAGGATTCATGATTTTCTTGCTTCCACCCTTGGATTTGTTTCTTAGGTTGGACAATCTTGATAGCTTTGGTGGTTTTGATTGAAAAGTTCCAGCATTATGGACCATCAATGGATTGAATCTAGTTCTAATGATCTATATTAACTTTCAGCTTCATCAACTAGCATCCTAGGGAAGAGCTTAAGCTTTTGCCACTTATGTTCTATATTTTGCAGGGCACAAGCATCATGGAAGGCTTGCAAATGATGTTATGGATTAGAATTATAACCTACCCTAAATTTAGTAATGTTGTCCATATCAAGCTATCTCATGTAGGTATCCCTTTGATGCCTTTGAGGTATTCAAACTACTTCCTTAATCTGTGTCAGGTCCCTAGTAGCCAACAAGGGTTCATCTATGCCAGACATGTAATCTACATTTCTATTCGTCTAATTATGTTGATATTATCTATGCTCACTTTGATGTCTTTGATTTTTCCCTTGGGTTCGATTTCTATCTTTATCTCAACCCCATAGTGGAGCTCTATCTCTATACCTACGTTCATCTTTATCAAAACTAGACATTGAAGAGGAAGAGGAAGATGAGGAATTGGGAGAATCACCATGGCTCCTATACACCCATCCATGGTCCCTTAATTTATCTTTTCTAGGTTTAGAGAAGGTCCTAGGCCTTGAGGTCCTCTTTGTTCTAGGACTTTCTACATCTCCTCTAGGATTTTTTGTACCAACTGAACATAGCCCTTGCATGTAGTAAGGGTAGAAATAAGCATATGAAACCCTTGCTTGAGGTTGTTCACTTTAATTCTCTTTTAGTATAGATCCTATCATTTCTCCTACAAGAGTTTTCATCATATAATGCATTATTGGTCCTATGTGAAGAAGGCATGGTTTTTACGTGTGTAAATTAAAATATTAATATTTTACAAAAGATAAATTGTTAATACTTTTATAGTGATCATGTATAATATCACTAATCTAGATAACTAGCATCCTCCCTGACAACAGTGCCAATGATGAACAGTAGATACCCCCTATGCCCAACCATATGAATCACAAGCATTCACGCATGATCCAGTTGAATTCCATGAAAAGGACTAGCATGACATCTAGATTGTTAAGTATTAATCGTAGGACACTGTCTTCCCACTTGAACTAGTGGTAGCTTTGTCACGCATGGTTTAGCCCAAAGTGAGGCATATGATTATTGATGTTGTTTTGGCCTTATGCTAGTCCTAACAATAATAAAAAATCAATTGTTTAAACTAATTACAATAGAAAATAAAGTCTAAACTAGCCTACGATGATGAGTGTTTGTTCCTAGCTTGCTGTACATGCCTTGGACCCACATATCCACTATTGGGATTACCAAGAACTACGCTACTATGCAAACCAAGTGATAACGTTGCTGGGATTACCAAGCGAATACGTGCTTATGCTCAAAATTGGTCGCCCTCATTCTGCTAATTGCTTAACTTGCATGAAATGTAAATATTAACTAAGTACATGGATTATAAATTGCATTAAAAGTAATTTTAATCTAATTCAAAGTGTTGTAATGAATAAGAATCAATCTCAATCTTATTTTCATTTATGGAATATGTCTAGGTACATTGCCACTTGAATAAGATGTTGTACAACTAACTTAGATCCACACTACGAGCATTCACTGACTATTTTCTAAGACTATGGAATAAAATTGCAAGAGTTTAGGTACTCTATTAACAAAAGAATTAAACTACTTCAGAACATGTGTCCAAGTTTTATATTTATAGGTAAACACACATCCCACAATATCACATATTTGATAACATAGCAAGTGTTATGATATCAGGGCCTAAGCAAAATACAATTCATCAGAGATGATGATTTAGTATTTTGCAAACTTTTGTATATCTATTATTACCCTCTCTGTGACCTTCAATTCTAGGTTTTTATCATTACACTTCATCAAGACTTTCGAGATGAAGAAGTTGTAAATGTACTTATCTAGAATATCTTTCTTAATGGTTGAGTTAAAAAACTCAACCATCACTTTGTACTCCATAAGTATATTCTTTAATGTATAATGGTGCATAATCAAATCAGTGTTACTTTTCAACTGCATATCTAAAAGATTTAATCATGACTTATCTAGAATTATTGTAGTTTCTTTTATTTAGTTCTCTTCTTCTAGTTCATCCATGTCCTATTCTCCTAATATGATAAAGATGGCCTTATATAATTTACTAATGGCTATGGCTTTAGTATCTCTTATTCTCATAAGGACTTTAACTATTGCAAACTCTATATGTAACATAATTGAGATATACATAGAAAGAACAAATGTGTGAGAGAAATGTACCTTACTTAAATGGTAGCATAATCTTATTTTATGCTTATCTTGTTGTTAAGGATCTTGAACCAATTAATCTATGTCCCTAACTATACTTGTGAATGTAGCAGATTGAGTGCTTCACAAGTGGAATCAATCTTTCTATCTTATACAATAATGCAAGCAAAAATGATTAATGTCATGCTACTTCACAACTCCTACAAGAATGATCATGGATATCATGAATTTGCATATATATTAGCTTTATTAAAATTGCTAATATCTTTGAACATGTAGAGAAGATTAACATGGTTAATATTGATTGTATCTGACTCAACATCACCTAGCATGATTTTGAAGAAAAACTTCAAACACTTAAAAGAGAGTTTTAGAAATCTAAACTCCTCATCAAACTTATATAAAAATCAACCTCTATGACAAATTTTATATGTAAGAGACACCACCTGATAGTCAATCTTTGGCAGTTTAAATGTAGCAAATGGAAAAAGCCTATATGTGGCAAACTCCTTATAAAGTTCTTCAATTAATACCTCTACAATGTTGACTCAATAATTGTGCATGAAGATTTTGAATACTGGCATAATGTTGGGCTTCATTGATTCTTCACTCAATTCCTTCTTTAAGGAACATGAAAATTTTAATACCATGATACAATATACTATTAACATATTATATAATGAACCCACTCTAGAGTTAATATTTTGCTAGCCAAATGCTTCAACCATGAACCCGCACTATTGGGAGCAATCTCTTTTTATTTTAGCATCATAACTAATTAGACAAAACAAATTATATAAAAAACTAATGTAACACTTCACTACTTGAAGGGTAAACAAGATGAAATAGCATGCAATAATGAATATTTTGAGAATTTACCTAGTTTTAAATAAAGCAAATGAGAGCATAAGAAAAGAACAAACAAGACCAAATAGCCAATTTAACCCATAATTTAATAAACTATCACTACAACAAGAAATATCCAAATGTAAATGTAACTATTCATGATCATAAAGAAGCTTAGAAGAAAACAAGTTCTAAGTTCATGCTACAAATGTATTTCAAATCATGGGGTATGTCATGTTATAAATAAAATTTTGAATTACATAGTGTAATAATTATTGCAAGAATGAACACTTGCAATGATGGTAAGATGCTTGTTTTCAAAGTCATAAGACTGGGGTTCAAGCTTAGACATAGCCACTTAAAAGAGTTTAGGCATTTGCTCCTCTATTGATCCTCCTAGAATCCCACCTTAGTAAGAGAAGCATTCAGCCTTTGGGTAATGATCCCTTTTATACTTTAATAAATGTTATTAACAATCCATAGAAATAGTTTTCTATAATTCATGATTAGTGTCTATAAAGGACAGATAGCTAAATCATCCTTACTTTGATACCATGTTAGAAATTTGAGTTTCCTAGGATGAAAATTATTGAGTCCAACTAATAGAATATCAACAAGTAGCATAAACATGCAAAGTATGTTAATGAAAGTTTGTAAAGAAGACAATTATAATAAATTAGAAAGAACAGAATACACATTGATCCACAAACAATAGTAAGAGTACGTATATGATAGTATGATCATAATAGACTAGAAAACAATATGTAAATATCATCACAGTATCCAACCATGTACTAAGACAATGATATTTATAAAGTTAGACAATTAATATAGTGAGACATAATGTAAAGGTAAAGATAATGAGATAGAGATCTTGATGTATACAGTTTACAAGAAAAAAAGTGTATATCATAGTGAATAATTGTGGACATTGAAGTTGATGGTTATGATCTGTATGCCACACTATGAAGTGTGTATGTGTGTTATGTATAAAATTGTCATTGTGACTTCCCTTTTAAGGGTCAACTAAGCAAGGAACACATCTTCAATTAATAGTGTTATGTCTTCTTATCTAATCATACAATGACATGATTATTTCTAATTATATAAACTATCATAGTTATACATTTGGATATGCATAGCGCATATTGAGGTTGATATTTAACATGAAATCCTTAATATTTATTTACAAGAAAAGAGTTCATGTATGTTTACACATACTTGGGAGACATGTTGTGTTGCATCTAATTCTTTCATTCTATAAATATGCTCAAATTCTTTTACTACAATTTATTCTCATTCATGAAAGCTTTTAACAACATGTATTTGAAGCAAAGAGAGAAAAGGTTGTAAGAATTTTGGAAGGAAAAATAAGTACAAAAGAGGATTTTGAAAGACTATAGAGATTCTATACAAAAGCTTATTTATTTATTTTTCATGATGCCATCCTACTTGTGAATTATGTACTCTTCCTTCCTACTATGTGACTCTTTGCTATTAGTTTATTATATTTATTATTAAGCTAAAATTTTATTGAATTTTTATCATATTGGGCTTGTTTGATATGAAATTTATATTGAATTTGATTCAAATTATTTCATGTCCTTTTAGTAAATTTTCTAGGATATGTGGAAACTCTTCCAAACTAGTTTCTTGAGTATTTTATGATTGTTTTGAATTATTTTTTATATAGTACAATATTTTGCAAGAATAGACCTGTTGATATAGTAACAAAAATATTAATAAAGGTGTGATTCATCTTCTTCCTAAGAATAGAGATCTTCAACATATTGGTAATTGGAGGCCTATTACTATTCTTAACAAAACTTATAAAATTTTAGTTAAATGCATGGCTTATCGAATTTAGAAGGTTATTAAAGATATCATCAAACTTGAGTAGATTGGTTTTGTTAAAGATAGACATATCTTAAATAATGCTCTTGCAGCTTGGGAGTGAATGTAGTGGGCTTCAATACTAACCAAGACATTACTTTTATCAAGCTAGATTATGATAAATTTTATGATAGGATTAAATGGAATTTTATTATTTCTTGTCTCTATAAACTGGAATTTTGTAATTATTTTATTTGACTTATCTATACCTTTCTCACTGATACTAATGCTCAAGTTGCTACTAATTTTGAATTAAGTTCCTCATTTTTTCTTCAATGGTGAATTCATCAAGGTTGTCGTCTAGCTCCCTATCTTTTTATTATTGTTGCAAATTTTCTTTCACATAATTTCCATTATGATCTACAAAAGAATTTTATTAAGAGCATTTGAATTGATGATCAAGGTATGTACTTGCTTAACATGTACTTTGCAGATGATTTTTTTTTTTTTATGATCAATGATTCTCTGCAACATATCAACACTCTTTTAGCTAGAGTGGAGGATGTTATTTGGCTTTCGAATCAGTTGGCAAAAATCTGTTATTTATTGTAATGGCAATATTGGTGAGTGGGTTAGCCTCAAGTCTTGGAAAATCTTGAAAAAAGATTATGTTTTCAAAATTTTAGGAATACTTTTTTATTTTGAGCCTATCTTACTAGTTTGTGGAATTATGTAGTTGATAAAATTGAAAAGAAGCTTGATAAATGGAAAAAGAAACAAAGCTCATTGTTGTTGGAAAAGTTTTAGTTATTAAGCAAATGCTTTAATCAACTCATGTTCATTACTCTAGTTATTGGGCTCCTTCTAAAACTTCTTATAAGAGAACTGATCATATTATCCATCGATTTCTTTAGTCTACTAAGCAACATAGAAAACAGTTTTTCTAGAGTTACTTGTAATAATTGCACTAGTATTAAGAAAGATGAAGGAATTGGTCTCTTGAATTATTATAACCAAGGTATTTTTCTTGCAGTAATATGAATAGCAAAGTGAATTAATAAAGATGATGTTTGGATGTTCCTTTTAAGAAATATAATTATGCAAGGAAAACCTAAAAATGATAAGAGTTAGTATTATAATAGCTATCTTCACTATCTTCTCTTTCCTCAGGCCATTTTTATTCCTAGTTCTCTAATTTTCAAATAAAATTGGAAGACATGGTGCAAACTTAGTAAATATTGAAATTACAATCATATTACAATTTCAAAAGATATGCTTAAGTAAATTAGCCCATGGTGGCTTCCTTTTAATGATGGAGCTTACGTTATTGATTCATCTAGATTATGTACCACTTGAAGTAGATTTGGTATCATTGTAATTTCTTGTCTATGTATGCATGATAGATGCATTACTTGGAATGAAGCTTATAGCCTCTATGGTTTGAATAGAAAGAGGAAAAATAAATTTGAAAAATTAATTTATATTCTTTAGAATTTATTTAAAGTTAATGACAATTTGCATAAGCCTTTCCCATATTTTTTTTTTTTGAAAAAATGCTAGATATGTTATTCCTTTTAATTCAAAAGTTGCTTATGAGATTATTACAAAGAATGATTTTATTCATAACAAATTCAATAAGGTTTGGAAGATGAAAGATATTTTGAGAGATCCTACATTTCCTAAAATTTGTATTTTTTTAGTGTCTTATTCATTATGGTCTTCCTATCAGTACTCATCTTAAACATATGAGAAATGTTTCTCCTTAATGTCCTCTTGTAGAAGTAAACATTCACTTTCTCATGTTTTTTCAAAGTGTCCTATTGCTCAACATGCTTAGAAATGAACATTTAAAATTTGTAACAAGTTTCAACCAAGCATCAATGAAGTCATTCTTGGTGATCAACTTGCTTTGTCTATTTCATTTCTTTACATTTGGAATTATCTTCAACCTCTTGTCCTCTACTCTATTTGGAAGCTTTAGTATGCAATTATTTTTCAACAATAAAAGCATAACTATGACCTCTCTTTAGGTGTCAAATGACAAATTCTCAAAAATGTCACTTTTTAGCTACAACTTTAAGCAAAAATGGTCCCAATGAAAGCTGAACAATCAGTTTATTTTCTATAGCATTAATTTCTTTTGTTTTGGAGGCTCAAAGATGGGAAACTTTCGTTGCAATTTGTACTTTATTTCTAATTAATGTATTCTTTTTTTTTTTGTAAGAGATTTTTTTCTTTCTCTTTACAAAAAACCTTTTAGTAACAAGTGAAAACCTATGAGGGCATTTCTAAATAAGGGCAAAGCCTACTCTTTTTCCTACTCTAGAGGAAAAGATTTTTAAGATTAGTTGTAAATGGTGAAAACCTAACAAGGTATCCCAAAAACTATTGGGCTTTTTCTTTAGACTCTCTCTTTGATGATATGATGTACTATGAATTTTTTAAATATTATTATTCATATTTTTGGGGTCCACCACCACCCCACACATACATCCCTTCAAAAATTAAAATTTTTTATGGTATTTGATTCATCAAAGTTTAGCTATTAGTATTTGTCATTCTCATTTGAATGTTTATGACCTTATATGTCCCTTTGCAACACTTGAGATTTATTCATGGACTACTTTTTTACATGTTTGTTCACTCAAAGCTGTTAGTGCACCTCGTATTTACATAGTTTTATGCTAAGGTTGGAGAAAGTTTTGTTTATCAGTATTTTTCTTTTTCTTTAAGGATTTTTCTTTTTCATATTTGGAATTACTTTTATCTCCTTGTTTTTCATGTTATTTGGAAATTTCAATGCAATGTTGTTTATCATAGATTCTTCAGCTAATGTTTTTATTCAATGTGACATCATTCAACAACTCATGTTTTAGTTAAATGTATAAATTCTTTTTGTTTTCTTTTTTTAGTTTCCATAAAAGCTAAAAGGGTACTTTTGGAAAAGGGCAAGCTCTAATCCTCTTTCTAACCTAGAGGGAAGATTTTTAAAGATTGGTTATATAGATAAAAATTTAAAAAGGCAACCTTAAAACTGTTGAGGCATTCCTTTTATATTTCAGCAGAGTTTCAATTCTATTTATTTTTATTCTTCTTTATAGTTAAATTCTGAATTTTTCATTATAATACACTTTATTTATAAATATTAAAGTGAAAGCATAGCTTATCATTAAGATAATGATCAAGAGCTATTATAATATTTGACATAGCGTTGGTACCTGAAATGGGAACCTAATTCTTGGACAAGGCACAATCCCACCCACCGTAACAGCAAATAACAGTCGGTCTTCCTGCTCCTGCATGTCTCCCATCAAATAAAGTGGGGAAAAAATAATTATTTATACAACCCATTTGTGGTGGACTTTCCATCTCCTATATTGTTCCAACATCAATTAAAGGGCCAAAAAAAAAAAAAGGGTTATACAACCCATTTCCAGGGGAACTTTCCATCTCCTATATGTGTCAAGGTTGGAGATAACGTTAGCTATACATACGACGAATCTACAACATGATGACGCCTCAAAGATATCTGCGGCTTTCATGAGCAAACGCAGGAACGAAAACGGGAAAGGTTAGCCGTTTTTCACAGACATGGAAAAGGACATTTTCCAAAGGAAACAAAATGTGAGAAGGAAATTTCCCCAACACTCCAAAGGTGCAAAAGTATACTGAATTAAACCATTAGTTGCACAGTTCCTGAGATTTCTAGGAGGAGAATCGTATATTTCACGTTGCCTTCTCCTTAACGGACAGTCGACAACAAGATTTGTAACGGCCTCACACAAACAACGACGACCGTGGATTTTGAAGGCCTGATTCAGGGCCCAGATTCTTACGGCGCCTGTTGGCAGACGTGTTATGCTTTCCTGCCAATTAACCTGCCGTAGCTGCCTAAAATCAGGAGCCTCCTTCTTACTATAAATATAACATTGCTGCTCTCTTGGGTTTCTCGATGAATAGCGGTAAAGCTCTGGTGATTCTTGGTTGTATGCTCGGCTGTTTTTCATGCGTTCCTGCCACCATGAGTTCCAGCTCTGCTCAACCCCAATCCGTGCATGAATTTACCGTCAAGGTACTGCTGCATCACGAAATTTTTATTTTCTTTTCTTCTGTTCTGTTTTTCAATCTTCTTCTTTTATCTGCTACTTCTTCCCCTTGTTTGGTTTTACTATGATCTGCTGATTGGGTTTTTTTCATTCGGATTCTTTTGATTTGCAGGACATCAAAGGCAATGATGTAAGCCTTGCTGATTACAAGGGCAAGGTCCTGTTGATAGTCAATGTTGCGTCGCAGTGGTAATTTTTTCTTTTATGTTTTTCACTTGTGTAATGGGAGGCTTTCTGGGTTTTGTTTCTTAAATCTGTTTTGGGAACCTTAGTACTTATTTGTGTCTTATCTGCAGTGGCCTCACAAACTCTAATTACAAAGAGATGAATGAAGTGTATACCAAGTACAAGGATCAAGGTGATTCGTCCTCAGCTTTCTTTTATTAGTTGTTGGGTTTTATAATCGATGGGTGTGTTTTGATTCCTCTTCTAATCCGGTTCTGTTTTCCACGGTCAGCGATTTTACAATTACAATAAGAAATTATGTGAAAATTTGAAGGGATAGATCACTCAAATGGATGGGTTGTTTTCTGTATCTAGCAGAAATAACTATTTCGTTCGTAAATTTATTGGTGTTTTAAAATTCCGTTCACTGGACATGCGGTTTTTGTCTTCTTGTGTTCCCGATAAATAATTTGGCCGGCTAACTCTGACATTCAAAGGTACCTTAAGCGTTGAAAATTTATTTGAATCTCAGCCTAGCTGCGAATTTTGTTCGAATCAATTTGTAAGCGTTGCAAATATTGTTGTCTGATTCAATGGCAAGGCTGTCTATTGCTTTGAATTGGTAGAGGAATTTAGCCTTTGCCATTTATAGAAAAACGCTTCAAAGTTTCCCCTAAAATCTAAGTGGCTGTTTCATGCTATTCCAACTTTAGGTCATTTGTGATATTTTTGAGATACAGCCAGAATGGCCATTCAATTGTCTTTTCTATGCAAATACATGATTGAGCAATAACGGAATTATTGTACATAGAGCCTGACTTGTCATGTCTCTAATCGAGAAAGTGGACAATACCATGGGCAGATCAAATCTGCTCAAATTTTTTTGTGGACAGCGGTTATATTTTTTTTTTCTTTTTAATTCTTGGAAACACAGCAACACACTTTCAAAACCCAGTGCTTCAACGGTGTTTGTGCTGTGAACAATTTGTTGACAAATTAAGACTCCTATATGTTGTACATAGACAATGACTACTACTGAGATTAGAGTACACTGTCAGAAGTTTCTTATAGGATGCAAAATGAGCAAGATGAAAATCTTTCAAAATTAGCAAGTATATCTTGTGTTGATGTTGCCTTTAGGCTTACCTATAACGGAATGAAATCTTGCAGTTGACTGGCTTAGGCAAATGGTTTAGAATAGCCTCATCTTTTTAATATGTAAAACTTTTTCTCTTGTTGAAAGGGAAATCAGCTTATAATAAATTCTGTGAATGAACCCAGTTGCCGTTAGTCCCTATCAATGCCTTATTAAATTTATGTGTTTCCTGTGGATTAGCATGTGAGCTTTGATGCAACTGTGTTCCTTGTGTATATGAAGGGAATGTTATTTTGAGGTTGACTGTTTATAAAACAGTTTGGTTGGCACATTTTGAGGAATTTTTACCGAAGCAGGTTTGCTTTATTGTTTACTTAAATTGAAAATTGCCCTAACATTTTCTCTAGAAGCTGAGGCCTGTGCTACATTTGAAAGGATAATTAGCTTTCTCTAGCAGAGTTTTAACGTTGAGGTTTTATCTATCCCGGTATATCTGTTTAAGTTTTTCCAACGTATTATGTTGGCTTAAGATCCTTTTTTCCCTCACACCTCTGTATTTTTAATTTAAAGACTATCTTACATCATTCTATTTCATCTTTTCTAATGTGACATTTTTTAAACCGAAAGCTATGAATCCTACCCACGAAGAGGGAATTTGATACAAAATTGAAGGCCTTGTTTCTAAGATGCAAAAAGAATATTTGGAAAATTTGGTATGTCTATTGAAATATCAACAGTTTTGTGTTGATGCCTTAAAATAAGGGTTAACCTTTTTTATTACATGTGATACTTATTCTGATTACATTGCATGTTGTTCCAGTTAACATGATTTATTGAGACTTTCTAGGATCGCACTTCTTCGTATGAAAATTAAGGTTTTACCTTAATCAGTTATCACGATTTTTGGTCAAGCTTTATGGGTTTGGCTTACAGAGATTCTTTGTTTAATCATTTATGAGATTAATTAATCATTATAACTCAAATATTAGAAGTGATACTTTTGCCTCTTCCCTTTTTATATAAAACTGTTTTTCGTTTCGTGCTTTCCTTTCATTTGTCATTAGTTAAGTTGTAAATATATTTTTCTCGCTCTCAAGTTGATTCTTCTGATAAATATTGTGAATACCCTAATACTTATCTTTGCTAAATGCCTTTTTAGCTCGACTCTTTGCATGTTACATTCTGAGCCATTTATTAATGTTACATTTTGAGTCTTTCATTAACTTTGTTAAATGCCTTGTAGTTGGTTCTGCTAACAGTCTTTTAAGCTTCCCTGTTATATTGTTTCATAAAGTATTTGATGAGATTTTAACTAAATAAAGAGAGCTGTTTACTGTACATCCCATGCACATCTCGTAAAGCTTACCATGCCAAATGTAACTAATATCCGCAGGTTTGGAAATTCTGGCGTTTCCATGCAATCAATTTGCTGGGCAAGAGCCAGGTTCCAATGAGGAGATTGCACAAACAGCTTGTACCCGCTTCAAAGCAGAGTTTCCTATCTTTGACAAGGTCTGTGCATTTAAGACCCAAGACAATTTTTCACTTCAGAGTCTTGGCTGCTTATCACTTAGTTGAAGTTGTGCCATATTTCTTTCTTCAGGTTGAAGTAAATGGTAACAATGCAGCCCCAGTTTACAAGTACCTGAAATCAGTCAAAGGTGGCATGTTTGGAGACAGCATCAAATGGAACTTCAGTAAATTTCTTGTTGATAAAGAAGGAAATGTAGTGGATCGTTATGCACCCACCACTTCTCCTAAGAGTATTGAGGTGAGAATTCATTACCTTTTGTTTCTTTTTAGCACTCCACCATTCCAATATGATAATTCAGTCATTATTAGTTATGGCGTTAGATACCTTTACATTTGATTTATGAAATTACTGTCATGTTTCTAAAATGCTTCCTCTTACTAATTTGCAGAAAGATATCAAAAAGCTGCTGGGAGTGAGTTAGTTCAGGCTGTTATAGTGTCTGTAGAGGTCCGATGACCCAAGTAGTCCAGGGGTTTGTATCGTATGAAGGAATGATATTTGGCTAAAGTTAACATCTATTATTTTTATGGGCGGAGATATAGTATGCGATATTTGATTGTGTGACTGTAAAATGTGATCACGGGGTGTACTAGAATCTTTTGTGTTGAAGGAATAATATTGGCTAAAGTTAAAGTCTATTATTTTTATACTCGGAGATACAGCATGCTATATTTGATTCTGTTACTCTTTAAAATCTGATCACGTGGTGTACTAGAATCTCTTTTTATAAGTTAAACATTGTTCTTCGTTTTTAGCGTTGTAATTTTGCTGTGTAAACGTTTGTTCAGTTCCAGTCATCATTTTTTAGTGCATTTTTAAATTTTTAAATTTAAACTGAATTTTTAGTTACATTTATTGAGAATTCTTTAATAAAATTATTTTAAAGCCATAACTCAGTCACGTGAGATGTGAGTGTCTTCACATGAATTTATTCTTTTTTAACATTTGGGATCAATTGGGCATTTCGATATGTATAAAGCGAAACATTGGGGCAGAGTTCCTTTTGTTTGATTGTTTCTTTTGTTACTTTTTTCCCAATAAAGAATCCTTACGCGTTTGCATGGACGAATAAATTTGTATGGGTTAAAACTAGGCTGTGGGTGCAGACGAGTTTTAAAATTAAGTATACTTGGGCTAGTTCTTCAGAGAAGAAGACACTGGGTAATGAGGGCGTTTTGGTACCGTGGACTCAAGGCTAAGGCAAGGAATCCTCTCTGGTTCCTTTTTATGCAGTGTTGCTTTTAAAATTTGAGATTATAAGACAATAAAAGGGTTCTGGCTTGTATTTCCTTCCTTTGGAATTCACAGGGTAATAATTTCCAGTTTACCGTTATATTTTTGTGTAATGTTTTTTTAAAATATCAAGTTGGTTATATTTTTAGGGGTGAATGTATAAATTGATTTGGATTTAGATATTGCTCACCACCATATGGAAGCCTCATATTTTTGAAAGGGAGGGGAATTTTTCTGAAGTATTATCTTGAGTGTATTTATAGTCAAATTGATTATGGTTAGCCTAGATTTTGTGTTGATTAGTGGATCTACAAGACCTATCATTTCTACTAGATTTTGTGCTCCATTAGGATGAGCAATGGATATGTAAGATTTACCCATCATTGTTATCATCCTTACCTTATCATAGCCTTATCCTAACTACATGAAGTTTTTGGGCCACACTAAATAAGCATTAATACCAAAATCTTTGATACCTTGCTTTGTGTAGGATCTTGGATATCTTGCTTTATGAAGGTAAATTAAGTATGCTTTAGTCTACCTTGTTAAATCTAGGGTATCTTTATGCAAGTAAATTAAGTATTGCTTTGCTCTACCTCTTAACAAGACAAGGGAATCTTTCTTAAGTATGCTTTGGTCTATCTTGTTAAATCTTGGATATCTTGCTTTATGAATGTAAATTAAGTATCCTTTGATCTACCTCTTAACAAGGCAAGGGAATCTCCCTTAATTAGAACATTATTTGTTTTTCTTAGCAAATGACCAAACCATCCAAAATGATTTTCTTAATTTTTCTCATCCATGTTGACTATTTTCAAAGTTCTCCTAAATTTGATCTTTTTCTATCAAATCCAAATTAAACATGTTTTGATCTACCTCTTCATTAGTTCTCCTCAACTTCAATAAGGTAATCTCTCTATTTTGTCTTCTTAGCACATGACCAAACTATCTAAGAAGATGTTTTTCTTAATTTTCTCATCTATGATTGTTGTTCCTAAACTTTCGCCAATAAGAGAGAGTGTGTAGCTTATTTGATCTTTCCTAGTCACATCCAATGTCCACCTTAGCATATGCATCTTTGCCACATGCACACATTGAACCTAAAGCTATCACAGGTTGAGCATAAAACTTTTTGATAGGCTACCATTTCATAACATAACACCAATAGCATCTAGTCATTTCTCCCATCTTGCTAAGTATTTGAATTGTTCATTTCTTCCATATTGCTAATCATTTGAATTGTTCATTTCTTCCATATTGCTAATCATTTGAATTGTTTACATCAAGAAATTTCTTGCTTTTGGATTCTTTGCTTTTCTATCATTCCATGCTAACATGTTTCTCAAACTCTTCATTTACATAGCCATAACTTAAACTCATCCATCAAAATAATATCATTAGCAAGGAGCATACACTAAGGGATATTAGTTTGAATAGATTTTTGAGTCCTTATTTTCTTGGTTTTGGATTTTAATCTTTGCTCTTCCACTAAAAGTTGGATTTTAATCTTCACTCTTTCCATGCTAACATGTTTCTCAAGCCTTCATTTATGTAGCTATAACTTTCTTAAACTCATCCATCAAAACAATATCATTAGCAAAGAGCATTCACCAAGGGATATCATCTTGAATAGATTTGTGAGTTCTACTAAAACTGAAATTTTTTCATACGTTCAAACCTATTTTAGAATTCCTTTTATGGATTTTTTTTTTTACTTTGTAACTTAATGCTTCCCAATGGAATTGAAACTATGACATGAGGTTACCAAGTCAAAATTCTTACCACTAAGCAAATATCTATAGGATACTATAAAAAATTCATTAATTTTGAAAATTAGAAGAGTTGGAAATATCAAAGTCACTAAAAAGATAAAAGGCATATAAATGTTAATAATGCATTTCCATTTTTCTTTATCAAATTTGTTATTCAAATTGTAGCAAGAATAAGTAAAGGGATTTTTAAAACATAAAATAAAATGGTTTCATGTTGAAGAATGATAGTGGAATGTTTGTTGGAAAACTTCCCAAAGATTTATGAGCATCCTATTATAAAATCATATAATCCAAAACAAAGTTAGAATGTTAGTCAGAATATGTATCTTGTCAAACTAACGAATAGGCCGAATAACTTTCTCTACTTGAAAACGATATTAATTATTACCAAGTCTTGGACAACTAACTTTTATGTTTTTACCACCAGTGTATTTTATGTATTTCAGCTTTCTGTTTAGTGATTTTGGCCTGTTTGCTTTACCCTGAGTGATTTTTTGTAATTGTTTTAGTTTCTTTCCAAACCTTCTCTCTTAGGAGAGTCTTTACAATCTATTTGTATCACTAGAGTTTACCTATTAATAAAGTAGAACTCCACTTGGCTTTCCCTCTAAAAACTAATTATAAGCAAGCAATTAGTGTATAGAAAAATACCAGCTCTTCCAATCCAAGTAGAGTTTCATACACTTCCAACGGCTTGTGAACTTAACCTCAATTTAAGTCTAGCCCAAAGAGAATGATTAATAACATTAAATGCATTAGACAAAAACTAATTAGTGGCCTTGTCCATAAATGAAGTGCACAAGGCACACGCCAAACAATGTCATGACTTAAGGATATGAAAAGTTAAATTTCAACCAGGGAATAAGATTCTTTACTGGAATCCCATGCATGTACCACAACACAAAAAATTTCAAATACTATGGGAAGGACCTTATATTATGCACGTAACTTTTCCATCTCGGGTCATGATAATTTACCACCCTTCCAGCCTTAACAAACAATTGCTAGTCAACATTCAATAAGTGAAACCTTTCCTTGAACCAAGGATAACTAGTGGTAGGGACACCTCAACCGATGGCCAGGCACATTCTATCTTTCGAATCTCCTCCCAACTCAGTCATGGGGAAGATGGCTATCCATTATAAGATTCTATGACGACTACGTAGTTTTTCAAATTTTTTGTTGTACATCGTTCTTTATACATTTTTAATTTTCTTGAATATTTTGCAACTTATTCTATATATTTTTCCCTGTTTATTTTCCCTCATGTCTTGTTTTCTTATTTGTTGTTCATTAGGAATCTTACGCTTTTGCCATAGTTGCTACCACTGGAAGTTTATTCAAAACTATACTTAATGTTTGGATTGATTGATCAAATGACTAGATTTTAATTTTTAGATGATGACATTAATTAATGGAGCATTAATTTTCTGATGGTATCAAGCAATGAGTCCATGTCATCCACCCATTCCACTATATCTTATGTAGTTTTTCTCTTGGAAGCATGAGGTCCTTTCCTAAGTACAACTTACAAACGAATCAATGATGTTGATACTTAACAAACTTGGAATGGACCAAGCGGAATGGAAAAGGATGTGGCTTCGAGGGGATTTGTTACCTTTTGTACCCAAATACCTTCTTGAGTTTTATGGGTATTCTCATTGTTCTCTCATCACTCCTATTGTTGACCATAAATAGAAACCATGTCTTTGCATGGTGTGATTTCCATGAAAAAAAAAACACAACAACATGGGAATTGAAAGCACATCCCTTAGATACAATAATGGGCTATAAGAACTGGTTATGGGGCTAGAAATACATGTTACCCATGCTTGAAGGTACCCCTCTAACTAAGGCCCTTCCTATTTTTCTATTTCTTTTTTCTTCTCTACTTGGAGTAGTGGTTGATTTGTGGGAGTGGTCATGAATTCTTGGGGATCAAATAGTCTACACATGATAATGTGAAGTCACTAAAAGTGGATAGACTTGGTTCTGGTTGAGGAAGGAATAGTATCTTGTCATCTTAACCACACACTCCACAAGGACTTCATGTGACCAAGATGCGATACTCCATTGTCATTTTCTCTCTCCCATCACTAAACTCTTGTAATCAACCACCTCACTACCTCCTATTATGGTCAATTAATGAGTCTATTTTGGTATGTCATTATCCTTTGATGATCTCTTGAGTGGATTTGATTTTTAACTGTCTATGGTCGTTTATCATCCTTGGTGCCTATGGATTCCTTGGTATGAGGGCATGCAAGGGAATTAATGGCATGAACCTACTCTAGGAAGGATCCACTTGCATACTCCTTGGTCTTGTTTAGTTAAACTTCTTATTCCTTGGTCATTTTGCAATCAATCCCATCATTTCATCACATAAACATCTAGCTTTGCAATGCCTCAGCATATTCATTCTCCTCCACATCTTATTTTTCTAGAAAATCTTATACCCTTTTCCATGTTCTGTCATCCTTCAAGGCTTTTCTAGCTTTCTTTGGGCTCTCATTTCATTCTCAAATTCTTTTGAAATACTTAGTTTTTTAATTATGGAAAAATGCTTCACATAGCTACATTGACATATCCCCATCGATGTAGCTGGATGCATCAACACATCCTCATCACCATAGCATAAAAATATTATAAATACACACTAATTAGCAAATTTTCACCATTTTCTTTCAAATGAGAGAGGAGTTTTTGTCATTTTTAGAGCTTAGAGATCTTCCATGCATCCTAACTTGCAAACCACTCATCCAATTTATCTTGTTCTTCAATCCCTTAGGTTGTGGAGGTAAGCTTTACGTCGTGGGGGTCATGAACATTTGGTTTATGATAGAAAATTTTTTGGAATTTTTATAACTCCCCAAGGTTTAATCATTAAAATAATATTAAAATCCTATTCCAAACCAAGTTAAACCTCACAAAAAAATTATGGTAGCCAATGAATAAAACAATAATAAAATAATGAACCTACCAAGATCACAGATGAACCTAAGTGTAACCTAATCTAATAAGAAAGGTATAAGAAAAACTAAGGATTATACACTAAAATACTAATCCATGGTTATGTTTATGATTGCAGATGACACCAAAGAGGGAAGCACCAACAAGAGGAACTTGCCAACCAAGGGAGAAGTAGCCACGATGAGGGAGGGACCAACAATAGCAACAAAAACCCCAAGAATAAGTGGTTGAGCCAATCCATGCAATGGGACCTCTTTAAGAGGAGCTCTAAGTGGAATCTGTTTGACAAATTCCCACTATTAAAATTGGCCAATCTAGGCAAGATGAGGTTCCAAGGCCAAGACCTAACTTAGGTCACATTGACAAAGGCTTGCCTAGAGAAGATTTGAGCCAAGAAGATTCAAAGTCTTCAAGAACTAAAATTTGGATCCTTCTTGGAATTAGAGCTTGAGAAAGTTCGCACTCAACTACAAGGGTTTCCTATATGGCCCATTCTCTCCTTCAATGGAGAGTGGTACATGGGGGAGACTTACCTAATCTACAACAACTAGCAGGGAGACACATCACTATATCCTACTTGGCTGAGGCCATTGCGGAGGTCCTCGATTTGCATGATACTAGGGGAACAAGATATCATTGTATCCTACTTGGTTGAGGCCATTGTGAAGGCCCTTGGTTTACACGATACTAGGGGAATATTGGCAAAAATATCAACCAAGGTGAACCCGGAAGCTAAGAAAGAATGGATCCAATGCTACTATGTGGTGCACCATAAGGAGTACAATGTACTTACAAAGGTGGAATGCACTTATTTCAAGATTGTAGCCTATCACCTAAATCCCATGGTAAGGCCAAGCAAGATTACAAGTTTCTTCACTTTTTTGCACACCACTCTAAGTGATAAAATCCATTTCAACCTTCTATAACTCATCTATGTGGAGATAGAGAAGCAATTCAAGGAAAATGAAAAAGAAAGAAAGACATTTCCCTTTCCATGCCTTATCAAAAAATTTTGCAAGAGAGGAGGCATAGTACTCTAGGCCAATGATACAATCTGTCATGCTCATATTGCATTCTAGTAGAAGATGATGAAGGATAAAGTAGTCACAAAGTTGTAGGAAGAGGAGAGGCCACCACCACCATCACCTAGAGAGGAAACCATACTAGAGGTGCTTGCAACTACTACATGACTCTAGAAAATCCATGAATAGTAGTTTACCATCTAAATGATATCACCATGACCATCAACTAGTTGGAGGAGACTACCCTGCTGTTCTCAATGCAAAGGACTCAAGTTCCTACAAGAATAAATCCCATCACCCAAGAAGTTATAGTATTCATCCTTGGATAAGAATTCCCTGAAATCTCTAGGAATTTTCTGACTTTCTTGATGCACCTGAAGGAAGATAAGGGGGTGATTGCCCTGGTGATGTAACATCAAGGACAAGAGACAATGATAGAAGTGGTGACCAATAGGGGAGCTAGAGTCCTAAATGCTCCTATGGTATCTATGTTAGACACTACTGCAATGGTGGATATTCAAACATCTGTAGGAGTAAGAAGTGGTCAGTTAAGCGTAGCCCAACATGAAGAAATGTTGGAGCGATAGGTGGGATCTGAGCAACTGCTTTCAAAGGTCTTTAATCTTCCAGATGAAATTATCATAACCTAATTGCATCTATTGGAGAAAAAGGGCAAACTCCTCATTGTGAGTGCCCAACTATAGGAAACCATTACTAAAAATCAATATTTGGCTACCAAAGTTACGGATTTATAAGCCCATCTCTCCAACCTTGCCATTCTCAACTTGAACCTCACACAAGATGAAGCTTTCCAACAACTATAGCATAGAATCAGAGAGGTTGAGAATGCAAAGGAGGTTGTAGTCTTTGACACAACATTGTCAAAATCCTTGACATTCAACATCGATAAGGATCTATCACAAGTCCACAAGGAGAACTTGGTCCTCACTAAGGATATTCATTGCCTACGCAATGTCGAACAATAAAAGGACCAAATGGTTGAATTTATTTGACAATAGTAGGAGTAGCTAGCTAAGGTAAACCTTGATTTGAGAAGGTTGATAGCAAAAATTTTAAATCTCTCAATGGAGAAAGTTTGAGTGCTTCGTCAGAAAATGACCATCAAGGTAGCCACTTGGAAGAATAAGGTCCTAAAATTTGAATGAGTTAAGAACCATTACAAGGACTAGGTTGGGATCCTTAAAGAAGTTGAGAAAGAAATCTAGTTGGTCAAGGTGAATATGAACGAGGTCTTCTAGCAACTCCAGCAAAGAGGTGATGTGTGGTAGCCAATCTTTGATGGCCTAAATGTGTATGACAAGGTAGAGATCTACCTAAAGGAGTTGTAGATCAAGGAGATGATAACGTACATGGAGCTTGCCAACCTCTATTATGCAAACTTGGCTATGTTGATAGTAGGGAGGCCAAGGACCGAGTTGGAAAAGTAAGTGACTAGTCCCTACCTCTTGTACGAGGTAGAATTCAAGCACAATAAGGACATCAAGAAGTAGTTATAGACAACCAATATAGAGCTTGAAGTTCATAGGAGCAGATTCACTAATCAACTTTTTGTTGTTGAGAACCTGGCCAACAAAATGAATAACTACCATGAGTTGTAAAACTTAGTAAAGATGTTCAACATTAAAAATAAACAATTTGTAACATGGTTTGTCAATATAAAAGAGATGTTTCCTACAATGTCGTGCCCATGGGATATGCCTACGCCAACCCATATTGGTGAAGTTACATGGACTCCGTACGACCCACATGGCAAGGAGGAGAAGATGAAGGTATTACTAAATGCTTTCAAACTTCTACTAGCAGTAGCAATAGTAGCAAGTCAACCTTAGCCACCTTCACTACTATAAGTGTAGGAGCCTGGTGAACGACCTTCAGTGCCTCAGGAGCCCCCACCTTCTATTTGAGAGTTTGCCTTATCTTCAATAGCTTAAAGGGAGCTCCTAAAATTTTTGTAAAAGTATCATTTTTCAATTAATAATTTCCATACTTTTCTAATTTTTGTAAAAAATCTTGATCCTACTTTTGTTCACTAGAGAATGAGTTTTCAGTCAATCATGGAGTTATGATGAAGCTTCATTAGATTGGTTGCATCAATGCAGCCCCATTGATGTATCCCCATTGACACATGGTGACATGTATCGACATAGAAGTGTCAATGTTGACATAGAAGCATTAACAATGATGCAATTAAGCCTATGTAAATCTGTGCACCAACCACATTGATGGCACCTTGTGTCAATAGCATAGCAAAGCTCTTGTAGTTTGTCATTTCTAGAATTGGAATATTTTCCTCTGAGTACCCACAATATGAGTGAAAGAAATTGTATGGAATTTTATTCAAGTGTCATGTACTTGAATGCATCACATGAACAAAAATAAAGTCTATATTTCTAGTATTCATTGTAGCACTTGGATTAGCTTAATCTTTCTTACAGACTCTTTACTTTAAATGCATTTTACATTCCATGTCATAGTAATTAAAGTAATAATCCTAAACACATAAGTATGACCACTTCGAGCATAATGTATAACACTTGGTAATCCCAGTAGTCACCATTTGGTATACCTAATAGCGCAATACTAGTTTAGGATATGTATGATAAGTGGATATGACTACTTATGTTAGGGTAGTTAGCCTTTAGAACAAGTTAGATAGTTAAAATAGTTAATTATTAAATATTCATCTTTCCATATAGAGCCTAAGATACAAAATATAAATAATATATATAAAAACAAATATCATATACCTTAACTCACATTTAGCCATATGCAAAGCACACACAAGTGTGAGTTAGGAAGACAACGATCACATGACCCCTTGGTTCATAGTCTCTGACTATGGACAAACTTAGGAACTAAGTTTGCAGAATCCAATTGGATCACTACTACATGCTTGTGATTTGTATGGTTGGACATAGTGTATACTTACTAGTCATTGGTAATCATTTGTTAAAGTGAGGAGATGAGATCTTATTTGAAGGTTGCATTGTCAATGAAAGATGAGGTTTTTTGCTTGGGTATTAGCTCATCAAGCACTACTCACTTAGCAAAAACATTAGTGATGGGATTTTGCAATGGTCTCCCAGTGTATCCTTTGTTATAAGGAGATTAAAATTGTGACACATCTTTTCAAGTGATTCCTATTTACAAAGTGATGAGTGGTGAGGTACCCCTACACTCAACC
>MNCI01019108.1:783628-828083 GCA_015680685.1 Gnetum montanum | reverse complement strand
GTACAATTACATTCACCACACTGTGGGCAGACACGGGAAAAAATCTAACTCTGGAGGGATCAAACTGCTAGAGCTTCGCTACTCTAAAACTGGGATCCCAAATAAGGGAGAGCCGCCTCTTATTTATAGACATGGCGGCGGACTGTGATATCGCATACGCGATATCGTAGGGGAAGATGCGATATCGCGTCGGCTGCGATATCGCGGCCTATGTGAACTGCGTCTCATCACAAATGTTGTAGGTTGATTCATGCACATGTAGATTGGGATTCTTTAGGATCAGTACTGAATAATGATTATAGAAGGGTCCATCATTAAAAGACACTTATATGAGATTTTATTATGGATGAAGGTGGCCTATGATATTTGATTGAAGTAGAATTCTCATATTTTGTGTGAAGTGCCTAAACTATCCCTATAAATGTGTCTCAAAATTATTCACCAACTTTTACTTGTGGAAAAACATTCATGAACGCATGATGATAACATTTTATCATGACTCCTTGTGAGATAAACTAATGTGACACTCATAAATTATCTATTGTTCTACTTTTCTGAATGTTGCACATGATTATTTTTTGATTTTTGATTTCAATAGTGATGAGCAGTTGGGTATTCCAACACTCTACCATACATGTCACAAACATTCAAGCATGAGCAAATTGTAATCCATGGATGGATAATGTAAGTATGCTAGTGGTTGATAGTTGGTTTGTGATCCTTGTCATCTCACTTTGAGTTAATGAAGTGCAAGTATATGGTTTAACTCTAGGTGAGACATATGATATATTGATGTTGTTGGCTTAACTTACTCCTAAGTGTAAACATAGTAAAAAGAGGGTAATGAAATCTAAGTTTAAGTGTAACATAAGTAAAGAAACTATTCTAGCCTATAGGCAATAAGTATCTATTACTAGTTTACCGTTCACGTCTTGGGCTCATGTGACCGTTACTACATTACCAAGTGTTATGCTACTGGGTGAACCAAGCAATAACGATCCTAGGACTAACCAAACAATTATACTTATACACTCAAAACTAGTCATAATTATGCTACCTTACTAAGGAATAATGGAAAAATAAAGTGCTTGAAAAATGTAAAGAACTAAAATAAAGTAAATGAAACACCACAAATAAAATCTATGTTGAAACCTATAGCTAAAATCATTTGTAATTTGGTGGAAAAATAATGTTAGACACAATTGTCTTATTTTCTACAAAATTTGGCATTGTAACTTTTATCACTAGGATTTGAGGTAGTAATTTTTAATATAACATGTAAAATTTGTAGTTCATATGCTGCAGATTTCACCCATCCTAGCTTATAGAGGCTAAAAAATTCTTTATAAGCTATGAATGCCTCATCTTCTAGGCAGGAAAAGCTATAGTTTTCGTATATCTAGGCTAGTGAAGATTGAAAATGCTTTGCAGGACATCAAATTTGGCATTTCTCAGCCTATACGATGGCCATAACAATTTTTATGTTGGAGCAACCTATCAAGGCAATGTATAAAATTTGGGCTTTGATTTTTTATATTGGACCTTGAATTTTTATGATAGGCAGTGTGAAAAGCATAAAAATATTCAAGTTTGAAAAATATGTTGCCAAGAGATGCCCTGAACACATAAAAAATTTGTAGCAATTTGTTAGCAATCATGAAAAAATCAATAGCAACAAATCAAAACATCAATAACCTATTTAAACTAAAAACTACTTCATTGAAGGGACTTTTGAATGATTTGTGCATTCATTGAACTTAAGACTTCTAGAGTAGTGCATGGAAACAAAAGTCCATAACACCAAGACTTTTGGAAATTTGCATTTAGGTTGAACATGAAGAATTTTAGAGTAGTGTAGATCTACCAAGAGTCTATAGCCATTCTTCCACTCATAGTGCAGATCCTAATGACAGAAAAAGCAAAAATGAGCTTGAGGAGAAGAATATTCAAGACCATCAAGAGTAGAGCTGACTCCAGAACATACCCTATTGGCTGAATCAAGTTTCAAGCATTCTCCCTTTGGCTCTTTGTGCATTTAAATTATAAAATTTTGTATTATTCAAGCTTTTGTTTCTATAGAAAATTCATAATTTCAATAAAATTTTGTAGTTTCATTTGTTCGTACAAATTTATTCCACGTTTCTCTACACTTAGATTTGTATTTGCAGCTTTATTTTATTCATGTTGGTAAAAAATTATAAGTCCTTGGGTGATTGACAAGACTGTCTAGGGTGCTCCAAATCCTTTTTTCAAGGCTCATGGATCTAAAGCCAAACTATCTCGTCCTAAAATTTTTGGCCTTCAAGTACTGAATTTTTTAGGCATTATAGTTTTTGATGCTAAAAGGAGGACCTCAGCTCAACTTCTTCACAAAACCCGTGGCAAAATTAATTTTTCATTAGTGTTGTGCTTAGCTTTGAACTTCCAACCACAAAATTTGTTTTGGCTTTTCCCAAAACTAGTGCTATACTTGCAATCTATTTGGATGTTGTTTTAATTTTAAAATTGGTATTGGGTTTTTCCCAAAACCCAACATATTACCTATAGCTAGTTTAGCATATTTAAATTTTTCCATTGGTGCTAGGTTTTCTAAAATCCAACGTATAAACTACAATAAGTTTGACTTTATTTTCTATTTTCCCATCAAGTGTTGGGTTTTCTAAAACCCAGCATATAGAGTACAATAAATTTGGCCATCTTTTGATTTTTCTGTCAAGTATTAGACTTTTTAAAGCCTAGTGGATAGCCTTCAACAAAACTTGCACCTTTAAACTTCACAAAATTTTGGTTTTAGGTGTGTACCAAGGTTAGTGTATGACCTACAAATTATTTTAATTTTTAATTTTTCAAAAAGTTTGGTTTTGGATTTTTCCAAAACACAGCGTGTAAACTGCATTGTAAACTCTAGTTGGTTGGTTACCCAAAACCCAATGTATAACCAGCAACCTTTTCAAATATTTTTTTTACATTATATATTTTTCAAGTACAACTTTCTGCCACAATTCCCTACACTTTAAAACAAAAAAAATCAATTTTTAATTTTTTCTAATGTAGTGCATAGCACTACTACCACTACCTATAGTGCCTTAGCTATTGTAGTGTACATTACTATCCTTATTTTAACCATTTTCAGTTTACAATTTTTTTTAACCATTTTTATGTGGAAGGCTATTTACTCTGGAAGCTATTTGTGCTGAAAAATTTTACGCTAAGCTTTCATGTCAAGATTATATGCTGAGCTTTTATGTTGAGCTTATATGATGAGAAGCATATATGCTAGAAAGCTTTTACGCTGAGAAGCCCATACATTGAGCCTCTCATACACCAAGACTTCCTCATACGTTGAGGCTCTCATAAAAATTCACACAAGCTGAGAGACTTACCAATCACTTAGTTTAATACCTTGTTTATGTCTTTTTATCATTCAACGACCTTACCACACAACATAAGACAAATGGCCATCAACCAAGAAGTTGTTTGTGTCTATGATCCTAAGGATCCAACAGTTATAGAACGTAGGTAATTACTTATGCAAAGGGAGCAGGAACCAAAAGTTACAATTATCAATGAGGAGTTTTACAATTTTATTTATGCCAAAATATAGGCAAGCCTCCTCATACTTTGCTTTGAATTTTATGCCAAGCATTAGTATGATATTATACACTAAAACAAGAAGGAATACATATCCTCACTATATGATCAAATTCCTCTAATGGATTTCTATACTTGTTTGTTGATAAAATTAATAGATGTTGATGAGTTAAGTGAGGAATTTAGTTTGGAGGAAAACCAAGAGGAACATGATGAGTTTAAAGTAGAGAATGATCTTGATACCTTTATAGAGAGATTTCCCCAACATTCAACTCCCCAAGCAACCACCTCTAGCCTTGTATGTCTACTATTCCTTGTAGGGTAGGTGTCTCACTCTCCTTCTACCTATTCCACCATGTTTGGACCAGCACCTGTCATTGTTATGTACCAAGTTTAGCTTATTTTTAAATCTACCTCACTATTCTCATCAATGCTATTTGCCACTCAAGCTCACTTTGTTCACTTGGCCCCAATGGTGTCTACATCATCATCGCCCTTTGCGATACTAGCAGGTACCTCATTGGGGCCCCAAATTTCACAAGCCTTCTAAACTCCCTTTGTTCCCTTTATCCCTCATATCCCAACTCAAAAATATTTCTCCTTATTCAATCCAGTTGCAATGGTGGTCACTTAACCTCTCATGTCTATACCAATTTTGATCACATAGCCTCAAACCACTCAACATCCTCCTCAACCATCAATACAAACACTGCAGCTTATAGGGGTGCCCAAAGGATTGGATAAAGCCTTTCAAATGATCCAAGACCTTACTAAAGAGCCGTAGAAAGTCAAAGCTAGTACAACTTAGATGGTCAAGGTTATAGACTTCTACTAAGATGATCCCATAAGCCCTAGTATGTCTTAAATAACCTTACTTATAGGCATGCCTATACCAAACTTCACCAAATACAATGATGAAGGAAATCCTAATGCACACCTAGTTACCTTCTAGTTTGAGTGCCTCTATTTGCAACCTTGGCCACATATAATATTATGTATTTTCCCTATGTCTCACAAGGAAAAGACTTTAGACTGGTACCAAACCTTGTCTATTGATTCCATCTCTTTCCTTGAGGACCTAATAAACCAATTTGTCAACTGCATCAAATACAACTTGAAGTCAGATACCATGTGATGGGACGCAATATCGCATGGGCCACGATATTGCATCCCTTGCGATATCGCGTACGTGATATCGCGGTGCGTTGCCAAGTCTATAAATAAGAGGCGGCTTTCCCTTGTTTCAGCATCTAGGCCTAGACCGTAGCGAAACTTTGGTAGTTTTACCTCTCCAAAGATAGAATAATTTCCATGTGCCCGCAGTAGGAGCTCCAAAGTGAATGGCTCTTTATTTGAGCAAATGTTGTACCTGAACACAAGTTTGTGTACGGAAATAAAGATGAACTTCTTGGATAAACCTTGCAGTGCATGGACTAAGCTAAATAGGATTTTATTTATTATTTATCATTTAATGCTTTATTAGTTGATTAAATCTTTCTCAACCTGTAGTTAAGTGCATTCAGTATGACCGCTTTGAGCATGTGCGTTACACTTGGTGATCCCAACAACAAATAGTGTTTGGTAACCAAGGTTGCATTGGTTCAGGGTGTAAATAGTAAGTGGGAACAGATGCTGATGCTAGGTTAATTAAGGCTTAGTTAGTTAGTTAAATTAGTTAATTAGTCTCTTCACCCTTCACCTTATCAGCATAGGAGATAAAACATAAAAGACATAAAAATCACATACCTCAGACTTACTTAACCATACAACCGTGACAAATACAAGTAAGTCTAGGAAGACAACGAACAATTAACCTTAAGTGTTTCATAAGGCATGTAGGCACTTAGTCTACAGAGTTTGACCGAATCGCACATGTAACGCTTGTATTCGTATTGTTGAGTGTAGGGGTACCTTGCCACTCATCATTGGTGTCGTTGTTTAGGACTAAGTGTTTGTGCGCTAAGTAGAACATAGGAAATTATCCACATCGTTGGGAGCTTAAATGAACCCTTAGGGTTAATTAAACGAAAAATTATATAACGGTCAGTAGCACACCAAATAAGACACAATGTCTTCTTCTTCTAACAAAAGCACTTCACCGCCTAAGGATCATACAAGAGACAGTCGGCGGCACCAAACACATAACCAAAATTTGCCAGTTCCTCAATAGTATTGGGTGGTATATACTCATCCCGATGAGTATATACCCAAAACTACCTTTATCCTCCATTAGGATGAACAACTGTGTTGGTGAGATTGGCAAGGTAACATAGTGTTACCTCCAGATCGGGAAATCCCTAACATGCTTCTTCGTGCTCTTGCATAGATAGGCATGACAAAATTATACGCTAAATATGTTACGGAAGATTATGACATAAGGGATTACCATCCCACAGCAGCACAACGTCTAAGGGACTCGAGGCAGGAGAGCCACCATACATTGTTGAAGGGCAAAGGGGTCCCGCATGTCCTAAGTAAAATTGGAGATGGAAAAACACTTATAACAGGTTCTCCATCAAATGATGTTCCCCCTCCTAACAATAGTGAGGAGGTGGGGTATCAGAACCTATGCTCCATGATACACAACCCTGGTTCTAATCCCCATGAACACCAACTGTTCACTGAGGGAACAAAAACACATGACAAGGACGGGCACTCAGATCGTCATCACGATCGAGGCCGAAGCCACCGAAGAGAAGGTAGGAGACATCATCATGGCAATGGTTCTCCTTCTTCTTCCCCTTCATCACATCATTCACCCTCTCCTTCCACATCAGGGCATAGTCACAAAGAGCATTACCATGAGGATAAGGGTAAGCAAAATGAGAGACCTCGACGAGAGAGTCAGGAGTGAGGACGAGGGCAGTCAAGAGAATCAAGGCATGAAAGAAGGGAAAGTAGGGAACAACATAGGCATCATAGACGTCATGAAATAGATGATCATGATGAATTCCTACTTGCCACTTGAAGTATGCTAGATATCACAAAGGCAGTTAGAATACCCATAAGGCATCAAAAAGATAGTCGGATCAAGAGATTAGATATGAATAATATCCCATGCTTTGAAGGGGGATACAACACTGATATGCAAAATCATTTATAGGCATTCCACAATGCCTACACCTTGCAAAACATAGAAAATAAGTGGCAGAAATTAAAGTTGTTTCCTAGGATACTCATAAAGGAAGCAGAGAGTTGGTACTGGTCCTTAGAACCGAAAACCATTAGGAGATGGAGTATGATGTTAGAGTTGTTCAACGATAAATATCAAACGTACTATAGAGTGTCCAACTTGCGTAAGTAGATCCAAGGATGGAAGCAAGGAACTCATGAACCCTTGGATGCTGCCATTGGCTGATATTATGCATTACTATATTGTTGCTTGGGCCATGGTTATACACAACGGGATCAACTCTGCCACCTCGTAGATGGGCTAAGACATGAAACTAGGATAACCCTTGGGACATATGCCCAAGGGAGATTATCTGAACTTAGATCCCATGAAATTCATCGATTGTTGGAGCAAGTAGCTAAAGAAGAAGAGGAGCTACTAGAAAAGAGAAAGCGCAGAAGAATATAACCATTATCCTTCCCTCCGAAAGAGGGAACTAAGATTCTGTGATGAAGAGGATGAGTCACCACTTGAAGAGTTGGTGAATAGAAAAACCTTGCTGCTTTAGAAGTTAACAACGGAAGTGTCAGCTAAGGTAGATCAAATGTGGGACTCCTTGGATAGTAGATTTAAAACTGTTTTGAAAATTGTAGAGGAGTCTAAGAAACGAAGTAGTGACCATGACAAGAAAAAGTGGAGAGACTCAGGCCATACATGTGACAAGGGTAAGGGAAAAATGACTATCACTGATGAGGTTATGGATTCTAACACAGACAATGACAATGGATGTGAGATCTACCAATATGACCATCTTAAGGGATGTTGCCCAATAATCTCACATCTACAAGAGTTTGGGATTTATGCACTCAACCCAAGACTTAACAGACGGCAAGCACCCCATCAGTTACCTTATTCCCAAGGTAACCCAAGGCAGTTCCACCAACCGTTAACGTATTATCCAAGTGGAACTCCGTCACAACCTATTGGACAACACCAGCAGTTGCAACATCCACAGTCATGGGGGATGCCATCGCTTAGGCAACAATACCCTTACTGGAAACCAGACCCGTATGGATACTATGTGCAGTAGCCGGTTTCTCCAAGTAACTCCATGGGTTACACAACTGCACAATGTCACTACCAAGTTTGGGAGTATTTTAGAAGGACTCCTTCTCCTCCGGGAGATGCACCACATGCATACAATCCTCCGAATCCATTCACCTCTCTTACGTCAATAGTTCCACTACCACCTACTCCAACGATGCAAGGGGAACTCCCCACTCAACCGTAGCAACGTAATGCTATGAGAGCTATAAACCTTCAACCTGCTACTAGTTCTAACAACCACACGAAGAGAAGACATTTCTTTAGAACCAAAAGCCCAAACAAACTCTCACAACCACAAGCGGTTGAGTCTGTGACCACTCCTCCAACAAATAAGGCTTCGGAGCTTCCTTCAAACCAACAAAAGGGCTCAACGCATATGGTTATGTTAACACATATGGTTACTAACTAGATCAAGGTAGGCCACCTTCCCAAAAAACTCTCTAACCCTAGAAGTCCCTTAATCTACCTCCAAGTCACCGGGAACAAACCTCATAAGGCTCTTCTTAACTCAGGTTCTGGAGTCAACTTAATCTCACAAGAAGAAATATCTAAGGTAAACATTTATGGAAAGATCGAGAAGAAGAAAGTTCCATGCATCACATATAGTGACTCAGAGGGTGATGACATGGAGGAATACTCAGCATTTCCTACATGTAATAGCTGTGCATAAGAAAATTAGATACAAAGGTGCCTGTATGTAGCAACCACACAACAAGAGAACACCCAGTGGTTGATAGCTGATCAAGAGAGCAGCCCACCAACATGCATGGAATGAACTGGGGGAACAACTTGCACCCACAATGAGAGCATAGATACATTGGAATATGAGTGTCACCAACTTCCAACCCTTAACCTAAAAACATCAATCGGGAGAAGTTGGACACTTCTAAGAAATTCAAATAGGCATTCATTATTTCAGAGCTCTCCCTTTCCATTTAGTCATGGGGGAGATGGCCACCTATGTTGATCATTCGGGGCCCTTAGTTCTTTTAAGTTGTTGTTTTACACATTTTTTTACACGTTTTTGTCTTACACATTTTTGTTTTACACATTTTTTGTTTTACAAATTTCTTTAAATTTTCTTGTTTTTGTTTTACAACATTGTTATACTTTTTCATTTGTGTGTGTGTGTGTGTGTGTGTGTGTTATCCATCTTGTAAGTTTGTCATTTGATAAGTGTTTTTCATGATGGTATGAACTATTTTTATATTGATTGCTAATGTTTGGTTTTTACCTTTAAGTTATGATGTTGATATTGAGGTATGTTTCTTTTGATATGAAAGGAAATGAGTCCACTTCATCCATTCATCCACAAATTTCTATGGTCTCTCTCAGCTTGGAAATGTACAGTCCATTTCTAAATAAGAACTATAACGAATCGGTGAATGGGTATTTCTCAAAGGAAGGACTCAAGGATTGAAAAGGGTGTGACTTCAAGGGAACTTAATGCATTTGTGTTGGCCATTCTCTTAGGTGCTTGGATGTGTTCTTCTTGAGTTTTCTTACCGTTCTGACGTTACCCAATTATTGGGAAGCTGAGTTAATAAAAATAACAAAGTCTTTGCATGGTGTGATTCTCATGCATAAACATATAAAAGAAAAAAAGAAAAAAAAGAGAAAGTGAGAATTCAAAGCACACCCCTTAGACAAAATAACCATTTGGGCTACAAGCACTAGTTATGGAACTAAAATAAAAATGTTCCCTCTAACTAAGGCCCTTCTTGCTTCCCATTCTCTCCTCCTTCGTTTCGTTGGAATGGTGGTGGCTCTTTGGGAAGGCATTCTTGTTACTTCAAGGGGATGGATTGGCCAAATGCATTAATGCGAAGTCACTGGATGTGGTTTGTTTGAGGCTGGACTTGGAATGGGATCTACTAAGTCACATTAATCATTAACTACACAAGGGGTTGTACACCACCTTGTTCTTGGGATTCCATTCCATTCTCTTCTCTCCATCCTTCTCTTCATTATTCACCTCATTGCCGATTGTATCATTAGTATATATTTTTGTTAACGCATTATTTTATTTTTGTTAAATTCTTGCAATTAAGACTTGAAATTTTGTTCCAAATGACATTCCTAGAGCCTACAGACTCTTTGAATGTGGGTTTTTCAGAGCATTAAGGGCATGAGCCTGCTTTGGGGAGGACCCACTGACATTCCTATTTGGTACACCAGTTAAATTATTTCCCCTAACATTTTTGCAATCTATATTATTTTGTTCATTTCCATATTGACATCCATTTCATTGATGTTATAGTTGTCTCTTTTTGGGTATCTTTCCTGTTCCTTTTCTTTCTCTATTCTATTGCTACTAAAGGTTCGCTCTTAGTCATGGGGGTCTAGACCCAAATTTTTTTGATTTTCTCCTAACCCCTACACCTTCGGTAGTCACCACTATGATATCTCCAGATTCGTATCAGCCATACCACAACTCAGCTAATGGACCTTTCACCAAAGCAAGGTATCAACTACATTGAAATTCATTTACCCTTGCTAATATAAAGACTGTGTTGTGTGTGCAAATGGCAATCATGCAACAACATATTGGATCTAGAGAGAATACTTGGAATGGAGCAGTGCTGAAAGCAGCTATGCAAGGAGCAAGATCGATGGTGCACTTATGGATGGACAACAAAAGGCACAATCTTGGCGTTGGCAGCAACACAACTTCTTTCTCTCTCTCTATTTCTCAGCTGCCAAATAAGGCCTGATGTCAAATGTATAAAGTGTTCACTCTTGTTGTCGTGAATACCAGTTTTTTCTTGTCTTGTAATGATGAACCGTTCACATGTCATCCCATTAGTTCCATTTTGAGTCAATAATCCCATACCATCCAAATATTTTGTAAGGAACTTGAGGATGATTTTTTATTCAGTCATGGGGGTATGATGAGACGAGATATTGCATGAGCTATAATATCATGTACGTGATATCACGTCCGCCGCGATATTGCATCCACCGCGATATCACGGTGCACCGCCAAGTCTATAAATAAGAGGTGACTTTCCCTTGTTTCGGCATCTAGGCCTAGACCATAGTGAAACTCTGGCAGTTTTACCTCTCCAGAGGTAGAATAATTTCCATGTGCCTGCAGTAGGAGCTCCAAAGTGAACGGATCTTTATTCGAGCAAATATTGTACCTGAACACAAGTTTGTGTACGGAAATGAAGACGAACTTCTTGGATAAACCTTGCAGTGCATGGACTAAGCTAAATAGGATTTTATTTATTGTTTATCATTTAATTCTTTATTAGTTGATTAAATCTTTCTCAACCCTTCTCCTATAGTTAAGTGCATTTAGTACGACTGCTTTGAGCATGTGCGTTACGCTTAGTGATCCCAACAACGAATAGTGTTTGGTAACCAAGGTTGCATTGGTTCAGGGTGTGAATGGTAAGTGGGAATGGATGCTAATGCTAGGTTAATTAAGGCTTATTTAGTTAGTTAAAGTTAGTTAATTAGTCTCTTCACCCTTCACCTTATCAACATAGGAGATAAAACATAAAAGACAAAAATCACATACCTCATACTTACTCAACCATACAACCATGAAAAATACAAGTAAGTCTGGGAAGACAACGAATGATTAACCTTAAGTGTTCCATAAGGCGTGTAGGCACTTAGTCTGTGGAGTTCGACCAGATCACGCATGTAACGCTCATATTCGTATGGTTGAGTGTAGGGATACCTCGCCACTCATCACCATGTTAGACCAACTGATGAAGGTGAGGTAGGGGCTACTTAAACTAGTCAAAAGATTCATTCAAAGATGGAATTCAATGCCCAATGATCTTTCAGAGCCAATTTTTGAAACTCACCTCTTGGCCATCTTCAAGGGAGCATTAAATGACTTCATCAAGTCAAAGCTCTACTACTTAGAGCCTTGATCACTGTGCTAAGCCTTTTCACAAAATAAGAACATCAAGGAGGTAGTTAAGGCAAGTAATGACTTGGCCTATGTGGCCTATAAAAATGAACACATAAGGAGGGATAGGGATAAAACTAGGTAAGAACCATGGCCACAATATACAGGGATACAAAACAAGAAAAAAGGTAGGGATTATTGCCATGTAACACATCTTTTGACTCATCACAACCATCCACTTCCTATGCTCCAAATCAACCAAGGTAAAACTTTGGGAAAAAGGATAGAATGGAGTACACTAGGTTACCTATGAAGCCCTTTGAGATTTTAGAAGAGTTGCTTAGAGAAAACTGTATACAACATAAGTAACTATTTTAGGAAGCTCATAAGAGGCATGATCATCTTTATGATATAGCTATAGATCCAATGATAGCAACCAAAGACGATTTGAAGTTACCAAAGTACTTTAGACTAGGTAGGTTTTTCCATTATCATCAAATGGCTAGTCATGACACTGATTTTTGTCTAGCATTAAAGGATGACCTCCAAAAGATGATTGACCATGGAGAGTTAGTGTTGAATGAGCCTAACTATCTAAACACCCATAACAACTCTTACACTACAACCTCATTCACAACAACCAAATGGGCTAACCTTCCTAGGGAATCATTTGTTATCAAGGTACCATCACAACCTCAAAACATAAAGCCTAGAGATCCCCTTTTCATATGGGTATCACCTCCTCTAGCCCATAAGAATCCTTTCATCATATGTGTCCCCCCTTTAGTAGCCTTAACATCACAACCTAGACCACATGTTACCAATCCTTTCAAGGCTAAGGAACCATTTGTTATTAAGGTTCCTCCACCTTCAACAAGCAAAACCATAACAACCCATGATCAAAGCCCACCTATAGTGGCAAATAACTCAATGGTTAGTAGAAATCATCATTGCAATGGTGAAAAAAACAACCTATCATCAAGCCAACAATGAAGCCCACCGAAGATAGTGAACAACAAAAGGATTTGAAGAAAGTTGACCAACCAAGGTCTATACGAAGATTGGCTACACCCATGGATAAGGGGCCCAATGCATAGATGCCAAAACATGAGCCACAAATTCTAGGAAAGATGGAGGAAGTTAAAACCACTAAGGCTGAAAGATCACATGTTAAGGAAAAGAATTTCTTCACAATGATGATTGAGGTTTGGAGGTGGAATTTTAAGAGGAAACTTCTGATACTCAGACTAGGGACAATAATAAGAATAACAACGATGTTAGCAAAAACTCTATGACATGGGATGATGAATGAAAATTCCTACAACTCACCATGTTAAACAAGAGAGATGGCAAGCATAGAATTGTGCAAAAGGATTCTTTGATCTATCAAAGATCAAATAAGTTCATAGTAAATGTCTTATTCCCTCTTTTATCAATGGTCATTTGTTTACATTCACAAAATTGTATCATGTTTCATTGCTTATTTTATCCTTATATTCTCTTTTGAGGCTATCCCATACATGTTAAACAAGTGTGGCCATGGCCCACTATAGCCTAAAACTGTCAACATCATGGCCCGCTAAGGCCTAAAGCTAGTAACACATGCCCTGTTAAGGCCTAAAACTGGCAACATCATTACCCACAAAGGCCTACCTTGTTTAGCCTCATTTTACTTTGTGTTGATCTTGGTTGAGCTTATTTTGCTCTTTAATTACAATGTTTTGCAGTATTTCAACATTGTTTAACAATTTTATCAAGTAGATGTCTCTTGAATAGCTTATGTTGACATGCAAGAAATAAGATAAGAGGATGAGGAAGCAAATTTTACTAGCCTTAAAGCCTAAATAAACCCCTCTTGTAATGCTGTTAGACCAAGTTGACCTTAAAATATCTAAACCTTAAGCCTCAAAACCGTTCTACCATACAACCTTAACATCTTGAAGTGGCCTAATTACCATTAACCTTGAAGCCAGAAACATCATGGAGGGTTCCTTGGTCGAAATTCCCATTTAAACCACAATGGTGAGGAGAAAACACATGAAACCAAGTTCCTTGCTAAAACTTAACCCTACTCAAGACATCATCAAACCCTTGTAATGTAACACTAAAGCCATCAAACAACCCCTAATTAGATTTAACATTAACATGTTTGCTTTTACTGTGGTTGACCTTCTATTCATAGGTTTGGATGGATAACCAATGTTGACAACCATCGTAGCCTACGACAACCAAGCCTGCATGACCTCATAACTTTTTTTGGCATGACAAATGAACTACAAAGTTTGTAAAATATATGATGTAAGATACAGATCTCTCAATGTTGTACCAATAGTAGCCTATGATGGCTCATGATGTGCTTATTATGTCATGTGCATGTAATGTCATGTAACATCATATAGTCTTTGTCTTATTTTCTTGTTCTCTTGGAGTTGTGCTTGCAAGATGAAGCTTGAAAGTCATCATGAAGGTGCAATTTATAATGGTAGCAAGTTACCATGTAACCTTGATGCACAAGATTTGATTAGCTTTTCCTATTATGCCAAGAATGCTTTTCTCACATCACTTTTGTTACCCATTTCAAGCCACAATCCCATATCTTGATTACAACCTTTCTTACCCTAATAACAAGGATGATCTATGTTTGACATATAGGCACTGTGTGTAATACCATCAAAAAAATTCATGTTGTAACCTTCACCATCAAACCTAAGGCTAGAATTTCATTGTAAAATGTGAGGTTTGTAGTCCATGAGTTGCAATCTCACATACTTGAACTTTGTGGGGCTAAAAAATGCCTCATAAGTTGTTATAGCCTCACTTCTCAGGTGGAAAAGGTCATGTCATGTCTATATATGGGCTTGGGAAGGCTAAAGATGCCTTAGGAACTATCAAATTTGGAATTCTCATGGGTTTTATGATGGTCATAGTCACAACTACGCTGGAACCACCTACACCTAGCATTGGTAGTGTTGGGTTTTGATTTTCCCAACAATGGCTAGTGTAGCGATAATTTTCAATGTGGTTCCACAAAGCCAACATTACAGTGGTTGGGGTTTTCATTTCTCCAGCAATCTCAGTGTGGATGCCCCAACTTCAGCATGACAATGCCAATGTAGTTCTCTAGGGCTAGCATAGTTGGATGAAGCCAATGTAGTTTGCAAAAATCCATTTACTGTATATGGTATCCAGCATGGTTTTGGTGGCTTGGGTGCAAAAACTTACCATAAATGAAAAAATATGTTGGAAATAATGGCCTACCACACTTGCAAATCACACCAATCTATTAGTAATCATGGACAAAATTTACAGCAAAAATCTAACAACCATATTACCTATAAAAGAAAATTTTGAACACATTGGACAAGTTCTTTCTTTTAGAACTCTACAACCTTTACAACTTGGGGCGATTGTAACCTTTGGCATTTTGTAAGACTTTTGGAGCAATTTGGCAACTATTTGGACATTGGAGACTCTCAGCATAGTTCCACAATTCCCAAAAGTCAAACATCCCACTTGCCCTGTTGTAGATCTAAGCTAAAAACCATTAAGGAGTTTTGGTGATTGAAGTTGGAAAGTACATGGATTGTGGAGTCAACTGGAGAATGCAACCTATTAGCTTCAACAAGCTTCAAGCTTCATCCAAGCGAACTCCTCATGTACTTAGGTACATAATTTGTACATATTCAAACTTTGCTTTTGTAGCAATTTTATTGTTTTCAATAGAGCTGACAATTCATTTGTTGTGCAAATTTATTTCACAATTAATTTCCATGTTTTTTTAATTAGATCTACATTTTTATTTAAGTTAATTATCCCATTTGCACTTCCTAACTCCCTGGGTAATCAACAAGCCCATCCACGTTACCTTGGATTTTCTTTCTTGGAGGCCCTTAGGATCTAGGATGAAAACTATTACACCTGAAATTTTTTATTTTCTAGTAACTAAATTTTTTAGATGCTATAGTTTTCTGGTGCTAGAAGGAGGCCCTCGATCTCTTCGCCAAATCCTACTTTGCTCCTTTTGAAACAAATTTTTTCTTTTTTTGAAAGTTCAAACTCTTAAAATTTACATTAAAAATTTGCCAAGAAAAACCAATGCAGCTATCCATTTTTCTACAACCAATACCTAGGGTATTAGTTGTAGGTGATCTGGATTTTCATAGCAGTTTTTGGATTCCTCAAAGCTAGCATGGTTCTAGCAAAAACTTGCCACTTTTCCCTATTGAAACCCACCTTTGGATGCCTTGGAAGGCCAGCGTAGTCCTACTCCAACCACCCAAACCCCATGCTATGAAATTTTATGGCCAAAACCAACATGGTCTCACCCAAAACTCTAGTGTAGTTCATAAAAAATCAATATTTCAAACTTATCTTTTTTACAACCCAATGCACTTTTTTAGGAGGAGGTGTTCTCAGCATAGTTTTATTGGTTAAGGCAATTGATTGTTTACCCCGCTCCTCCCCCTCCTCCAATGTAGCCCTTGCTAGCAAAGCTAGGATAGTTGGTTTTTCCAACATTAAAACTCTCACATTTTCCTAAGTGTAGTGCACACCACTACCACTATAACTTACACTACACCTACAATTTTAGTTTCAACCATTTTTCAACTAAAACCCTTTACACCTTGGGCAATTCTACTTGTTGGAATTTTTATTTGATTAATTAAAAAATTTAACCAAAGTTAAATTAAAATCATTACCAGAAATATCTTTCAGCCAATCAACATTTTTTTCCATTAACCTAATATACATGGCATCTAACCAAGATGCAGTGAGAATCTATGACCTAAAAGACCCAGTATGGTTGAGCATAGGAAATTGCTCAAATAGAGGGTCAAAGCCTAGATTTTTTAATTATAAATGAAGAATACTATAACTTTATTTACATCAAAATCTAAGCTGGCCTACTCATTCCATGTGGAGAAGCCAAATCCAAACATGAGTATGAGCTAATCCATCGGAATAGAAAGGAGTATATTCCTTCTCCATATGACAAAATACCACTATACAATACTCATACTCACATCCTATCTCAATTGATTGAGATGGATGAGCAAAATAATGAATCAAACTTAGAGAGTCAACATAAAGAATAGGATGAGTTCAAAGAAAAACCTAAACTAGATAACTTCATTGGGAGCCTCTTCCAACAGTCAACTCCTCAAACTATCACATCTAGCTTGGCCTCTCTTGTCTCTTCCATGGAAAAAATCCCTCAACTTTTGTCTCCCATATACCCTACCATGTTTGGGCTAGCATTTTTCAGAGCAACCCACTAGGCACAATCAATGCCCCAATCAACATTCTTTTTCTCTTCTATGTCTTTTGCCATGTAGCCTCATTCTTGCACGGTCATCACTAGTGGTCTTCAACATCGCTCATTCATTCTCCATGCGAATGGGCCCCACAGTGGAACCTGAAGTGAACCAAGGATCACATACACCATTTTCCACTTTCATCCCATAGATGTCAACACAAACCTCTTTTTCCTTATTCAATCCTCCATTGGCAATGATAACCCAACCTCTCCCCTCCATGCCATAATCCATCACAAGACCACAAGCCTTTCAACTCATACCACAACCCTTTGTACAAACTCCATAGCCCATGGGAATGCCCCAAGACTTGGATCAGGGCTTCCAAATGATCCAAGATCTTACATAAAAGTTACATAAGCTTAAATCTTCAAAAACCTAGATAGTCAAGATCATGGATTTCTATCAAGACAATTCTATTAGTCCTACTATCCCATAAGTAACTCTTTCCCCAGGCATTCCCACACCCCAATTTACCAAGTACAATAGTGAAGGTGACCCCAACACTCACCTCATCACCTTTCTCTCCAAGTTCCTTTTGTTACAAGCTTGGCCTCATACGATAATGAGGATCTTTCCTATGTCTCTTACTCAAAAGTTATTAGACTAGTACTCACGTTGCCCTCAGGATCTATATCCTCACTTGAAGACTTGATCTCACAATTCATGAATTGTTTCAAATATAACTTCAAATCAAAGACCACCCTAGATCAAATAGGAACCCCTTGAACTAATTCAAAATTTCATCCAAAGATGGAATGCTCTACTAAACATGATTTCCAAACCCATAGCCTAGATCCATCTTCTGGCCATTTTCAAGGGGATAGTCAATAACTTTATTAAGTCCAAGATCTACTACCTAGACTTGTGGTTACTCAGTCAAGCTTTCTTCTAGACAAAGAACATAGAGGACGTTGTCGAGGCCAGTCATGACCCTGCCTACATGGCATACAAAAATCAACATACATGGAAGAATAAGGAGAAGGAGAGGCAAAACAATGTAGCCATGGCCACTATGGCCAAAGACAATAAGACCACTTAGGGGCCTAAAATGAACCAACCCAAGGCCCCCACCTTAACTAGCCAATCATCGATATGTGGGGCCTCTACATCAAGCAACACAAGACCTAACTTTGAGAGAAATGATTAGTCAAAGTATACTAGGTTACCCTTGAAATCATTTGAACTCCTTAACTAGTTGCTAAAGAGTGGGAGGATCTAGTATAAATAATTCATAAATAATGCCCACAAGAGGCATGATTGATTATGTAAAATTGCAATGAACCCCATTCTAGTAACCAAGGATGATCCACCCATACTAAAGTACTTTAAACTTGACTATTTCTACCACTATCATTAGATACCAAGACATGATACTAACTTCTGCCTAGCCTTGAAGGATGACTTGTAGAAGATGATGGACAATAGCAAGCTAGTGCTCAATCCCTATAATCTAATTAGGCCACAAAACTAGTCCATGTAGGTCTACAAGGATCCATGGAATTTCAACAATAACCCTTACACCATAGCAACATTCAACGTGAGCAACAACTCAAGACTTGCATAAGAGCCATTGATGATTTGGGTACCTTCTTCTAATGAAAGGGATTCTTCAAATTTTTCTAGTGCAAGGACCCCCTTTGTTGTAAGGATACCATCATCAATGCCTCCCAAGGATCCTTTCATGATTAGAGTGCCCTCTCCCAATGCAACCAAACCTATAGCTACAATTGAACAACGTCCTCACATGGTGGCTAACACAACAACTTATTTGTAGTCCAACAACAAGAAATCACTGAGTAAACAATGCAAGAAGCTTGAGCTAAAGCCTAAGACCAAAGAAAACAAGCAAGCCAAGGTGTGGAAGGAGGTGGGTCCACTAAAACCCACTCCTCTCTCATCCATCCCCATGAGCTCTAATGCTCAAGCTACTTCAACTAGTCATCCAAGGAAGGATTCCAAGTCAAAAGGAAAGGGAAAATAGGCTAAACCATAACCACTAAAACATGAAGCTTGCATCCCATGGTGCATGGAGGAAGTTAATACTAACAAGAACAAGAAGTCAACAACTAATAACAAAGACTTCCTCAATGCCATAAAATAAGTTAAGTAGTCTTTAAAACAGAAGAACACTTTCCTTAGCTTGTATGATCTTGTAATGACTTCTGCTACACATCATGAAGCCTTGGTGAAAATGTTGACTTCAATTCCTATTAGCAAGGACATCCTTGCTAGTGAAGAGTCCATTCACATGGTGATAGTATCACCTTCACCAAGGGAAGAAACAAAGTCAATGACACTAACATTTTGTGATAGTGATGTAAAAAACCAACCCTTAGGATGATGAGACAATGAAAGCCCCTCTATTCATAATAATAAGAGTTGGGTAGTACAAGATGCATAGGATGTATGTTGATGATGGGATGGCCACTAATGTTATACCCTATACCATTATTGAATGTTTGGATCTAATAAAACACATGAAACATAGGTCTACTTCTGCTCTCAAATCCTTTAACAAATATCAGGTTGCAATCAAAGGCTTAATCTCCTTGGACTTTCTAGCAAGGGAAAAATTTCCCATAATAGCCAACTTCTTGGTGGTAAAAGAGATACTAGGATTTAATCTCATCATGGGGAGGCCCTAGCTAGCTTAATTATGAGCTATTTCCTCACACATCTACCAAGAAATTCACCTACCTTATGAGGGAGGTGAAATAATTACCCATGGCAATAGTGTAGTTTCATTGGTAGTCAATAATGTTGATGTAGAGCAAGGGTCCGAAGTGAACTTTCAGGACGAAACTCCCATTGTTAATGAAGAAGTCTAGAGGCTTGTTAGAGTGAAAGAGGCCAAAACTGAAAACAATGTTACCATTAATGCACCATGGGATGAGCTCCCCTTCAACATGGTTAATGAAGGAAACAGGGAATACAAACTTATGTAACATAGATCATACACCTTTCCTAATCTTTTGAAGATTAGGAAACACTTGCATGGTTGAACATATTTTCCTATATGCTTGCCCCTATGCCCATAACCATGTAGCTTTCTCTTTTATTTTCTTAGCCTAACTTAATCTTTGTTTACATGTACCATTTTTTCATTACTTGTTCCTCATTTTAGCCTCATTTCACATGTCACCTATAATCTATCCCTGTCTTACAATTTACATTTTTATGCCTTTTCTATTTTAAAATGTAAAACCTAAAAATATCATAAAAAGTTTAAAACAAAAAACTAGGAAAACTTTTCTTTCAATGCATAGGCCCACTAAGGCTTAAAACTAGCAAAACAGATGGCTCACCATGGCCTAAAATTAGCAAAATATATGGCCTAGCATGGCCTAAAATTGGAAACATGCTCAGCTTGTCATGGGTTAAAACTGGCACTGCACATGGCTTATCAAGGCTTTAAACTAGCGACACTTTTATAACTTGTTCATAGCCATCACATCCTAGTTCACATTTTATTTGTCTAGTTAATTCACATTTTACTTTACCAAGTATTATGTTATAACTGCTTGATTTAACCAATGTATCCCATTGTAGCCTCATAACATGAATAAAATGTAAAAACACATAAGATGCATAAAACTAGAAGTGTTAAAGCATGCAAATGAAATTAAAAATAATAATAACCAAAATGTCTGTAACCTACAACCATATTCACACAATGTGACAAAAGTTCAAATGACACATAAAATAGATAATAGTCGAATAGCCATTGGCTACACTGTGTAGCAATAACATAAAAAATAATAAACCATACCACAACAACCAACACATAGAAATAGCTGTAACATCACATCATCAATAAAAAGAAAATAAACCAAAGACATGATCCAAAATAATGGAACTAAGGTGCAACTAGAGGGAGATGAGGATCATCTTTAATGTGATCGCTACTTGGACCACTACTATCATTGGGTACTGATATCAATCATAACAACAAAAGTCTAATTAGTAATAAACACAATAAGAAACTAAATTACAATTTAAAGTAGAATAAAATATATTTAATTAATTAAACTTTAAAAGCTTGGGAAGATTTAGGAGCAACCTTTTCTATAGGGAAGCTTCGAAGACCAACCTCTACACAATGAACAATTTGGTCTTTAGTCATGTGGGCCTAGTTCGCTTCCCCAATATTAACACTTGTCAAGATGTTTCTTTCATCAACATTAGTCCATGTGGGTGGCTTTAATGAAAATGTATTGGTGGTCACCTCTCGAAAGCGATAGTGACCTGACAAGCTGGGAAATCAACCATCACTACAAAGCCTTCAAATAGCTTGAAGGCATCCTCTGCCTTGATTCCCTTAATGAAAAACTCTAGCTTACATCTCTCAATTGACTCCTATTGTAGCCATTTTAGGTAGCTCTCATGTTCAGCCTTATAATTCTTTTTGTTATCCTTTTATGCCTATCACTCCTCAAGAACCCAAGCACAATAGTCCCTTCACTCCTTGGCCTTATGAGCCAACAAGTCCATTTGTAGCTTTTGCTCCGCAAGGCTCCTTGCAAGGGCAACCTTGTCATGGATGGCATTCTAGTACTACACCTTTTCTATCTCTTTGGTTTTCAAGGAGTCTCTGTTAGCCACTTGGGCTTCCACAAACTCCTTATGTTACATGAGATCTTTAATCTCCTCAACTTCCTTTTTATTGTCCCTTTCCAACACTACAACTCATTCCCATAGGAGCTCATTGGAATGTTGGCATTCTCACAAATTTTGGGCAAATGAAAGTGCACATTCAATGGCACTTTCATATAAAATTTGTGGAATGTTTTCCACTTTAGGTGGCAAGCTAGGTAGTTTATCAATTTCAATAGCACGATTGGAATCCCATCCAACCTTGGACACCACAAGCAATACAACAAAGTGAACACATAAAATTAGTAAACAATGAATAAAAAAATAACCAAAAACATTTTAAATAGCCAAGAAAATATAATGATAAAATCCATATGAAACAAAAATGCATAAATAATAAAAACAACTAAAGGAAAAATAAATTAAGATTCTTACCAACATTGGGGGCAATATGTTGCAACTAATCGATCATGTCTTTGGCCATCCCACACATGAACTCCATTTTTTCAGGAACCTCTACCCATTTTTTTAGGTGAAAGCACCTAGTTGAGGCTTAGAAGCTACAATAAGCATGACTATAGTCCAACAATTAAAAATAGGTTCAAACATGAAACTACAAAATACAACATATAAAACAAAATTCATAAGTACCTGTAAGATCATCTAGGAGAATAAAGGGAGGTTGACCTAGCTGTGAACTTTAAAATTAGGTGTCAAAAGCATCTAGTGTGACATTGGATAGCTCCTCATCCTCATGTCATTGTAGAGCCTCCTCCTCTAGGCATTTTTATTCTATCTCTACTGCTACCAGCTACGTTGCTAGTTCTTATTGCTTACCTTCAAGAAAACCAAAGATAAAACATAGAATAACTTAGCATGTATTAGCTAAAACTAAATAACATGATCATATAACATAAAACATAAATGAGAAATAACTTTAAAAAATGAAAATGCAAAAAGAATGTACCTACAACCACATGCTGTGCCTAGCTAAGTCTGACAACAAGCCTCCTCTTCGAGGGTTGCTCAATAACTAGTGTTGTCTCCTCGACCATTGGCCTCTTTAACTTTGCTTTAGCTACCTTGTTAGCTTTAGCACATAACTCCTTGGTCTTTTTAGCATTCATATGGATAGCTTGGAATTCAATCTTCATGTTGTTAGGGGAAGGAAAATGCCTACCACTAAAGTGCTTAGTGGTAATAGACAGTGATTCACCAACATCCTCTTGTGGGTTCTGAGCTTGCATGGTTGGAAAAATGTGTTTTACCCAAGGCTTAGAAAGTTGACATGAAACTTGACTTACCCATAATCCATCATTCCTCACCACCAGGATCTCTACAAACCTCTTTATATATGTCATGAAAAATGCAAAGTGCATATGGCATATCGGACCAAGGTTGTCCTAGAGTTTCAGGACCTTCCCTCGTAGCTCTCAGAAAACAAGTGAGTAGCACAATTGAATTGAGCATCCTTAGTGAATACCTTTTTCATGATCCATGCCTATTCAATGCCAAAGACCTTCTTCTATGATAACAAGGTTGGTAATTCTTGGGACCAGAACAACAAATACATCTCATTCACCTCTATGACCTGGCAATGGTCTAAAGTTAATCTAGAGTGGTTGTAATGAGGGTTTAACCATTCTTCCATCTCATACTTGTGGTCCACCTCTTTCCCTAGTTTGGTGACCACCTTCATGCCCTCATGAGGGATAAAAAATAGGTTACTAAAGGTAGATTTATTGATGGCTAAAGTGACAGGCACACCATGGACCTCGGTGATGAATTTATTCACTCCTTTGTTAAAGGAGTTGATGATGTTCATCATATTAGGGGTAGGGATGATTGAGATAGGAGCCATGAATAAGTCAAGAAAACTTGCACTAGAAATCCTTGCTTAGATGTCTCTAGGTGCTTGGCTAGCCAACCAATGTTGCATTGCATCCACCTCATCAAACTTTAAGGTAAGTGTCTTCTTAGCATGTCTTGAAGTGATCATAGCAATGATAGATGATGGCGTAGCCCCTACAATGTAATGAAAGAAACCTATTAGGTTTGGCATAGGCACATCATACAAAACCAAAAAAAATGTAACAAGCATAACAAATAAAAACAAGACCATATAGCCACACCAATAAAACTAGTAAAACATTAAAACCTAGATAGCCTAACAACTATGTAACTAGAAAACATTGACATTGCATAAATAAAAAGTAAAATAAAACAAAATAAAAATTCTTAGTTTGCTTGCTAGGAGAAGGCAACATGGGGACCCTAATGGATATACATGTCTATGCACCAAAATTAGGAATACCCCACCAACTATGAGGTGTCCCATTAGCCAAGCACCTACAGTAGACTAGGGAATAGTATGAGGCATACTTGTTGAAGTCATCCTTGAGTTGCTCCATCATTGCAAGCCTCACTACTTGGCTTTTGGCAACAGCCTCCAATGTTGTTTGGGCCAAGGGCAAGAGTTGATATTTGTTGATCAACCCATGATCATCTACCCTATACTTGCAAGCATTCAAACCTAAGCAAAAATCATTAACCTCAGGTGGCCTAATGAAACCAATAGATAAGCCAAAAAAACTTAAAATTACACTTACACTTCCAAATGGTAGACAATGCTAAGAGGATTCTGGAACAAGGTGTAGACAGAGTGGCCAATTGGTAACATGTTTTTGGAATTGTACTAGATAAACTCAAGCAGGTCCCATATTTTGGACAACTTATAGCTGCCTCTAGTCTACATGCCATCTGGTTGTTCATCCTCCACATGGCTGTCAAGATCATCAACTATGAACTTGATGATTAGGCTAGTAGAATGGGGTAGTAAGGTTTCCATGATGACAACCATATTTTAGATGTCAAGCATGACCATACCATCACACTGAAATTCTTCTCCAGGCAGACTAGGAACTCCTTGGCCTCTGGCCTAAACCAAAGGGAGCCCTAGTCCAACACCATATCAGTAGGTGGGGTGTTGGGTCCTAGTGTGTGTATACGACATAGTAATCCAACTAGTTCTATCACCACCAAGATAGGATTTAAGAAGGCCTTGCACAACCCAATAATGACCATTACAACCTTATATGACCTTAACAAAAATTTAACAACCATTAAACAATTGAAAAATTTATAGCCATAATGTTAATGTTTTCACACTAGACCAAATAATAAAATTCACAATTCTAAACCCTTAAAACCAAAGCAAAATTTAACCAAATTTTTAAACAAAACCAAGTAGCTTAGTAGCATTGATGGTAGTCACACAACCAAGATATGCACAAAAGATATGCATAAAACATTGTAGAAAATATGCATTAAGCATAGAAAATGTGTGATCCACTTGTAACGTAGCCAAACCAATACCCAACAACACATAATATAGCTATGAAAATTTTAACTTAAATTTAACAAAATTTTGATTAGGAATCCTAATGTATAGTGAAATAAGCTATAGTAAAAACTCTAAAGAGACTAGTTAAACTTTTGAAAAATTCAAATAGCTATTGGGAATCAAGAAAAAATATGTAAATGGCCTTAGGAACTTTCAACATTAGGGCAATGCTACATGTACAAGATTGGGAGGTTTGCATGTTTTAGCAATCGGAACTGCAATTGTACATGGCAATTCACATGAATGAAAAACGATAAATTTGTACCAAAAAATTTTTCTAAGCTTAGGCAATGAAAACACGATTAAATCAACAACAAATTACATCCCATAATTTCCTTATCAAGCTTGGAAAAATTATAAAACTGGTCTAGAACCATGTTGAAATTTTACACAAAAAACCAGTCTGCAAAAAAAAAAAAAAAAAATGACTGTAGTACAAGCACTAGAAATTTTTTAAAAAAATTATAGAATTGAAGTCAAACCCTTCCATGAGACCCCAAGAATCCCTAGGAAGTTGGGATGTTGGCAGAAAAAATATTTTTTTATGTCAACACAATCAGTTTTGAGGGGGTAAAAACAATAAAAACCTGAAGTTTCACCATGCACTGACTTACATAAAAATTCATCAAAAATTACTTGTAGGCTAAAATTTAGTGATTCTACAACTAGTTCAACTAGTAAACAATAAGCAACAACACTATGACCTCAAAAGCCAAAAATTATCTACCATTTTCTTACTACAAAATATAAAAGTAGCATTGCTTTTTCATTGAAAATAGCAGAAAATGCACTAAACAAGGAAAAATAAAAACTCATAACTTCATACCAACAGCTCCTAAGAAAAAAATAACACATTGTACACATAACCATAACCCAAATACAATGCTTGACATATCCAAAGCTGAAATCCATTCAACATACAAGCCTAGCCAAGAGAAAATGCCTAGGTTTTCAACCAAAATTCACAAAAAATGGCTAGGAGTGGTGTACTTGGTAGCCATTATGGATGATTCCCCCCCCCCAAAGCAAAGGCCATGGTAGGTTGGAGAGCTCCTTGGCATTAGTTTCTTCCTCCTCTAGGGTTGGGTTCTTATTGGTGGATGCTCTTCTCTTGGACATTTTGTGGGCAAATTGATGTAAGAAACCTTCAAAATATTCTTCACCCTCCTTGCATCTGCATTGCTCCTTGGTGTAGAATGGCCAAGCTACACTAGGGATGAATGGAATTAAAGCAAAGTTAAGGTGGAAGCTTTGATGCTATGTGCTACTTGTTGGAGATGAGCTAGGAAGATTGATGTTGGTAAAATTGTAATGTGGGAATTACTCCCAAACTTATGCATTGATGATCAAAACCTCATTCTTGAAACATCAACACAACTTCCACATAACTCCATGTTCACAAGGTGGGAACTACACTAGGTTAGTGGAAAAATTAATTTACTTTTAACAATTTAAATTTGGGTGGGCCCCACTTGGCACCTCCCAAATAAACTAGTAAAAATCCTAATACACTAGGATCTAGGTATTTTGACAAGAAACATTGGGATTAAGTTCCTAAAAAGCATTGGAACAGATTTTGAGCCTCAACCACTACCAAATCTTATGTCCTAACCACCCATCCATGACATATTAAAGCCAATAAACCCCCCATACCAAAGTTAGAAATTGGATGCTGACATTAGAAGGTACCAAGCACCAAGGAAGGTTAAAATCCATAGCAAAATTAACTATTTTGGATAACTATGTTGGCCAAGAGTCCAACTACATTGGCCAGCATAGTCCCATGGTGATGAGAATTCCAAAAACTAATTAAGCTTTCAATCAACCTTAGACTGGCCACACCAAGGCCCAACCCTTAGCTAGAGCCTCTGACAACTCTGGAACTTTCTAAAACCCACCAAAAAGTGCCAAAAATCATTTTTCTTGGATGAACTATGTTAGGGGCATCCCAACTATGCTAGCCAGCATGGTCTAGCATAATTGGAAAGGGTTTGGCCATCAAATGCCTAAAAAAACCTTCAAAGTGGCACATCATAACCTTTACACCTTTCCAAAGCCCTTGGTAACACTAAAATGTCAACCAATTGACCAAAAATAAGTCCAACACCACTCCAACCTTGGAACTACACTAAGCATGAGCCCAACTACACTAGCTAGTGTAGTTCCAATGTAGTTGATTGAGATTTGATCATAAAAACCCAAAAATAACCTTCAAAGTGACATATTCTAGCCTTCACACCTTTTTGAACTCTCCAGTAACCCTGCAATGCTAAGTAGTAAAGCAAAAATTGGTCAAAATTCATCTAAACCTTCTAACTATGTTGAGGAAGCCTAGGACTATGGTGGCCAGCATAGTCCTAGTGTAGTTCTTTCATGAAAATCTAAAAATAAGTCATTAATATGTCAAATTGACATCTAAATGCTTCACCATAACCATGCAACCTTGCTAGAGCTCCTAGAGACCGCCAAACCCTAGAAACTTTGTTGAAAATGGAAAAAATTCATTATATTTCCCTCCAATCATGCTAGGACTATGCTAGCCAACATACTCTAAGGGGAGATGGCCATATCAAAGCTCAAATGATCTTTAGAATTAGTAATTTTAAGTTCAAAACCCTGACCATGATCATCAATAACTTTGGGAACCTAACAACTTGGTCAATTGACCACCAAAACTCACCAAAATCCAAGATTCAAGTGCAACTGCACTAGGAAAGGCTAGAGCCACACTAGCTAGCATGGCTCCATCGTAGTTGTGGTTCAAAGATGGTTTTCCTATCACTACAACACTCCAAATGGCCTAAAACCTAACCAAGGAAGCCTAGAACCTTTAAACCCTGAACCCTAAAACATATTGACCTAGTTTTGACCATGAAAAGTCCAAGTTTTACCCATCCACACTGAGGCCACCATGAACCATGCTAGCTAGCATAGCTTTGGGGGGATGGTGCTAAACTTCACTTCCAAAAACCTATTTTGACCTTTAAATGACTAGTTCACAACCCTGATGCCCCTACACTACCCTAGAAAGTTGATAAAACATAAATTCCAACCCTGAGACACCACCAATTAATTTTTCTCATAGAATAATGCTAGGGCTACACTGGCCAAAGTAGTCCCAACATGGTTGACAGCCTTTGATAGCCTGTGTGGCTTCTAGTGGGCCAAATCAACACCAAAGTTGACCAATCTTCACTCCTAATCTATTGCACTAGCAATGTAGACCATAAGAACCACAAAACTAGCCCTAAAAAACTTATAAATTTACTTTTTTGAAAAGAACCATGTTGGGACGTATCAAAGCCACGTTGGCTAGCATAGCCCCAATGTGGTTCTGGAATGGTTGCCAAAAGGGATCTTGTTTGTACTTCAAATAGCCTCAAAATGATCTCCCCAAGTGTCCAAACTCCTCTATCAACCATGTAGCCTTATATCATGGCCCACTAAGGCCTAAAATTGGCAACATGTGACCTTAATTGATCCATACTAACCATGGTTTAACCCCTATTCCTCACCTTAACTAGTTTGGCCTTGTTCCATTTAGTTTTGACTTGTTTTTGACTTTGTTGCCTATTATTAAGCTTTATTTCTAGATCATTTGGTGTCATGTGGCCTCATTTTCATCATTTCAGTATCATTTGACCTTGATTTCACAAACTGTTTGCATCATTTTCCATCATTTGACTTTAGTTGACCTAGTTTGACATTAGTTAACACCATTGGACATCAATATGACCTTGTTTGAAAATCTAGAACATCATTTGAGGGGATTTGACCATCATTTAGGCTTCATTTGACTCCATTTGTCATCATTTGTGCTATCATTTGGCTTTATTCTACATTAGTTAGCCTTTGGTTTACTTTGTTTACCTTACGCCACCTCCTATGATCTTAGTTAACCATGTTTTAGCCTTGTTTGGTAGCATTTGATGGTGCTTGACCATGATTAGGTCACCATTTGGCCTCATTTGACCATCATTTGGTCTTTATGTTTCTTTATTCCACTTTATTTGTCCTTTAATATATGTTATTTACCTTAATTCGCCTCTCATGGCCTCCAATGACCTTACTTTAACCTTGACTGACATCACTAAATAGAGTTTAGTCATCATTTGTTCTTCATTTGATTTCATTTTATCATCATGTGGCCTTTGTTCAACCTTATTTCACATTGTTTAGCCTTTGTTTCACCCTATTTGTTTTAGCCTACCTCTTATAACCTTTAGTGACCTTGTTTAAACCTTATTTGATCATTAATGAAACATGTTTTGGCTCATCCATGCATAATTGCTAGAGTATTTTACTTTATTTTGGCATTATTTGCTCATTTTAACACACAAGTATCACTTGATGTGCTTATGTTGATATGTAGTATTGAGCTAGGAAGATAAGGAAGCAAATTTGACTAGCCTCAAAGCCTAAATAGGTCCCCCTTATAATGTTGTTAGATCAAGTTGACCTTATGTACCCAAACCTCAAGCTTGAAACCATTTTACTATATAGCCATAACACCCTAAAGTAGCCTAATGACCATTGACTCTAAGCCAAAAACATCATGGAGGATCCCTTAGTCAAAGTTTCCATCTAGACCACAATGATGAGAAGAAAGCACTTAAAACTAAGTTTCTCACTAGGACTTAAATATGCTCAAGACAACATCAAACCCTTGCTATGCAACATTAAAGCCATCACATAGCTCATGATCATGTCTAACATTCACATGTTTACTTGTAGTGTTGTTTACCATTATTGATAGGTTGTAACAAAAGACTGACATCAAAAACCTTTACAACCTATAGCAAGCAAGCCTGCATGGTCTTTAATTATCTCTCTCTCTCTCTCTCTCTCAATTTCTCTCTCTTTGGCACAATGAATGAATTTTAAGCTTTGTAAATCTAATGCACATTGCATAGATCTCCCTATGTTGTAACAGTGATGACCTATGATGACCCGGTTTGCTACTTGTCTCTTGTGGCCCTATGCATTATCTTATAACAACATGTTTTCTTTGTCTTGTTTTCTTGTTCTCTTAGAGTTGTGCTTATAGAATGAAGCCTACAGTCATCACAAAGGTGTAGCTCACCATGGTAGCAAGTTACCACATGATATGGATGTGCAAGATTTGGTTAGCTTGTTCTGTCGTACGAAGAGTGCTTTTTCACATCATTGTTATTATCCCTTCTTGCGCCCAAACCTATAGCCTAATTATAGCCCTCCTTATCCTAAACAATGATAATGACATGTGTTTGACACATGCATTGTGGCCATGTAACATCTCCTTTGTTATGCTCCACCATCAAATCCGTTGGATGTTACACATCTCATTCAATGGGAAAACCAAACCAAACCTAGCCTTGGCAACAAAATCTAATGAATTTTTCACTTGGTGATGAGTGGCAAGGTACCCCTATGTCCAACCATCTGAATCACAAAGTGTTCACGCACGATCTAGTCGAATTCCATGGACTTTATCATTTCCAGTGCACTAGTTGTTTAGGAAGCGAATCTAGCCTAAAGGTTAATCATTATCTTCCCAATTACACTTATGAAATTTGTTGATATGGTTAAGTGTAATTGAGGCATTCAATTTTTATCATTTTATGTTTTATAGTTTGGTGCTCAAAATGTAGATAAAAGTAATTGGATTGACTAATTTAAATTAACTAATTAACTAGCATTTAACTAATCCTAACATAAGCATCCAATCCCACTTTCCATACACATCCTGAACCCATGTATCCACTGCTAGGCAACAAAGTGCTATGCTACTAGGCATACCAAGCAATAATGCTACTAGGATTACCAAGCGAATACGTGTTATGCTCAAAGAGGTCATACTTATGTGTGTAATCTATCTAGCTTAATTACTTCATTAATGGAACAAATAGAACATATTTAATAACTAATGAAAAACATTTAACAAATAATTGAGAACATTAAATGCATAAATAAAATAGCTAATCTATTCAAAGTACTATAAGGTTTATTAAAAATCTCATCGTTATTGTTGCACACATTGTCGTGCTCAGGTATAACAATGCTCGAATAAAGATTCGTACACTTAATGACTCCTAATATGGGCACTTGGGAAAAAATTCTAACTTTCAAACATAAAAACTACAAGAGCTCCACTACAACTATAATCTCTATTTTCCATAAATGCAGCTGCACATGCATATTTATAGCTAGAAAAACAACATTGTGTTGATGGGGCCTCGTCGACACATGGTAAAATGCATCGATTAGGCCTCGTTGATGAGGCCTAGTCAATGAGGCCTCGTTGACACAGCCAACTAAATGTGACGCATCATACCCCCACAACTGAATAAAAAATCATCTTTGAGTTCTTTTACAAAATTCCGAAGGTATGGAATTATTTATTGACTTTCTTCAAAGAAAACAAATTGACTAACTTTATAAAAAATGAAGTGCTCAAGTGTATGGATCAACACATTACAAAGAATTGATGGTGTTCAAGGCATAAAATTAAAAACCATGACACAACTCTTTAAAACTACATAACACGTTCCTTGATGTTGTGAAGTTGTTGGAGAAGATCAGACAGTCCTAGGTGGTGGTGATTCCTGAGGCTTCGAGGAACCTTCACTGGCTTCACGCATGGGTAGTTGAGGTAGTTGCAGCTGTCTTGCTACTACTGCAACTTCAAGCAGGAGGTGGAAAGCATCCAACAATGCTTTCATTTTCTCCTTTTTACTTCTAGGATCATGCACCATCCATGTAGCTTCATCGATTTGGGTTGGAATGGGCACATCCCAGGGACACAAGATTACTGGAAATATCTCCTTTACATTGATGAACTAGGCAGTGAATTATTTGCATTCAATGTTGAATGACTTGACTATGTATTTTAGCTCCTAGTAATTATTCATTCATCTGGCTAGGTTCTTAGCGATTGATCATTGGTCTCTAAACCATGCTCTGAGAATTTCAAGTTCGATATTTGCAATCTCAAGCTTCTGCTTGGCATCCTTGTGGTGCTTGAACTCTACATTATATAGTAGATACAAGCTAGTCATTTACTATTCTAATTCTAACTATAGCCATTTGGCAATCAACATTGTTAGTTTTCATATTAGAGTTTGGCCAACTCCATATACTCTTTTATTTTCTCGATTTGCAATTCCTTTAAGCGGATCTTTGCTTTGTTGTAGGCATCGATCCCATCAACGATGGACTGCCACATTTTTCTTCCTTGTTGGAGTTGCTGGAGGGCTTGATTTAGTTTCACCTTCACCATCTGGATGTGTTTCTCATTAACGTTTTTCTGTAGGCCAACTTGGTCCATGTAGTGATTTTTCACTTTCTTAAATTTAAGGCCTCATTCTTCTAGGCAACAATTTTGATGGCAAACTTCTAGCATAAGGCATGCACTTCCTCCATTAATAGATTTTGGTTCTCTACGGCCAATCTCCTCAATTCGGTGTTCACCTTGAAAAGCTACTCCTGGTATTGATTAATGAATTCTTGCATTTGGTCCTTTTGAGCATCAACATTTCATAGGTGATAGTTCTGTGCGGTCAGGTTTCATTCTCTTAGCACATCTGCTTCAAGTCCTTATGAATTGCATATGTTTTAGCTTTAGCTATGGACTATTTGGAGATGGTTGTTACTACCTCCTCCTCAGCTTTCTAAAATCTTTCTTAAAGCTATTTGAAAGCTTTATCTCTTGTTACTGCTAGGCTGAGGATCGTAGGATTTGCAAGTTAGGCATCAAGTTTAGCAACCTCCATAGCCAAGCATTGGTTTCTTTCTTGGACCATTTCAAGTTGCCCCTCTAGGATAATGCATTTGCCCGTTGTGTTAAGCAGCTCCAACTAGGTCGTAGTGATGTCCTCTGAAAGATCAAAGATGTCTAGAGTTGATTTCCTAGTTCCCACCAATTGTTCCAACAACTTTTCATGTTGGGCTGTGTCTAACTTTCTACTGACCATGCCTATGGATGTCTACACATCTTGGAGTGTAGATTTGTTTGGTATAGATGCCGTGGATGCATTTGATGCTTCAGCTACATAGTCAGCCACTACTTCAGCCGTTATTTCCTACCCTTAGTGTGTTATATCACCAAGATAGTTGTCTCTTCGCCTTCCTCCAACTACACCAAGAAAGTGGTAGCATTCTCAAAGATTTCTAGGAATAAATGATGTTGTAATAACGACACCATCACCTCCCAAGAATTGGAATCTAACCTCGCAGGTAGCTACATTCGTTGGATAGAAAAGACTAGACCACCCCTCTCTATCTAGCTAACTATTCAAGCCACCTCATTAAGGTGACTCATTATTGGCTGATACACAAATGGATCTACCGCACTCATTTCTACACATTGCTCTTTTTCTCTTAAGATCTATTCTTAGATTTTTCGCAGGTGTTCAATGACTGTGCGAGTCTCTGGTGTTGTTTCTTGAGTGGGTGGTGGTGGCGGCTACTTCTCTTCTTGGGTTGTTACTAGTGTTTTGTCTTTCATGACCTCTTACCATGAAGACAAAGGAGCATGCTTGAGGGTATCATTAGAATAGCGAACAATGCCTGCCCTTTTGCAAAGTTTCATGATGAGGCATGAAAAGGGAAAGGTCTTCCTTCCACATTTATTTTTCTTGAAGCACTTCTCGATCTCTAAGTAGATTAGCTATGGAAGGTTGACAAGAAATTTCCCACTTAGAGCAGCACATGCTCAGGTAGAGAAGGTGGTTACCTTGCTTTCCCTAACCATTGAATTGAGGTGATAGGCCACAATCTTGAAGGAAATTCGCTCCACTAATGTGAGTGCACCATATTCCTTATGGTCAACCTCATAACATCATTGGGTCCACTTCCTCTTGGCCTTAGGATCATCTTTTGTGGACAGTTCTACCAGTTGTGTTCTAGTGTCAAGTAACCCAAGTGCCTATGCAATAGCATCTATCGAGTAGGACACTTGAATGTCCTTAATTTTGACAACAGACCTTGGCCTTCGACTACTCTAGAAGAGATATGTCTCTTCCATGTACCATTCTCCACTGGATGTGATTACTAGCCACATCGGAGAGGCTTGCAATTGTGTCATGAAATCCTCTAGTGCTTTCTTCAAAAATGGCCCAAAATTGATCTCTTAAGGAACTGATCTTTGGATCTCTTAGGACCTGATGATGTCTAGGTAGGCTTGAGTCAAAGTGACCTTAAGCCTTGGTGTGGGTCTAGGCACTTCTCCTCATTGTGATTGTTTTGTAGGCACTTCTTCTTTTAGAATCTATTAGACAGATTCCACTTTAGACTCCTCATGAAGAGGTCCCGTTGCATGGGTTGCATCTGGTAATTCTTGGTCCTATTCTTGTTGGTCCCTTCTAGTTCTAGGCCACTTCTCCCATGGTTGTGAGGGTTCTCCTTCTTGTAAGTGTTTCTATTTTGGTGCCATCTATAATCACAATGAGACCATGGATTAGCAATCATTGTGTAATGTTAAAGCAATTGAGATATCTTTATCTCTCAAGGATAGTTACACTTGATCTAATTTGTGATTATGGTTGATTTAATTAATCTAATTGTCATTTTATTTATCCATTATCATTAATAAACCATCTTAGAGATTTTTGGAAGGGTTAATCTTTGAAAAAATTGATGTTTCTATGTTATTAAGGTTATTAACCCTTTGGGGAGTTAGAAAAATTTTCATTGGAAACCTTAAGCTTTGCAGACCCCATGATAAAGATCGTACCTTTAGTAAGTGCAGGGTTAAAAAACGAAGTGATTTGGATAAACTATTAGGAAGTTATGAGCTCTAGAAGCTTTTGGGCTTTAAAAAATTACAAAAACTCCTTATGTGTTATGAGCAAATGACAAAAAATTCCTAAGTGCTAGGCAGTATATATAGCATACATGCACTGCATCGATGCGGCCTTGTCGATGCAATCAACTACATTGATGAGGCCTCATTAATGTAGTTATTGATCATCATTAACTTTCATTGGCTTTGGTCAAACTTTCAAAATACAAGAAATTTTTGGATGATATTGGGGTCAAATGAAAGCTTAAAAAACCAAGAACAATATGAAAACATGCAAAGAGGGTGTTGAAGCTCATAAATTTGGAAAAATGGAAAAAAATTGATTTAGTGGATGAATGAAATGAAAGATTAAGGAGCATTGAGTAGAATACTTCAATGAAATATGCAAAAGATAGGATTGTAGCGATGTCAAAGGTAAGGAACCTTAACTAATCAAGCCAAGAGCTATGCAAGTGGGTCCTCCCCATGGTAGGCTCATGCCCTTTTTGCCCTTGCATAACCTCAATTGAAGAGTCTATGAGCCCCATAGTTAATTAATGGGCATGAAAAGTTAAGGACCAACCAGAAAGAATCTACTCAAGAATCCCAATACATCAGACCAAGACATAGAGCATAACATAGAGTTCAGCAATGACGTGAGTTATGGTAGCATGGATGGATGATAGAGAAGGTGGAATGGAGTTCTGAATTGAGATCATAAGAAGTCCCTTGTGGAATCTGTGGTTAAAATGATAGAAGAAGATCCATCCTTAGTGCAGACCAAGCCCAGCCACTTTCAGTGACTTCGCATCGTCAATCTATGATCGATCCACTCACTCAAGACACAAGAGTGCTTCCTTAAAACAACCACTATTCCACAAAGAGAGGAAAAGAGAAGTAGGAAGTGAGAGAGAGGGCATTAGTTAGAGGGGACTTTTAGGCATAGGTGCATGCCGTTCAAGTCTCATAACTTATGTGTGTAGCCCATTTATTTGTCTAAGGGGTGTGCTTTGAATTCCCATCATCTTGCTTTTTTTATGGGAACCACACCATGTGACGATGTTATTTGACTTCCTGTTTGTGGTTGGTATGGAATAGTGAGAAGTCCATGAAACAAACTTAAGTATGCAAGCAAGTAGAAGAGTACAAAGAGTATTGAGTCCCCTTGAAGTCACACCCTTTATAAACCTCTATATTCTTCCTAATTCTAGAACTACCAAGGTCACCAATTGATTAAAAGTTTCTTTAATGGAAGGGATCTCAAATTCCCAGAATAAGGAAAATCATAGAGTTCATTGGATGGAAGGATGACATGGACTCACTACCTATTCCATGAGAAATAAACCATGCCAAAGCCATCAGACATCAAAATTCAAAAATAAAAACTAGACATCAACAATCACACATTAAGCATAAACCATCATTAGTAAACAACATCAGCAACACAGTGTCCTATGATAATAAAGCACTCTTTATTAGCAAAAATGAGAAAATATCATATTTGAATAAACAAAAAACAAAGTAAAATATATAAGAAAGTGTACAATAGTCAAGAAGGTTCAAACATACTAAAGATGATGTAAAATTAGAAAAATTAGAAAAATCAAGAATTTCTAAAATAAATAATTTGTAAAAATAAAAAACGTGAAAAGAAAAGGTAGAAAAACCTAGAAGCCAAATGGATTGTCAGCACAAATGGCTATCTCCCCCACAATCGAGTTGGAAAAAGGAGATCTAAAAAATAAAATATGGTTGTCCATCCATTGAGGCAGTAGTTACATTGGCCTATCTTGGTCCAAGGAAAGGCTTTACTTGTTAGATGTTAACCAACTACTTTTTATATGGGCACTTAGGCTTGTAGATCAACATGGCCCCAAAGGGAAAGGTTTAATCAATTACATAAGGTCCCTCTCACAATGTTTGGAATTTTTTCTTCTGGGGTACATGTGTGGGGTCCAGTAAAGAACCTTATCTTCTAGTTGAAGTTTTACTTTCCTAATTCTAAGGTCATGACTTTACTTACTAAATGCCTTGTTCACCTCATTCAAGGATAGGGCCACTAATCAATTTTCATCTAACATGTTTAGGTTGATTAATCTTTCTTTCTATGCTAGACTTAGGTCAAGATTTAGATCACTAGCTATTGAGAGTGTATGAAGCTCGAATTGAATCGGAATCACTGGAAGTTTCCCATACACTAACTTGTAGGGAAAATAGCCAATAGGAAGTTTCCAAGTTGAACGATAAGCCCAGAGATCATCGTTAAGTTTTGTACTCTAATCCTTCCTATATTTGTTAATGGTCCATGTTAGTATTTTTATGGTCTCTCGGTTGGTTACCTCTACTTGACCGTTGGCCTGGGATGGTAAGGTGTTGTTAATTTATGTTCTACCCATAAGTATTGCATTAACTTTCTAAAGGTGGTACCTGTGAAATGAATTTCGTTATCAAAAATTAGTAAACATGCCATCCCAAACCTATTCATGATATTTTGTTGTATAAATTTGGTAGCAGTGGATGATGTACAATCAGTAACGGCTACCACTTCTACCCATTTTGTGTAGTAGTCAATTGCTGCTATAATATATTCCTTCCCATTGGATATGGGTGTGATGGGACCCATGCAATCAATGCCCCATATGTCAAAAGGTTCCAATGGTTGAATCCATTGTTAAGGGCCTTCCATGTGAGCAGTCATCCCCACATCTCATTGACAACGTTCACAAGAATTGACGAATTGGTGGGCATCCCTAAAGATTGTAGGCCAATAGTATCCTACCATCAATATTTTTATGGCCATGCATCTCCCTACATAGTGGCCTCCATAAGGCCCTTTGTGAGCATCCTAGAAAATGTGCAGTTGATCTTTGTCAGGGACACACCAACGAATCAAGCCATCGGTGCACACCTTGTAAAGGTGTCCATTGATTTCCATGAAGTATTTGACCTGATGAAGAAATTGTTGCTTCTTCCTAAAATCCAAGTCTTGTGGCATCTCTTGAGTGGGAAGATGGGTGAAAATGCCATTATACCATGTTTCTTTTGCAAGTGTTTGTTCACTTATTGCTCCTATAAAGAGGATTTCATCTGGAAATTGATTAGAGAGCAGGCTCTCCTCCTCTTTATTATCCCATCTTAAGCGAGAGAGGTGGTCAGCAACCACATTTTTGGTCCCTTTTCGATCTACCATAGTAAGATCAAATTCTTGCAAGATCACAAGGCACTGTATGACACAAGGGCTCATCATTGGCTTATTCATGAGAAAGTGAATTGCATTGTGGTCTGTATGCACAAATACTTTGTAACCAAGCACATAGTGCCTAAAATTTTTCAAAGCATACACCACTACCATTAGTTCTTTCTTCATGGTGTTATAATTTAACTGTGCTCCCACAATGCTTCAACTCATGTAATGGATATAGTATGGATGTTTCTTATCATCCATCTGCATGAGCACTACTCCCAAGGCATAGTTAGATGCATTTGTCATGGTATGAAAGTGTTTGGACCAATCTGGTGCTTAGAGGATTAGTGTTTCTACGAGTTTCTCCTTTAATTTTTGGAATACATGTTCACATTCCTTAGTCCAAATGAAAGGTGCATATTTCTTTGTAAGCTCTACCAACAACTTTATAATCTTATAGAAATTCTCTATGAATCGCCGATAGTAGCTAGTGTGTCCAAGGAACGACCAAACATCTTTAATGATCTCTAGTTAGTGTGTTCTTCCTTGGATGACCCTTATTTTTCTAGGTCTACCTCAATCCCTTTTTTTGAAATTCGGTGCCCTAACACAATGCCTTCTTGTACCATAAGATGGCTCTTTTGCTAGTTGAACTATAGGTTTGTCTCAACACATCTCTTCAATACTTGCTCTAGGTGGTCCAAGGCTTGCTTGAATGTAGCTCCATAGGTGGAGAAGTCATCCATGAAGACTTCAACACCACTATTGATCTACTATTGGAAGATAATAAGGACCAAGTGTTGAAATGTTATAGGGGAATTGTATAGACTGAATGGCATCTTACAATATGCTAAAGTCCCCTAGGGACTCATGAATGTTGTCTTGGCCTAATCTTCTAGTGCAATTTGGATTTGGTTATAGCCACTATAATCATCCAAGAAACTATAATAACAATGCCCAGATATGGTGTCTAACACTTGATCTACAAATGGCAAACAAAAGTGATCTTTAAATGTTACCATATTCAATAGCCTGAAGTCGATGCAAACCCATCATTTTCCACCCTTGTTTAGTACAATTATGAGTGGGCTAACCCACTCACTATCCACAATTGGATAGATGAACCTTGCCTTAATGAGTTGTTCTATTTCTTCCTTGATGATTTGTTTTAATTTGGGGTTCATCTGCCTCTGTAGCTACCTTCTAGGCTTCATGGCCAGGTCAGTGTAGATGCGATGCTGACATATCCTTAGATGAATTCCTGTTAACTTTAGATATGACCAAGCAAAGGCTATTGACCACTTATTCACTACATTCAACAACTTTTTTTTATTTAGAAGCAAGTTTAGCATTAATTATAACTGATTTACCATTCTTTAAAAATATATACTCCATACCGATTGGTAAAGCTTTTAGGGATTTTTAGTCTCCCCAACATGTATCACCATCTTCATCAAAGAGTTGGAAATTAACTTGTTCAATTTTATCCATGCCTTCAACATATGCACAAGTTAGGCTCTTAGTTGGTCCCATGCATAATGTGCTACTATTTGAGTTAGCAATTAGCCATTAGGTGCCCTCTTTTTTTGTGGCTGCTGTGTATAGACACCTTTGAATATTGATCTCTTGCACACACTAATTACATGCCTTAATGTATGTGCTCTTGATGGACCAAATATTTCTCACACAATTGCACCCATTATCACTGTACGTGATGCATGGAATATGCTTCTTCTCAATCTTTCCTAGTTCATTTTCCTTAGATATTTCTAAAGATAGGTTCCTAATACCCATTATTGCATCAACCGTGCTTAACCAAGCTCTTTCCATAATGATGGAGAAGTCACTTTTGCAATTGTCTACTTTGATCACTAGGAAATCGGTACGATAGGACCACCCACAAATTGTGGTTACAATGTACTCTACTAATACCGAAGGGACAGTAATTAATTGATCTGCTAATTCTAGATACATATTACTCTTCTTAAGAGGTGGTAGGTTCTAGGCCTTGTACATGTCATGGGAGATGAGATTAACTTTGGAACCAAAGTTAAGAAGAGCCTTACATGGCTCCTATCCAACGATTTGTAGATAAATGAGTGGACTTCCCAAATTAGATCTTTTCGTAGGAAGATTGCCAGCCTTGATCCAATCATAAATAGCATGAGTTAGCATTATAGTATGGATCTAAGGTAACACATGGTTTGAAGGGCACTCAAAGATGTTTGATGCAGAGGATGAGGGTGTTGGAGATGCATGGTGATCAACTAGGCTAGATTTTGAGGGCTGAAGAGGATTGTTGGGTCAAAAGAAAGGTCTTTTCCTAGATCGATTGTCTGGACCACTTGGCTAAAAAGCTAGTTGTAAGTGTATAGCCCTTGTAGCATTTCATTGTTGCAACTATGGAGGAATCTCACCCTGCATGGATGGAGCAAGAGGTAATTGGGTTGAAGGCGGAGGTGTATGTATAGAGGGATGTAGAAGATGATATGGATATGGATATGGGTTTTCCACTTAGTAGATGGTGAATGTGTTTAGTGGTGCTCTGGAGGATAAGAGTGATGTTGGAATGATGTATGACTTGCAGAACTTCTAGGGGAGATGGTCTGATGAACATAGTACCCATATGGATCTATTTGCCTATATGGATACTACTGCCTTGGTGGTGGCATTCTCCACAATTGTGTTTGGTACCAATATTGGTATTATTTAGAAGGTTGTGGAGGAGTTCCACTTGGGTAGTAAGCTTGTTGCTATTGGTGAAACTACCGTGGATTGCCTTGAGGGTAAGGTAATCATCTTGGAGCTTGCCTATGTGATAGGCAAGGACTCAATACGTACACTCCAAACTCTTGTAAGTGTGACACCACAGGGCAACATACTTTTGGATGTTTATATTGATAGATGTCACATTCATTTTCATCATGAAAGTCAGACTCCACAACTTCTTCTACTACAACAACTTTGCCCTTATCTCTTTGGTAGGCACATTCAAATTCTTTTCGCCTCCTGCGATTACGATCACTACTTTGCTATTTGGATTCTTTAGTAATCTTCATAGTAGTTTGAAAATTTTCATCCAAAAGGTTCCATAATTTGTCAACCTTGGTCAGAATATCAGAAATACATTCTTGGATGGGCAAGGTTTTCCTATTCACCACTTCATCAAGTGGTGATTCCTCCTTGTCACAAAATTAAAGCTCTCATTTTCTGATGGAAGGATCCATATTATACTCTTTAACACTTTCCTTTTTTCATAGCTCACCTTCTTCTTTTGCTACCTACTTAATTAGCATTTAGATTTGATGAGCTCTCAGTTTAGAAAATCATGCTTGGGCATACATCCCAAGGGTTCTTCTTGTTTTTACTCTAAGCCCATCTATGATGTGGCAAATTTGTTTCCTCTAAGAATAACCATGGCCAAGGCATCAGTGTAAGAGTAAATAATATCAGCCCATGGTGGCATCCAAGGGTTCATGTGTTCCCTGTTTCTAGCCTTGGATTTGCCTTCTTAGATTAGACACTCTAGATTACATCTAGTATTTGTCATTGAACAACTCTAACATGGTACTCCATCGATAGATAAATTTTGGTTCCAAACACCAATACCAACTTTTAGCTTCCTTAATGAGTGTCCTTGGGAAAAGCTTGAGTTTTTCCATTCATTTTCTATGTTTTGTAAGGTGTAGGCATCATGAAAATATTATAGATGTGTGTGCGGATCAAAGTTGTATCCCCCTCAAATCTTGGGATATTATTCATGTCTAGGTGCTTAATTCAACTATCCTTCATATGCCTGGTTGGGATTTTCACTGCCTCCATAATGTTGAGCATACTTTGAGTTGCTAATAGAGGTTCATCATCATCACTGCATCAATAACACTGATGATGGTTTTGGCCACCCCTTTGATTTTTGTGGCTTTCATGGTCATTATTGTCTCATTGATTGCCTTCATCATGATTATTTCAATGGTGGCTTCTATGAGAATCGTTAGATGAAGAGGATGAAGAGGAGGGTGGATTGCCATCACCATTGTGGTGTCTGCCATCACTCTTACTCTTATTATGATCACCTTCCTTAGATCCCTTACTATTGTGATGCTTAACTGAGTTCCTACCTTGGCTACCACTTTTTCTTAAACCTAGTTTATGCATAGTGGATCACAGGTTCAAGTTCACACCCTTGTCACTAGTATCAAGGGGTGGAGAATCTTCATGTTGAGAACCTTCAATAGGAGGATCTTCAGTGTCATCTTGATTTAGTAGGAATAAGGGATTGGTGTAATGTTTTCCCTTTGTAGCTTCATGGAGTTTCTTCTGATGTTTTTCATGTTTTCATTGTGCTTCAATGGAATAGTAGTTTTAAGTGTTATATCCATCCACAACATATTCTTCATGAAGATCTAATATGCCCAACTTCTTAAGTGTTTTGAATAGCATCCTAGGCACAGATCGATCAGGGGGCAAGACAACATTGGCCTCCATATCACGCCATCATAGTTGTTCGTCCTGATGTAGGATGAAGGTGAAGTTTGGCACAAACTCATTTGGATGAGTATATACCACCTTGCACTCTTGTGGGACTAGTGGTTTGGTATATCCGTGCTTACAAGAAGAAGAAGACATTTTGCAAAACAAAATAAAATTATCAATGTGCTTTTATAACTCTATGTATAGTGGGACTAATATTGACCTTTAGGTTCATACAATGATATTAATGGTATTCACTTAAACCTAAATAGTGCATGTTCCACAAACAAAGTCCCCAATAATGGTGCCAATGATGGGTAGCGAGGTACCCGTATGCCCAACCATATGAATCATAAAGTGTTCATGCATGATCTAGTTGAATTCCATGGAATTTATCATTTTCGATGCACTAGTATTTTAGGAAGCGAATCTAGTCCTAAGGTCAATCATTGTCTTCCCAATTACACTTGTGATGTTTGTTGGTATGATTAAGTGTAACTGAGGCATCTGATTTTTATCATTTTGTGTTTTATAGTTTGGTGCTCAAAATGTAGATAAAAGTAATTGGATTGACTAATTTAAATTAACTAATTAATTAGCATTTAACTAATCCTAACATAATCATTCGATCCCACTTTTTGTACACATCTTGAACCCACATATCCACTACTGGGCAACTAAGCTGTTGGCACATTTTGGCCATTTAATGGAGCAGGCTTTATAAGGTTATGGTGATTTTTGAAAAATTTAAAAGAGATTGTTGAGATTTTGTTTCTTCATCTTGAAGTCTACCATGTTGATTAAGACAAGCTTTTGCTAATTGGTTCACATCCACAAAGGCATGGTTGAATGTCCCAAAATCTTGCATCCTTGAACCAACCAATCCACAAAGGTTGTAGAGCCTCCTTCCAAGGACCATGTTGTCCATATGCAAAAATCTTACCATTCCATGGGATTTCATTCCTTGTTGGCATTCGGACAAAAACGAAACCTTAAATTATCATTTAAAAAAGGCCTATCCATGGGAGTATGCTATACAATAAACTAGAGCACAAAAGCACGCAAAATCAAGGAAATTAGGGGCCATGGCACTGAGGGGACACCGATAGGAGGAACCTGGTTTTCTCGGAATCACAGGAACCATCTATACATGTGAGGGAGCTTAGACCTTAGGACAGATTTCTTATATTCGCACCGGATGGCTTATGGGAGCAACTTTCAGATGATCAGGTAGTTGACATTGTGCACAATAATCCATGAACGGGTATTGCAAAAAGGTTGGTTAGAGCTGCTCTCGAATGTGTAGCAAGAAAGTGGGAAATGAGATATTCAGACCTTAGAGATATTGAGAAAGGCATTCGACGCCATTTCCATGATGACATTACAGTAATTGTGATTTACTTGGACCATCATTCAAAATTATCTGGGAAGAATAACCGTGGTTTGAATTGCATTTCTGTTCCTGTGGACATATATTCCTCAGAGCTGAGGGTGGAAGGAAACATTTTGAAATTGCCTGCGGAGAAGCTGGATATGATGGCTTCCTCTCTTCGAATATTTTAGCCGAAATTTTTTGAAACCCTCTCTGCAACCTTGTTTAATGCAATAAAAGTTACAGGGAAATGCAAATCCACTGCTTGCAAACCCTTAAAACCCTTGTTGATGGGCACCTACGGTGAAGATCATCTTGCTGCCGCCGCCATCACTGCAACGACCGTGAGCGCCGCTACGGGAGTTGTTCTGGTCTATGCCGTTGCCGTGTTTGTTTGCACCAGTCTGAGCACCATCTTGCGCGCGAGTCGTTGCGCTGCGAGCACCAGTGCAAGCANAATTCTCCCATATTACTTTGCATCAATAGGATCATCTATTTTATCCAAATCAACGGTGCCTTCGTAGGATAATGGATGGAATAAATTATCTTCACACAAGACATCCTGATTTGAAGAAAATCGAAAGGTAGGGTAAACAACTTTGGAATCAATGGTGTTATTCGGAACATGATCCCATAATTTACTTCCTGCCTGCCACCGTAAAACAAGGCCCTGCCAT
>MNCI01019108.1:744995-773745 GCA_015680685.1 Gnetum montanum | reverse complement strand
AGGAAATGAAAGCAATAAATGAAACCACGTGCTGCAAGGTTTATCCAATCAAGTTCATCTTTATTGTCGTACACAACTTGGGTTCAGGTTACAAGCTGCTCGAATAAAGAGCCGTTCACTCTAGGACTCCTACTGCGGGCACATGGGGAAAAATTCTAACTCTGGAGTGATCAATCTGTCAGAGCTTCGCTACACTAGCCAGGATTTGGAAATGAAGGGAGTGCCGCCTCTTATTTATAGATATGGTGGCGGGACGCGATATCGCTGCCCAGTGCAAGTCGCGTCTCATCATAGTCCATGAGCTAAAATCTCACATACTTGAACTTTTTAGGGCTCAAAAATACCTCATAAGTTGTTATAGACTTACTTCTCAGTTGCAAAAAGTCATGTCATGTCTATATTTGGGCTGGTGAAGGCTGAAAATGCCTTGAAAACTACAAAATTTGGCATTTTTAGGAATTATATGATGGTCATAGCCATAAGTACACAGAAACCACCTACACCCAACTTTGGTAGTATTGGATTTTCATTTTCCTAACAATGGCCAACGCAGTTGCAATAATTTCCAGTGTGGTTCCATAAAGCTAGTGTTAGAGTGGTTGTGATTTTCATTTCTCCAACAATTTCAATGTGAATGCCATAACTCCAGCATGGATGCCACAATGCCAACGTAGCTTCCAAGGCCAACATATTTGGATGAAGCCAACATATTTTGCAAAAGCTGGTTTACTATTTATGGTATCTAGCATGGTTTTGGTGGCCTTTTCATCAAAACTTACCATAAATGAAAAAAATACATTGGAAATAATGGCCTACCACATCTAAAAATCACACCAATCTATAAGTAATTATGGCAAAAATTGACAGCTAAAAACCAACAACCGTATTACCTATAAAAGTGAATTTTGAACACATTGAATGGATTCTCTCTTTTAAAACTCTACAACCTTTATGACCTGGAGCACTTGTAACCTTTGGAATTTTTGATTTTCTAGTAACCAAATTTTTTAGGCACTACATTATGACCATGTGACATCTCCTTTGTCATGCTCCACTATTAATTTCATTGAATGTAACACATCTCATTCAATGAGAAAACCAAACTAAGTTTGGCCTTGGCAATGAAACCCAATGATAGTTTCACCCCTAGAAAAAAACTAAAAATTAAGAAGAAAATTGTCAAGAAATTTGAGAGACCAATGAAGCTCATAAGTTAGATCAATAGCTCTAAACAAACAAAGGGAGGAGCTTGGAGTAGAGTGCTGGTCCCACTAGCATGTTACCAGGTGACTAGTACTTCAAAGCACAAAGTATGAAGACTACATTGATCAGTAAGCATGTCACTACCATTCTGTAACCATGATGTCAACATGTTGAATTATTTGTTAACCCATGTGATCATTTTCCAATGATCAAATATGACCTTCATCTCATCACAAACCTATACCATCCCATCACAACCTTATCTCACGATCATAAGCACTCTTCAAGATGGTTTGATAGCTACAAAATTAAGCATGGAAAGGAAATGTTGATGTTGAATTTGTGGTGGTGTTTCACATTCTTTATCAATGTCTCTCAAGTTAATCCTAAAAACATCAACAAAGATGGACCAATGAAACACCACAAAGAAAATTCATGTTGAAACCTGTAGTCAAAATAATTTGTAATTTGTTGGAAAACTAATGGCAAACACAATTACCTTATTTTTTCCAAAATCTAGCATTGTAACCTTTATCACTAGGGTTTAAGGTAATATTTTTAATGTAACATGGGAAATTTGCAATTCATATGCTTCAAATCTCACACATACTAACTTATGGAGGCTAGAAAATGCTTCATAAGATGTGAATGCCTCATCTTCTAGGTAGGACAAGCTATAGTTTTCATATAACTAGGCTTGGAAAGGTTGAAAATGCCTTGAAGGACATCAAATTTGGCATTTCTAAGCCTATATGCTAGCCATGGTATTTTTTACACTAGATCAACCTACAAAGGCAATGATAAAATTTTGGCTTTGATTTTTTATGATGGGCCTTGAATTTTTACACTAGGCAATGTATGGGGACAATGTGAAAAGCATAAAAATATCCAAGTTTGATAAATACACTACCAAGAAATGCCCTAAACATACCAAATGTTTGTAGCAGTCATGACAGAATTACCAACATCAAATCAAGACATCAATAACCTATTTAAACTAAAGACTACTTCATTGAAGGAACTTTTTGATGATTCATGCATTCACCAAACTTAAGACTTTTGGAGCAGTGCAAGCAAATAAAAGTCCATAACACCAACACTTTTGGAAATTTGCATTTAGGCTGAACATTAAGACGTTTAGAGTAGTGTAGATCTAACAAAAGTTTATTGTCATTCTTCCACCCACAATGCAAATCCTAATGATAGAGAAACCAACAAGAAGCTTCAAGAGTAGAATATTTAGGATCATCGAGAGGAGAGCTAATTGTAGAACACACCCTACTAGCTAAATCAGGTTTCAAACATTTACCCTTTGGCTATTTGTGCACTCAAAGCATAAAATTTTGTATTATCCGAACTTTTATTTTTTGAGACAATTTATAATTTCAATAAAAGCTTACAATTTCATTTGTTTGTACAAATTTATCATGTGTCTTTGTGCTTAGATTTGTATTTGCAACTTTATTTTATTTATGTTGGTAATAGACTATAAGTCCCTAGGTTATCAACAAGACCATCCAGGGTGCTTCACATCCTTTTCTTGAGGCCCATGGATCTAAAGCCAAACTGTCTCACCTTGAAATATTCAATCTTCTAGCATTGAATTTTTCAAGCATTACAGTAAACATATTAAAGAAATGAAAATTAAACTAAGTAAGAAAATGACTAAGTAAAAATAAAGAAACTAAGTGTAATGCTACAATGGTGGCAAACATTCCTGATCTTTATTACTGACAAAGAATTATGCCACGTACAATCTACTCAAATAAATATTTTGTACAACTTCTTAACACCACACTGCAGGCATTTACTTCTAACTCTAAATCTAAGTATAACTCATGGAAAAAAACTACAATAATTTCGCTAAGAATTAAATGAAGGTTATTCCATTGATATGACCAAATGTTGGTATTTATAAGGATGATCAAGATCCACTACATCACATCAACGATGATGTATGTAAAGTTGCAATGTCATAGATACAATATCATAGATGCAATACCATAGATATGACATCATCATTCATGAAAAATAGATTTTATCATACCTCCATGACTTATTGGAAACTCATCCTCGAGTTAAAATAAAAGGCAAATAGAGTTTCTTATAAAAATTATGAGGTGTAATTGGACTTTAACATGACTGCTTATGTACATGACTACTTAACTTTGAATGTCGCATTATGGTTTGAGTGGTATTTTACAAAATTATCATGCATGGCATAATGGAATCATGTGACAAAAAAACAAGATAAAACAAAGCAAAAAAAATAATGGTAGAGCTTAATGTAGCCTCATGTTCTTGGTGGCAATGGCTCTTCCATCAACTTCTTTCTGTTATCATCGGGATTTGAAATTTGATATCTCTTAAGTAGTACCTGAAGATTTTTCTCTTCTAACCTAGGATCATGTACCATGCATGCAAATTCTACTAATCCCATATACTCTATAAGATCTTCAATCTACAGGTTTTTATTCTTTACTTCAACTTGGTGGACATGGGCAAGGCTATCTAAGATTGGCTGCCAATCATGTTTCTGTGTGGTGATGAAACTAATCTTAGCTTTAACCATCTAGATTTCATTTTTATTGATTTTTTTATAAATGTTCACTTGGTCTCTAAAATGCTCTTTGAGCATCTCATGCTTCTTGATCTCATTTTTCCATACTCTAATCTCAATGACTAACTTCTAGTGGATTGTGTGAGCTTCTTCCATTGATAGGGTTTGATTTTCTCTAGCCAATTTTCTCATATCTTGGTTGATCCTTACAAATTTTTCTCTAAGCTAATGGATACTTTCTTCAAGAATATTTTTCAATTTTTTTATATCAATCAACCTTGTGTTTTCAATAGCAATCCTTTTTCTTTCCTCTTCTAGGACAGTCAGTTCTTTGGCATGTACATATGTCTGAGCTTCTACCACTAAGGCATTCCATGTTACTTTTTCTTTCTCCATATCCACTTGAATATTTCTAGCTATGATTTGGTTAACTTGTTTAGTTCTACATTTATCTAGCTGCTCCAGCACTACATATTGTGCAAGGTTTATTTTTTCTTTTCTTAGGGCTACCAATTTAACTTGCAACCTCTGTACTTCATTCTTTGCATTTTCAACTCTTGTTTTGACCATTACCAAATTACCCTTTGTTGAGATCACATTTGAGTGGACTACAGTGATATTGCTAGGAATATCAAAGAGATTTTGCATCATTTGGCCTATCTACAGTAGTTAATCCAAGATATCTTCATGCTTTGCTAGAGGCATGGATGCACCGGCTAACATCTTAACATCTTTGGTTCTAGTAATATTTGCTGATGGCATAATGAAAACATTAAATGATTATTTGATATGATCTGTGATCATCTCTACTACTCCTAATGCATCTTGGTGTTCCATAACCACAATCATGGCTCCTTCTCCTATTTCCAACATAACCTGAAAAGATGCAGCTTTCTTAGAGATTTTTTATGCCAAGTCCTCATCTTTTCCTACCTACAATGAAATTTGATCGCTAGTGAGCCTTGTTGATACAACAAGTCTTATAGAATTGTCTCTTTGTATAGTACAGGACCTTTCCTAGTTCTCCAACTTATGGTTTCTACAATATGATACAAATGGCTCATAGAAGGTCTGTAGTCTTGCTGAGATGGTGGAGTGCTCTATTCACATTTATCAGTAATTAGAGCTCCACTAGATCCTACTTACTCTTGACCTATTGCTGGAATATCTCCTATTGGCATTGATCTTGCTACTCCCTTAGTGCCTACTAGCTTCTCCAACTAATCTTTCTTTGGTGGCATAGGCTTAGACATCTCATCATAAGATGCATTCTGGGCCTTATGTAAAATATCATTTGTATACTCTAGAATTCTAACTTTCTTGCATAACCTTTGGATGAGGGAAGGAAATGGAAAAGTTAGTTTCCCTACCTTATTTTTCTCAAACCTTCTTTGAATCTCTAAAAATAATAAATGAACCATATTTGCATTGAATTTTCTAGTAAGGATCACACTTCCTCTTACAACATAGGTAGAAATTCTATTTAATCTCTTAGTGGAAAAGATGTGGTACATTTCTATCTTGAAGTATATCTTTTCCTTAGTAGACAATTCACAACATTCTTTGTCTTCTTTACCATATGTTCCTTGTAGCCATAATTTCTTTACCTTAGTGTTAGATTTGGTGGATATCTTTGCAATGTTTATTCTAACATTTGGAATGTTTAGTGCCTTTACAATGGCTTCCACTAAGTAAGGCACTGTGACTCCTTCAATATTGATTGTAGCATCATCTTGTTTATTTCTCCAAAACTAGTATACTTCTCCTAAGTACCATTCTTCATTGCATGATAAGATCAACCACAACTGAGAGGATTTGAGCTATTCTCAGACATTCTCAGGTGTGAACTCCATAAATGATCATGATGAATGTTGACATTATGGATTTTTCTTAGATGGCCTAGAGACATTCTATCAATAGCATGAGGCATTGTCGTTGTCCTAGAGCTGGTGGTACTTTAGCCTTAGCCTGTGTAGAGTGTTCAATTGTAGGTTTTTGTTGATGAATGCTAAAAGATTGGGCCTCCTACTCTTCTTGTGAAGTTTTTTCTCTAGCTTGTCCTTTTCCCCTACCTCTAGGTCTTTTAATTCCCTACTATGAGGGTCTTCCTTCTGTGGGCCTTTTAGGAGCCATATACAATCATCAAGGATTTATTTGAGATAACTCAAGGATTTCAAATAGGTTCCTAATGATTCATAATCCTCTCTTGGATTCTTGGTTCTAATTAAAATTTATCCTGATTATTGCAAAGTTAGGAATATTTCAAAAATAAATCCTCAATTGTTATATCTTTTAGTTGTTATGGCCTCTCATAATTATCATTTCCTTGTTTCTTATGTATTTGGATGATTAGTTAGGAGAAATAACTAAATTTATTAGCTCTTATTTCATTCTTTGATCAAGATTTGATTGTTTATTCTTACTCTTATCTTTAATATACTCTTTTAGTGTTAGAAAAATTTTACCCGATTAGACTTTCTAGATGCAACACTCTCCCCCACAACTAAGTTGGTCACTCCATGATCAAGAGGATTCAAGAATTATGTAAATTGGAGCTACAGTGTAAGAGTTATGATACTTGGAAATTTGGCCACCAAAGGGTTATAAAAACAACATGAGCTTCCCTTTCTTGAAATGTGAAAATGAAAAAATTTTCTTACTTGTTCATATTTATAGATTTTTATGGCAACGACATCATAGATGTGACATTGTAGCTACAACGTTGTAGAGCCTAATACATTGTAGCTATGACATCACCATTGACTAATTTTGAAATTTTAGCAATTTCTGATGGAAAAATTAAGTCAAATGGATAGTTTGGAAGATGTGGAGGTGGTTTAAAGGAATCTTGATCATAGGTAATGCTCAAAATATGAAAATTTGGTGGCAAAAGATCATTTAGCAAAGTAAGTCAATGAGATATAGAGGAGACAGTAGTAAGGATTGCCAAAATTATGGTTAGTTGTGAAAATATAGGAAAATGAAAATAGAGGTACAAGATGATGTGCAATTGGTTGATAGGTATGAAACACAGAGGTTATACAAGTGGACCCTCCCTAGAGTAGGCTTCAGTCCTTAGTGCCCTTGTATAACCACACTTAGAAGTGTCCGGAGGCACTCAAAGAGTTGAATGTAAAACACACTTGGGTTACAAAACACACATGTTAGTATCGCTTAAATGAGAAAATAATACTATATTATATAAAACCATTGAATTAGGATTATATATACCAGTGAGGTGGAATGAGAATAAAAAGGATTGTAGAAATTAGAACATGAGGTGTCTTACCATAGGCATAATGATTTCATGTAGGTAATATATTGCTAGAGTAATCTTTAGCCTTTTTGTCCAAAATCTAAACCAAGTCCTTCCCACTTATCAGTGACATCACATTGCATCATTCCAAAACTAACAACCACTAGACTACCACTACTGCAAAAAGTATTAACACTTAGCAATGAAGTTCAAGGAAGTAGTTTATTACCAGCACACTTTATTATTATTTTTAGATTTCTAAGTAATCACTTACCTTCAAGTATGGATAACATGTCTTTCTAGTGGGGCCCCAACAAACTTTTTTTTTGTACATTTATTCTATTTTTACTATGTTAATTTTACCATAGGACTACCTTCAAGCATGGATAACATGTCTTTCCAGTGACATGGTAAGGTAGCACTTATTTTAGACATACTTCTATTTTTCTTTAAAACTCAAGTAAATAATACAACTTAACATTAGGATAAAACTTATAGTGGTAGCCTTAGAGAATCCACAAATCCCCTTGATGTCACACCATTTTCATTCCCACTTGATTCGTCACTTTTTTACATAGGCATAATGAATCACAAGTTTATTTTAGTTTTATTGTAGAAAGAATATCATTATGGCCATGGTAAGAACCTCTTATTATTACAAATGAGTGTTTGGATAATGTGGTCTCACTATATATGGAATCATTCTTCTAATGATTTGATACTATAGAGAAATATTCACATTATTCAAATTACATCTTGTCTTGTTTCTTGACATTTTATTAGAAAAATGAACAAAAATATATACAAAAAAATGATGCAAAATGATTCAAGAAATAAAAAAATATAAAATAATGGAGAAAGAATATAAGAAATTAAAAAGATAAAAAGGAATAGAAAAATATAAAAAATAAAAAAATGTTAGAAGAAAAATTCATGCCTAAGTATCAAGTTTGATACCCCCATGACTATTCTAAGAGGTGATTATTTGGGATATCTAACAGGTGGTTGTTCACTTGGTGGATAGGATAGAGTCCATAAAAGAGTAGGAAGAATCATGATATGTTTTGACTTATTGAATATTGACAAAAATTAGCTTTTGTGGATTGGTTAGGTGATAGATCTACATGGTGTCTAACCAATATGTTGCATGAACGATATAGGGTTCTTTCCATAAGTTTTGGAACATAGTCTTTTGTGGAACATGATTAGGATTGTAATAGAGGACTTTATCATATGGTTGAATTGATACTTGTCCTTTTTTTTTGAATCATGCCTACATTTAGAATATTTCTTATGTACCTCATTCCTCATCAAAGCTACAAGTCTATTTTCATCTAGAAGGTTAAGATTCATGAGACATTCTTTTCTAGCTAAGTTTAGATCCAAGTTAAGCACACTAGCAATAGCTAAGGTTTGTAGCTCTGCTTCGATTGGTAGTGTAGGGCATTTTCCATAGAATAATTCATAGGGAGATGATCCTATTAGAGGTTTTCATGTGGATCTATATGTCCATAGTGCATCATTCAGCTTAGTGCTCCAATCCTTTCTAAATTGACTAATTGCTCTAGTTAATATTCTTGTGGTTTCATGGTTAGTTACTCTTGCTTTACCATTTTCTTGGGGGTGGTATGATATAGTCAATTTGTGATTCACCTCAATTTGTTTCATTATCTTTTAAATGTAGCTCTTATGCAATGAGTCTTGTTGTCTGATATGAGTATGTGTGACACTCCAAATCTATTCACCATGTGTTGTTAAAAGAACTTAGTAGTTGTTTTGGCTATGTAATCTTTAACTACAAATACTTTTTCCCACTTTTTACATAATCAACTATCACTATAATGTATGATTTCCCATTGAAAAATAGCATGATGGATCCTATAATATCAATTACCCAAATATCAAATCATTCCAATGGTTGTATCCATTGTTGAGGATCTTCGTTTTTTATTGTTATTTCCTTATCACATTGACATTTTTCACAATATTAGGTGAATTAGTGTGCATTCTTGAAAATGGTAGGCCAAAATTAACCTACCATCATCAACTTCAATGTTGTTCTGCATCCTACGTAGTGATCACCATAGGGTCCTTCATGTGCATCTTGTGGAGTTCTTTGTTGGTTCTCTTCTAGAATGCATCATCTTACTAGTCCATTGACACATATCTTATACATATTTTCATTAATTTCCATATATCATTTAACTCAATGGAGGAACTATTTCTTTTGTTTCTTGTTCCACTCAACAGGAAGCTCTTGTATAGTTAAGTAAGTCATGTAATCAGTAATCCATGAATTTTCTATTGAGTTGATAGCCATTGTTGTTCTTGTAAATAAATTTTCATTGGGAAATTGGTCTAAATGGTTCTTCCTATTCTTATGGTTTCCATCTTAGTCTTGAAAAATGATCAGCTACAACATTTTCAGTGTTCTTTTTTTCTATCATGATGATGTTGAATTCTTGTAATATCATGAGTCATCTTATCATCCTTGCACTAACCACTGGTTTATTCATCAGGAATCTAATATTACTATGATCTGTGTGGATATAAATACGATATCTAAGCACATAATGTCTAAACTTCAGTGTGTACACCGTAGCTACATGCTCTTTTTCTATAGTGGTGTAATTAAGTTGTGCCTTGTGATGCTTTGATTGGCATAGTGTATGTAATATGGTCTTTTTTGATCATCTAGATGAGTGACTGCTACTCCTAATGCATAGTTTAAATCACCTATCATAATGTGGAAGGGCTTAGAACAATTTGGTGCTCAAAGGATTGGTGTTTTGATCAGCTTTTATTTTAATGTTTCAAATGCCTTCTCACACTATTCTATCCATTGGAATGATGCATCTTTCTTCATAAGTTCTACTAGTGATTTTATAATTTTGGAAAAATTTTCAATAAATCTTCTATAATATCCTGTATGGCCAAGGAATGATCTAACATTCTTAACAATTTGTGACCACTAGGTGATGTTTTGAATGACTCTTATCTTATCAGGATCTACCCCTATTTCCTTTTGAAATATTCTATGTTCTAGAACAATATCATCTTGGACCATTAAGTGACTTTTCTACCAATTGAGATTTAGATTAGTCTCAACATATCTTTTTAGTACATGCTCTAGTTAGTCCAAGGCTTATTTGAAATTTAGCCCATATGTGAAATTTTATCCATGAATACTTCCACTCCATTGCCAATATATTTTTGGAAGATGCTTAGTACAAGCCTTTGAAAGATAGTAAGAGCATAATATAAGCTAAAAGAAATTTTCTTGTAGGAAAATGTTCCCCATAGAGTGGTGAATGTAGTCTTCTCTTGATCTTTTTGTATAATGTAAATTTGGTTATATCCACTGTACCCATTAAAGAAACTATAGTTCTAATGACCTACAATAGTATCAAGGACTTAGTCGATGAATGATAAGGAAAAGTGATCCTTAAATGTTGCTAAATTCAACAATTGAAAGTCAATACAAATCCTCCATTTTCCACCTTTCTTTGGAACAATGACTAAGGGATTGACCCACTCACTATCTGCTATAGGATAGATGAACCCTACTTTCAACAATTTTTCCAACTCTTGTTTAACAACTTCTTTGAGCTTTGGGTTTAACCTTTTTTAAGGCTAGCAACATGGTTTGATAGCTAGATTTGTATAAATATGATGCTGGCATATATGTGGATCTATTTCCATTATTTCTTCATAAGACCATGCGAATGCTATCGACCATTTATTTACCACTTCCAATAATCTCCTTTTTTGTTCTTTATTAATATGAGAATTGATAATTACTAATTTTTAGTTATTTAGAAAGACATACTCTAGTATGTTTGGTAGGGCTTTCAATTCTAAAGGTTCTAGGTCATACTTATCTAGGATCTCTAACTATCCCCATTTGATGTCTTCTTCTTGATGTGATTGTACATAGGGTTGTCTTCTTCTTAACTATTCTAACCTATCATTTTCTTCAACATGGGCGCTTGTGATTTTATTCAATGGTTCCATGCACATGTCATACTTTGTCTCTTCTTTAGTAATCATCCATTGGGTGCTTTCATGTTTGGTAACTATTGCATATAGACATTTTTGCACACACATATCTTCTATACATTGATTGCATGTTGTATTGGTTCCTTATTTTATAGCCCATACTTTCTACACATAATTGCACCTACTATTGATGTATGCGATACATGAAACTCAACATCTCTATATGATTCTAGCTTTATCTTCCTTGGAAATTTTCAAGGACAAGTCTCTAATTCTTAGCTTAGTGTCCATAGTCATAAGCCATGCCCTTATCATAATTATAAGAAATTCTCCCTTATTTTTTCCCACATGTATAACTAAGAAATTAATAAGATAAGACTAGCCACTTATGGTGGTAATAACATCGTCTACTTGTCCAAGTGAAATAATGATTGACTAATTTGCAGCCTCTAGTCGAATGTTGCTTTTATTCAGTGGAAGAAGGTTCCAAGATTTCTACATGTCTTATGAAATTAGATTTATTTTTGATCCAAAATCTAGTCAAGTCTTGCAAGGTTTATGTCCTGCTATCTGGACATATACTAATGGGCTTCTAGGATCTATTTTCTTCTTGGGAAGTGCTCCTATCTTAATTCAATGTTTTACAGTTTAAGTAAGCATGACAATGGTTAGGTTCTAACTCATAGAGTGTGGAATCGTAGTGTTCCCTTAAGGAGTATGTATAGATGATGTGGTTGTAGGTGATGTTCCCATCCTTTCAATCCTTTCTAAACTTGTTTTGAAAATGAGCATTTCTAGGATCTAGCTTCATTGATTGTCACATCCTCTTGTGTATTAACTACCCCAGTAGCACTCTTTTATTATGGTTGTGTTAGCAATTCTCCTTTCATAACTAGTGGTGGCACTGGTGGTAGAGAGTTAGGAGTTGGGATTAGTGAACTAGCTATTGGTTGGTATGCATAAGAATTAAGATTCATTTGAAAAGTAGTGGGTCTATGATATTCTAGTGGATAATAGTGAGAAAATCTATGGACTAAAGCATTTCTCGAAGAGATTGGACATTGAATGTAATATCCATAAGGATCTAGTTGCCTATATGGATATTGCTACCTTGGTGATGGCATCCCCCACACTTGTGGTTGTTGCCACTATTACTAGTATTGCTCCTGTGGTTGAGGGTAGGCTCCTCTTGAATAATATCATGATTGAAAAGGTTTTTAGAAGTTACCTTGTGGGTAAGGTAATCATCTTGGCATTTGCTTCTTGAAAAATCTTGGGTTAATCATGTATGCCCCAAATTCTTACAAGTGGACCATCTGAGGGCAACATTCTTAGAATGTTCATATTGGCACACTTTCCATCCTTCTTCATCTTCTGAACTGAAGTTTGTTAATTCTTTAATTGAATAACTTTTCCTTTATATCTGTAGTTCTTTCATTTGTTATGCCTTCCTTTCTTCCTTTCTTTGTTTTTCTCAAAGCTTATTTAGCCTTTTCCTCTACTATCTTAAGTCCAGTAGCAAATTTTTCATCCATGGAATCCTACATTTTCTCTACCTTTGATGCAATATCATTGACTAATTTTTGGATGGGTAGAGTCTTCTTTTGAATGGCATCCTCCAAAGTTTCCTCTTCTTATCTCTTGCACATCATCACATCTCTTTTCCTCATTATGGGATCTTGATTGTGCTCCTTTTTTTATTCTCTTTTCTTTAATTCTTCTTCCTATTTTGGTACCTAGTCAATGAGTTGTTGAATTTGATGGGCTATCATTTCAGATAACCTACCTTGGGCATATACCTCAAGAGTTTCTCTAGTCTTGTTCCTTAATCCATCAATGATATGTATAAGTTATTCCCTTTAGAAAAATCCATGGCATGAGAATCTATGTAGTAATGAATAATATCTACCCATTGCCATGTTAAGGGATTCATATGTCCCTTGCTTCCATCTTTGAATTTATTTTCTTAAACTGGATACTTTGGAATAGTTTTAATACTTGTCATTAAAAAGCTCTAGCATGGTACTCCATCTTCTGATAGATTCTGGTTCTAAGGACTAATACCAGCTCTTTACTTCCTTGATGAGTGTTTGCGAAATAACTTTAACTTCTGCTAATCATTCTCAATGTTTTAAGGGCATAGGCATCATGGAAGGCTTGGATATAGTACTATGAATCTACATTATTTCCACCTTCAAATTTGGAAATGTTGTTTATATTTAGTTGCTTGATGCAACTATCCCATATGAAACACCACAAAAATTTAAGCAACACTTCCAGACAACTTCAGAGCCTCTAAAATGACTTCAAGAAGCCCACCATGGAGCAAGAAAGGTCCCCTTGGGGCCCACAGATCATGAAGGCAAGTGTCAATGTCAAGAATCATCAGTTTCAAGGTCAAAAAGTGCAATTTTGGCTAAGTACACTATGCTTACGCTGCACAGCGTAAGGATCAGCGTTACCAACTTTTGGAGCCCCGAAATTGAGTCAAAACATGCCGAAATCAAGTACAAGGACCCCCCATGACCTTTGCAAGGTCCCCAGCAATTCCCAGTCTCTAGAAAATCAAGATTTAGGCCTCAAATATGCCATTTTGACTTGGTGACGCTGGGGTTACTTTTTCAGACGTTGCACAGCGTAAGGATCAGCGTCACCAACTTTTAGAGCCCCAAAACTGAGCCAAAATGACTTGATTTCAAGGGTGTAAGTCATCTTTAGGGTTCACTATTGATAACTATGGGTCCCAACCTTCAGAAATTCTAGATTTCAGCTCAAAATTGCAAGTTTTAGAGGTCACATTACAGGTCACACTACAGGTCACGCTGGGCAGTCAAATTTCTCTTGTTGTACATTTCATTATAAATCCCCATTTGTGGGAATGTCAAGCCCTCATGGTCTAAATTAAATGTACTTTCATGGGCTTGAATAACCCATAAATTGTAAAATGCAATGTACCTGGTCAAAGAATGCAACTATCCAACACACATCCAACTCATGCACAACTATCCAAACACAAATACATTGAATCTGGTCAAAGAAGGAAAATATCCAGCACACATCCAACTCATGCCAACTATCCAACATAGATACATTGAACCTAGTCAAAGAATGCAACTGCCCAAGCCTAGCCCAACCCTATAAATACCCTATCAATTCACATAAACTGGAAGGGGAGAAGAGATTGGAAGAGGCAAAAAACAAGGAAGCAAAAATTGGAGAGATTAGCAATTCTGAGAGAGGACAGAACCTGCAATCCTTGGGCACTCATCACACTTGATTGTTGGCATCTAAGAATTTTTCATGTTCATCACATCACATCATCACATCATATCATCCCGGGGCTAGGCTTTTGACTTGCCATCCACATGTATGCAACTACGCTTTGACCGGTGCACATGTTTTTAAAAAAAAACAATATAATACAATCTTATTATTGCCTTCCATTTATATTATTTACTTTGTTTTATGGTTTTTTTACAATATAGCTCTGTTTATGCATTATTTATAATTCAGTACGCTCTGTTTACATTTTGTATCGCTGTTTGCATTTCGTTTAAATCTCGTTTACGATAATCCCAGCGCTAGCCATAGCTTACGCTCGAGGAAGTCCTTAGTTGATTTGCGTGCAGATCATCTAAGGCACTCTGCCTTCATTCCCTTTTCCAACTTACCTTCAAGTGAAGGTAGGGTCAGCTGTGGCTGCCCGATGATCTCTCAGTGTCTGTTTCCATTCCAACCTTACACCGACGATTTAGGTTAGTACAGTTTTTGGCGCTAGAAGGAGGGCCTGAACCATTTCTATCTACATTTTCTATTAGCGCTTAGTCAAAACTCTAGATATTCTAGAGAGCATAACAAGCTCTTAGAGCATAGCAAGCTCCAGCGTAGCGAGTGTAGCGCTAGAGTTGCCCATTTTTGGCAATTTTAACACTTAGCATTTTTTTCCCTGCATTTTCATACTTAGCATTTTTTTTCTTTCATTTTTACACTTATTCATTTTCCTGCTACCGGCATATTTAGTCATTTTTTTTATTTTTTCTTTTTTCTTTTTTTTTCATTTTCAAAGTTAGCCGCAACATTCACAACCCAATTTGTGAATATGAATCGAGATCAACCTTCTACATCAATGCCTAACACGATTAATACCACAATCCAACCAAAGCGAGCCACACTAAGCCCTAAACAATATAACTTCATTTGTGTAAAAATCCAAGCCAACTTGCCTATCGATCGTGTGGAAAGGGAAGCGAAATGAGACTATGAACTTGTCCACAAAGGAGGTCGTGAGTTCATCCCTTCAGCATTTTACATAATCCCACTCTCTGAACACCATCATAGACTCATATCCCAACTTCTCATGGCTAGAAGTCAAGCCTTACAACTACCTCCCATAAAGCCTCAAGATGAAGAAGATGACTTTGCAGCCCAATCTAAACATGGAGAATCATACCATACCGTTAGCCCCCATGCCTACACAAACCCATTATTCCATCCTTTCCTGGAAGAAATTGTTCTTCCTCCTTCATCCGCAAACACTCAAGCACCAATTTCCCAACACGAGGTACCTACTTCCATTCCTATCTTCTCTGTACCCAATAATTTTCATTCTGATGCATCTACTTCCATCATTCCTCCACAAGCACAGTCCCAACGACTTTCCCCCCAAACCAACGCAGAGTCAATCTTTCAACCTCAAGTAATTGGAATGCCATCGGTCATACCAGCTTCCACATCCACCCATTACATACCTCAGGTGCATATCCACAAAGCACCATTAATTACTCCAACCCAACACGTTTAGGGGGTTACCTCACAACCTGTGGTTGGGCAATGGGCTTCACCAACTATTCAACAACACCAACCAACTTACTACAGCATACCACACCCTGCGATCCCATCTCTGAATGTTGTTTCACCACAACAACATCAGGCAATCCAACAACCTCCTTTCCACAAAAAATGCAAAAATTAAACCATTATCATCCACAATCTGCTCAATGCACTGGTTTGCCTACCGCCCAAGAATGGGCAGACACACAAAAAATGATGCACTCTTTGGCAGAGGAATTAAAACGCCTTAAAACTTTGAACACTGAGGAAGTCAAAGTACTAGATTTCTATCAAGATGACCCAATTGACCCCTCAGTTCCACCCTTAACCTTGCCAAAGGAAGTCTCGTTACCTCAACTGACCAAGTACAATGGAGAGGGAGACCCAAATGCCCACCTAGTGACATTCCAAACTGAAAGTCTTTTGCTTCAAGCATGGCCCCATGTAATTTTGCGTGTGTTTGCTATGTCCTTAATAGGAAGAGCCTTAGACTAGTACCGAGCCTTACCCCGTAGCTCCATATCTTCTTTAGAGAATTTTTTGCATCAGTTTGTCACTTGTTTCAAGTACAATCTGAAACTTGAAGCCACGTTAGATAGCTTGATTCAAATTAAACAAGCGCCTTTAGAGCCAGCACATAAGTTTATCCAAAGATGGAGCAATGCCCTAAATGAACTTCATGAACCTATTCCTGAAACATGTCTACTTACCATCCTTAAGGCGATCGCAAATGACTTCATTAAATCAAAGCTTTATTATCTAGAACCCTGTACTTTGAGTCAGGCATTTGTACAAATTAAAGACATAGAAGAGGCGGCACAATCAAGCAATGACCCAGCTTATGTGGCCTACAAAAACCAACATACTGGCAAGAAAAAAAACAACCGAGGCAACAGTAGTCGCAATCACAAAAGCAACCAACTGGGATCCAAAAGCTAAGCAATCTAAAGCCCCAGCTAACAAAGCCACCAACTTTGATGCCAACTCACCTACATTGGGAGGGGCCACACCAAAGCCCAACTTTCAATGCAAGGACCACTCAAAGTATACACCACTACCGATGCAACCCTCTCAACTATTAGAGCAACTCTTGAAAGCTGGGCAAATCCAACACAAACATGTGTCGAAGATTACCCGCCAAAGACATGATAGGTACTACGAGCTAATAAGGAACCCCACCTTAGTAGTACCAAATGAGCCCTCAGTCCCACAACATTTTAAATTGGACCAATACTATCATTACCATCAAATGGTTGGTCATAGTACAAACAACTGTCATGCCTTGCAAGATGACCTATAGGGAATGATAGAACAAGGCCAACTAGTGATTGACACGACAAGTCAATCCAACGCAAACGATGCCTCCTATGTCATAAACTCAATTAGCATAGGTGGCAAGCCCAAACCTGTGCAAAAACCTTTTATGATCCGTGTGCCTCCCAGCAAGCCAAGGATTCCCCCAGCCTCCACAAACAAGAGGCCTCCCTTTGTTATCAAAGTACCACCCTAGGCACCCACAACACCCTTTGTGGCCAAGGCTCCACAACGTTCATCTACTAAGACATTAAACTGGCATGATTCGTCTGCTAAGACGTTAAACTGGCATGATGCGACAACAAAAACCACTAAGCAACCTTTCTTCATCAAGGTGCCACAACATGACGGCCCCTCACCTACCCGAAGCCCGACAGTGGGCAACATCTCGATCCCTCCTCATTCAAGGGTTGACCCCACTAGCAACTTGGGTAGGCCCACCAAATGGGAACGCAAGAGGACAAACGAGCACCTCTCAACTCCCATGGCCAAGAAAAGGCCACAACTTGCAAACAACAACTGAACACTGGGGCCCCTACCCCCAAGAAAACCAAGCATAAGTCCCCCTTGCGAAAGGTCTACCTCTTAAGCTTCACGGAGGAAGTCAAAGCCAACACAACGACCAACAACATAGACTTCATAGCTATACTAGCCCAAGTAAAACAAGTGCTACAACAGAAGAACACAACAATGAGTTTGTACAACCTGGTCATGACTTCAGCCACTCACCGCGAAGCCTTGGCTCAAACGTTAGCATCCATTCCTATTACAGAGGACATCCCCACAAACGAAGAATCCATCCATGCAACGATTTTGCAACACATACCACAAGGATTAGGTTCAAATACCTTAGCCTTCCATGATGATGCAGTTAAAGTCAACCCCAAATGAGGGGAAGTCACAACAGCTCCACTATCCATTAGCATTCGTGTTGGGCAGTGCACCATCCGTAGAGTGCATGATGACAATGGTGTAGCAACAAACATAGTCCTGTACTCCATCATCGACAAGCTAGGCCTAGCAGATGAAATTAGGCCAACCAAAACAACATGTCTAAAATCCTTCAATGGATCACATGTCAGGGTCAAGGGTACAATAAACTTAGCCTTTGTAGTGGGAGAGCAATTCCCCACTAGCGCAGATTTCACTGTCATAGAGGAGATGCTAGGTTTCAACATGATTCTAGGCAGGCCCTAGCTAGCTCAACTAAGGGCCATCTCCTCTCCCATCCACCAAGAAATCCACCTTCCATACGAAGGTGGTCAAGTTATCATCCATGGTGATAACATTTCCTCTTCAACTATCCACGACATAGACATGGTGCAAGTTTTGGAAGAAGAGTTTCTTAATGATACACCTATGACAACCAATGCAACCCTTAAGGCTAACACACCCAAACAAGTGGTTGAAGCTGAAAACCCCCCAGAGGACTCTAAACCTTTCATGCTCCCTAATCCATGCCTAGTTAGGAAGCAACTACATGACCAAGACACTCCCTTGGCTGAAAATGTGCTTGATGCTTGCCTACCTTCTACCTACCCCTTTGACATGCATTTTTTTACTTTTGTTTACATTGCACTAGCCTATGCATTTACATTTTTCCCGCTCACTTAGATCACGCATTTTTCTTTGTTTAGACATTCGTCAACTCAGTTTACACATTGCATTTGAAAAAAATCAAACATAAAAACATAAAACTACAAAAGCACATGGCCCGAAAAGGCCTTAAACTAGCATACGACCCAGAATGGCCTAAAACTATCACTTTTTGCATTGCTTTTCTTTCATTCATACATTCTAACTCTATGTACGGTAGGTGTCGCTTGATGTTGTTTTCTTACTAGTTGATTTTTGTAGGATCTTGTAGGCACGTAGCATGACCATGCATGCAGCATCACACTTTACACAAGTAAGGTAAGCATCAATCCACTATGACTATAAACTAGCACAGTCCTGGCATCATGACTTAAAACTGATACCACAGAATAGTCCTGGCATCATGACTTAAAATTGATGCCACAGAGTAGTCCTGGCATCATGACTTAAAACTGATACCACAGAGTTATGTTCGGTATGACACTAAACTGCTACATCCGTTCTCCATGACATGAAACTAGCATCCAGAGTCCACTAAGACTATAAACTAGTTTGCCTCTTCATAGTCTGCTATGACTATAAACTAGCAATGCACCGTCCTCCAGAACGCTAAACTAGAGCCGTCCAAGGGGTTATGACATGAAACTAATCCACAATAGTCCGCTAAGACTATAAACTAGTGACATCATCGATGACCAAGCAAAACTTAAAAAGATGTATCGCTGCAATCAGTTGTTCATGTTCCACAAAGACTTGTTGCACGATTCATCTCATGGGCACTAATGAAACTGATGCTGTTCATGATTCTGTCTACTTTGAAAATTGCACGTGGTGACTCCATATCCTTGTTTAAAGTGTTTAGTTGACTATTTCATTTGTGTTTTTTCTTGTCTTTTTGGAGTTGTGTTTGCAGGATGACACTCCTGAGGCATTCATGCATAGATGCACTTCATCATGACGACAAGATATCACATTTTTCCTGATGCACGTGACTGGGTTAATCAATCCATTCATAAGTACATTCCCGACTCCTGATACATTCCCTATTCCCCATCATGCTCCCTTATCCTATCCAATTATATCCCCTTGATACATTCTGCTCACCTCAAAACTCTTAATACATTGTTGCACACTATAACTCCCTAAGCAGTCGCAACGCAAAACACAATACATAGTACATGATGCAAAATGCAAGTGCTCATAGACAAGCATGGCACAAAAAGCAAGCTCTTTCAAAAAGACCAAAAAAAACAAGAAAAGAAAAAGTACAAAAGGGGGAAAGAGCAAAATGCACAGAAAAGGTCTTCATGACCCCGTTAACATCATAAACCATGGACTGTTGGCTCTTCTCATACAAGCCCCATGCGAGAAGGAAATTGTCTTGAAAAATAGTTACACTCATGTCTCAAAGAGACCATGTTGCACATCATCGTGTGGCTTTGGCTATTTACAACGGGCCCCACAAATACTCTATAAGAGAGCCGTTTCTCCAAAGAATGCACCTCCTATGTCTTGGTTCCGAGTCTTCTGTTGACAAGGACTAATGACATGACTTGTGCACAAGAGAGCATTCCTCTCCCACAAATCCCAATAGCAATCATAACCCTTAAACTCCCAACTTCCCCCAGTTACAATCCCTTGCATCTTGAACCACATCCCCTCAATTCCATGTACTTTTGAAAATGGTGCGATGACATCCGGCCAAGGGCTAATGGTTAATTTTTGATGCTTTTTTGTTCATGGTGTTTTGCACTTCTTTGTTGATGCCTCTCGGGTGGATTCCTACGGGCATCAACAAAGAGGGGCTAATGAAACACCACAAAAATTTCAGCAACACTTCCAGACAACTTCAGAGCCTCTAAAACGACTTCAAGCAGCCCACCATGGAGCAAGCAAGGTCTCCTTGGGGCCCACAGATCATGAAGGCAAGTGTCGGTGTCAAGAATCATCAGTTTCAAGGTCAAAAAGTGCAATTTTGGCTAAGTACACTATGCTTACGCTGCACAACGTAAGGATCAGCGTCACCAACTTTTGGAGCCCTGAAATTGAGTCAAAACATGCCGAAATTGAGTACAATGACCCCCCATGACCTTCACCAAGGTCCCCAGCAGTTCCCAGCCTCTAGAAAATCAAGATTTGGGCCTCAAATATGCCATTTTAACTTGGTGACGCTAGGGTTACTTTTTCAGACGTTGCACAGTGTAAGGATCAGCGTCACCAACTTTTAAAGCCCCAAAACTGAGCCAAAATGACTTGATTTCAAGGGTGTAAGGCGTCCTCAGGGTTCACTATTGATAACTATGGGTCCCAGCCTTCAGAAATTCTAGATTTCAGCTCAAAATTGCAAGTTTTGGAGGTCACATTGCAGGTCACACTACAGGTCACGCTGGGTAGTCAAATTTCTCTTGTTGTACATTTCATCATAAATCCCCATTTGTGGGCATGTCAAGCCCTCATGGTCTAAATTAAATGTACTTTCATGGGCTTGAATAATCCATAAATTGTAAAATGCAATGTACCTGGTCAAAGAATGCAACTATCCAACACACATCCAACTCGTGCACAACTATCCAAACACAAATACATTGAATCTGATCAAAGAAGGCAAATATCCAGCATACATCCAACTCATGCACAACTATCCAACACAGATACATTGAACCTAGTCAAAGAATGCAATGCCCAAGCCTAGCCCAACCCTATAAATACCCTATCAATTCACATAAACTGGAAGGGGAGAAGAGATTGGAAGAGGCAAAAAACAGGGAAGCAAAAATTGGAGAGATTGGCAATTCTGAGAGAGGACAGAACCTGCAATCCTTGGGCACTCGTCACACTTGATTGTTGGCATCCAAGAATTTTTCATGTTCATCACATCACATCATCACATCATATCATCCCGGGGCTAGGTTTTTGACTTGCCATCCACATGTATGCAACTATGCTTTGACCGGTGCACATGTTTTTTTAAAAAAAACAATATAATACAATCTCATTATTGCCTTCCATTTACATTATTTACTTTGGTTTATGGTTTTTTTACAATATAGCTCTGTTTACATGTTATTTATAATTTAGTACGCTCTGTTTACATTTCGTATCATTGTTTGCATTCCGTTTACATCCCGTTTACAATAACCCCAATGCTAGCCATAGCTTACGCTCGAGGAAGTGCTTGGTTGATTTGCGTGCAGACCATCCAAGGCACTCTACCTTCGTTTCCTTTTCCAGCTTGCCCTCAAGCAAAGGCAGGGTTAGCTGTGGCTGCCCGATGATCTCTCGGTGTCTGTTTCCATTCCAGCCTTACACCGACGATTTAGGTCAGTACACCTTACATGCCTAGTAGGAATATACACTGGTTCTGGCTAGTAGGGGTTCTTCATTATCTTTGGGTTCATAGACTCTATTGTAGTTATGAACCCTTTGATGCTTGTAGTGTTGTTTCCTTTCCTCATGCCTAATCTTGTCTCTTTGTTATTCATAATTATCTTCTTCATTATTAGAATACCTTCTTCGATGCACATGTCTGTCATGGTCTCTTCTTCTTTACTTATCATAGTCTTTTGGTCTTCATTCCTTCTTGTCAAATTCCATTGATGATTGCAACAAAAAAAGAGGAAGAATTTGGAGAATGGTGCTAGTTGGTTCTCCTTCTATGACTCTATGATTCATTCTTGTGTGGTTCTATGAAAGCTTTAGGCCTTGAGCTCTACTTGAGTTTGGAGTCTTTCGCATCTCTCTTAGGTGTTCCTGTAAGAACCGAATGCAGTTATATTTTGATAGGCTCATCTAGACAGATATTAGTGTTTGTGAATGAGATTCATGAGTCTAGTGGAGTTCTTCCATTATGAATATATCATCATTCTTTTCCTTCAGGACCACAGTGTAAGGTACTTTCTTTCCCTTGTTATTCTTATGTCTTTTCTCCATGGTAGCATCCCTTCTTACTTATGCTTCTATACACTGATATGGCCTAGTCATGTATTTAGTGACATTGTATCCCTCTTGTGCATGTCCAAGGTTCATCCTCATTAAGGTTGCTTGTAGCATTGATGGTGTCAAACATTCAAGAGGAAAAACAATGTTGCCTTGCAAATCTCTCCACCTCAACTATTCATCTTGGTGGAAGATAAATTTGAAATTAGGATAGTGTGGATTAGTATAAGCATAGGAGATTCTTATTTGCATGGGCACACTCTAATCTCCTTCATCATATTCTTTGTCATTACTCTTATGAGTTTTTTTGGTAGGTGGTGACTTTTCTTTAAGTGTATAAGTCATATTATGCTTTTGATGTTTTTAAGTGTATGTATGTGTATTAAAGGAATTAATTCAAATATGAAAGATAAACTTTGTGATTCTTAATACAACAGAATTTGTAAAATCAACTACTAAGAAAACATTGACACATCCTTGGTAATGGTGTCAATGATGAGCAATTGGGTATTCCAATAGTCTACCATACAAGTCACAAGCATTCATGCATGACAAGCTCATAATCTGTGAATGAACAATGTAATTATGCCAGTGGTTGAAAGTTGATTTCTGATCATTGTATTCTCACTTTGAGTTAGTGAAGTGCACGTGTATGGTTTAACTCTAGGTGAGGCATATGATATATTAATGTTGTTTGCTTAACTTCTAAGTGTAAACTTGGTTAAAAGAGGGTAATGAAATCTAAGTTTAAGTGTAACACAAGTAAAGAAACTATTCTAGCCTATAGATAATAAGTATATATTCTTGGTTTACTATTTACTTCTTGGGCTTATGCAACCATCACTAGATTACCAACTTTTATGCTACTGGAAAAACCAAATAATAACACTTGGGATTACCAAATGATTACACTTATACAATCAAAACCAGTCATAGTTATGCTACCTTACTAAGGAACAATGGAAAATTAAAGTGCTTGGAAAATGTAAAGAACTAAAGTAAAGTAAACATACTGAAGAAATGAAAATTAAGTGAAAGGAAAATCACTAAATTAGGATAAATAAACTAAGTGTAATGTTGCAATGTTGGAAAAAAATCTTGATCTTTATTTTCGGCTATGAACTATGCCCAAGTACAATTCACTCGAATAAAGATTTCGTACAAATACTTAATACCACATTGCAAGCATTCACTTATAACTCTAAATCTAAGTATAAATCACAGAAAGAAACTACAAGAATTTTGCTAAGGATTAAATAAAAGTTGTTCCATTGATACGACCAAGTGTTGGTATCTAGAGGGGTGAAGAAGACCCACTACATTGCATCAATGATGACATATGTAAAGCTATGATGTCATAGATACAATATCGTAGATGTCATATTGTCGCTCATGAAAAATAGCTTTTATCAAATAGGCTTTTTAATTGGTTAGAAATGGGGTTGGGATTCTCTTCCCCTAGAGCTAACACATGACTAATGGTTTAATTTCTAGTTGGCTTCATGCTTTGGATGTTCATCTATTTTTCTAGATGATGTTCTATCCTCCATGATGATACTACTGTTGTAATTGTTGATTTATGGTTCATCCCTCTTGTTATATAAATAACTAGACTTTTGCTATAAAAAAAGGTAATATTATGAATATAAAAACTAAAGAACTATTTGTACCTTTGCTTCTCTTCTTTTCCTTTACAAAACTCTTGTAACATTTTTCTCTCTTCCATCAAATCCCACAAGTCATAAGCTTATCATAAATGGAAACATATCAAAAAAGAAAGATAAGGTCTATTTACAAGATGGAAGGATCACATGCAATGTGTTACTTCTTAAGTGTATGTGTAAGCATGCATGAACTATTTTTCCACTAATGCACATATAACTATTACCAATCAAACATGAAACAAGCCTTAAGCATAAATATGCATCAAGGCTTTAATAATAAAATAAATAATGAGGTGTTAGCCTAGTTGTAAGACTCTTGACTTGAAATCTCCAAGTCATGGGTGTGATTCTAGTGGGAAATATTAAGTTATAAAGTCCTAAATAGACTAGATATCTTAGGATGTACCTATTTTATTAATATTTCAAGGTTTCGACACCAGGCATTTTAACTTATGTCATGCTCCCACTGACAATCATCCATCCATCCTCCTTTAATAAGGAACCATCAACAAGTGGGGTTGGGAGGATTTATAGCACATTTTTTATTCAAAAACCATAACCCATGTGGGATTTTATAGTAAGCTAAAATTTGCATAAAATAAATATTGTAGCTTTGATTTCTATGAACCAAGAGTTAAATTTGACATATTTGAACATTACAAATGCATTGATAAACTCAAATTCTAGGTCAAACATCATTATGAGGCATATTATTAATAAAATTATTTTAATAGATATTTACTTTTAATTAAAAGAACACTCAAAATTTTAGTTTGATGATGAAAAGTTATAGGTGATATGGCTTGGGTGGAAATAGTATCATAAATTCTCCTTGAAGAATGTGTTATATAATCATATGTGCATAATAAAGAGTAAAATATCTATAATCAAATCTTTATAAAAACATAATAACTAAAAAAAGAAAAAATTCTAGGAGTAATTGGACTTCAACATTCAACTATTAAATATATTAAAAGTCTATAACTGAGCATTAATATTAGTAGAAGTAAAGGATAAAAAACTTTAAGTAGATTGAATCCACTTCAATAAAGCAATAATATAATCCTATTATTTAACTTATAAAATTAAAAATAACTTATTGAAATACATCTAAAAAATTTAAATTAAATCATTAAATTTATGTAATATTTCTTATCATGATAGAATCTTTATGGGAGATGCATAAGATGTTAAAATGTGGAGCAACTACACTTTTTTTTTTCATTAGAAAAATCACTCTAAGAATGACTTGTAAGAAATTCATGTCTAAAATGTATAAATGTAACTCTTCACTTCATTAACTAACCTATATCAAAATACTCTTTATCATTTCTACACACTTGATGAAGTAAAACTTAGCCAAATCACACGATGTAGTGGCTAATACTACTGGCAAATTGAGATCATAAAGAATCTTCAAATTGAGTTAGTTATGGCTACCACCTATGTTAATCAATGTATTCATCTCCTTTTAAGAAATTCTCATTGGTACCATTCACATTGGATGAAGAATAAATTCTTTTACCCTTGGTCTCCTTCAACATTTTTCTTCATAATTGCCAAAATCTAAGATATCTACTCCATTCTCCCAAAAGTTATTTTTCTTGATTAGTTCCATTTATCACTTGTAATTAAGCATCAAGTTGATACTTAGTTTATTCAACCATTTTTATTTAGTGGACTTAAGGATAATCTTGGGCCAAGTGGATTCTTGCACAAACATAGCATTTCATGTTCATTTATCTTCAATAATTTGTAGCTAGACCCCTAAAGCTTGACCTCCTATTCCAAAAATTGTTCTTCTTCTAAGTTTAATGGCTTGCATACTTTAGATAGGTTAATTAGGTCCCTAGAAATACTAGGACATGTGGTCCTCATGAAATGATGAAATGATAATCTCCACTGAACTTGTTATTATACCTTCTACTCCTTTCCTACTATTTATATGCATTCTTCTCAATCATTTGAATAATTGAAAACTACACAAGCCTAGATTATCTCCTTGAATTTTATTATGTTCTTGGTTTTTAAGTCACATTAAATCTAAGATTTAAGGTTGTGTTGAAAATAATGTCTCCACTTTATTAAATATGCATTTTATAGATGACTTCTTTTTTATGATAAAAAATGACAAAGCTATTGCAAATCTTCCTTTTACTGTGTTGAATAATATTGCAAATTTTTAGGATTTTTGATTAATTGGTTAAAATCTTCTATTTGTTGCAACAAGGGGTTTCAAGAATCAACTGCATCTAAATCTTGGTATATTTTGAAAACTTTAGATGTTTTTAAATTTTTAGGTATTTCTCTTTCCTTTGTTGGATCTTCTAAAACTTTATCAAATGTTACAATAAAGAAAATGGAGCAAAAAAATTATCAAGTTGAAAGAGAAGAAGATGTAAATGGTTGCTAAGTTTATTATTTTTAAGCATATCTTTCAAGCTATTCATGTGTATTATTCATTATGTTAGGCTCCTAGTTTTTTTACATATTGTTGCATTGACCAATTCTTGTAAAATTTCTTTTGGAGTAGTAGTCATTCTAGAAAAGGATTTTGTTGCATTGCTTGAAACATTTTCATTTCTCACAAAGAGGATGATGGATTAGGGTTAGTGAATTGTTATAAGTAGGGTATTGTTTTATGTGTTAAGTAGGTGGTTTGCTTATCTAGTTGAGAGCCTTGGAAGCTTCTTTTTCATAAGTGTATCCAGATGGGTAAGCTTAAAGGTAGTTGATGAGTGGCGAGGTACCCCTACACTCAACCATACGAATACGAGCGTGCACACGCGATCTGGTCGAACTCTGCAGACTAAATGCCTTAACACCACAAGAAATGCTTAGGGTTAATCGTTAGTTGTCTTCCCAGGCTTGCTTGTAAGTGTCACAGTGTATGGTTAAGCAAGTCTAAGGTATGTGATTTTTTTGGTATTTTTCGGCTTATCTTCTATGCTATCAGAGGAAAGGGTTGAGAAACTAAGCTAACTCTAACTAATGTCCTAAGTCTAAGTTAACTAGCGTCAGCATCCGTTCCCACTTACCGAACACACCCTGAACTATGCAACTGCGGCTTACCACACGCTAATCATTACTGGGATCACCACGCGTAATGCAAGTGCTCGAAGTGGTCGTACTGAGGCACCTATTTAGCTTAAGTGTGATAAGCAGCCGATTCCTTAGCTAGCCGTACACACCCGTGGGTGCTCGTAACTAAGTCGTACTTAGCACACGTTCTAGCCTAGCAATGAGTAGCCGATTCCTTGACTAGCCGTACACATTGGACTACCACTGGGATTACCAAGCGCAGAATCCTGGAATACGCTACTGGGTTACCAAGCAGCCAATGCTCGTAATCAAGTCGTACTCATGCGTTGCGACAAGCAGCCGATTCCTTGACTAGCCGTACACGTCCGTAGACGCTCGTAATCAAGTCGTACTTGTGCGCACTAGGAAAGCAGTAAATAAACAACAATAAAACCATGTACTGCAAGGTTTATCCAATCAAGTTCGTCTTTATTGCCGTACACAACTTGGGTTCAGGTTACAAGCTGCTCGAATAAAGAGCCGTTCACTCTAGGACTCCTACTGCGGGCACATGGGAAAAATTCTAACTCTGGAGTGATCAATCTGCCAGAGCTTCGCTACTTCTAGCCAGGATTGGGAAATGAAGGGAGTGCCGCCTCTTATTTATAGATATGGCGGCGGACCGCGATATCGCGTACGCGATATCGCAGGGGAAGACGCGATATCGCGGCACATGCAGGTCGCGTCTCATCATACCCCCATGACTGAATGAAAACTCGTCCTCGAGTTCCTTACAATGATATCAGGTAGGTATGGGATTATTAGGGGAAATGGAACTAATGGGATGACATGTGAACGGTCTTTATTACAAGACTTGACAAAAACTGGTGTTCATGACAACAAGGGTGAACACCTTATTACAATGACATCAGGCCACAGTTGGCAGCTGAGAGAAAAGAGGAGAGAGAATAGAAGAGAAGAAGAGAGAAGAGTCTTATTGCTGCCAACGCCTAGATTGCGCCTTCCGTTGTCCACTCGTAAGTACATTATCAATTCTGCTCCTTGCATAGCGGCTTCAATGCTGCTCCACTCCAAGTGTTGGCTCCAGATCCATTCCGTGGTTGTATGATGGCCATTTGCACCCACAACACAATCATATATTAGCAAGGGTAATTGAATCATTAAGTAAATCATACCTTGCTTCGGTTTAGGTTCCTTCGCTAAGTTATGGTATGGCTAATATGGATCTGGGAAAAAGTAGATGATGGCTACCGAAGGTGTAGGGGTTAGGAAGAAAAACAAAAAAATCCGAGGCTTAGGATAAAAATTGAATAATCAGGCCCCGTACCCCCATGACTAATCGCGAACCTC
>MNCI01019108.1:572166-740282 GCA_015680685.1 Gnetum montanum | reverse complement strand
GACTACCACTGGGATTACCAAGCGCAGAATCCTGGAATACGCTACTGGGTTACCAAGCAGCCAATGCTCGTAATCAAGTCATACTCATGCGTTGCGACAAGCAGCCGATTCCTTAACTAGCTGGACACGTCCGTAGACACTCGTAATCAAGTCGTACTTGTGCGCACTAGGAAAGCAGTAAATAAACAACAATAAAACCATGTATTGCAAGGTTTATCCAATCAAGTTCATCTTTATTACCGTACACAACTTGGGTTCAGGTTACAAGCTGCTCGAATAAAGAGCTGTTCACTCTAGGACTCCTACTGCGGGCACATGGGAAAAATTCTAACTCTAGAGTGATCAATTTGCCAGAGCTTCACTACTTCTAGCCAGGATTGGGAAATGAAGGGAGTGCCACCTCTTATTTATAGATATGGCGACGGGACGCGATATCGTGTACGCGATATTGCAGGAGAAGACGCGATATCGCGGCACATGCAGGTCGCGTCTCATCAGTAGTGATTACTAGAAAAATATTCATTTCTAATTAGGTTCTTTTAAAAAAGGTAATACTATATTAGGCTCTATTTTCATAAAGCACATTTGAAAGGCTTGGAGTTTTATCAGTAATTTCTAGAACTTCAATAATATTACTTCTACCTCTATGCTTAATACGAGTTCTCCTTGGTGGATTTCCATACATAATGAACCATGGACTATGAAGTGTCCACGCCTTTGCAATACATGGTATAAGCTTGGCATTTCCTCCTGATGAGTGGCGAGGTACCCCTACACTCAACCATATGAATACAAGTGTTTCACACATGATCCGGTCGAACTCCGCAGACGGGCTAGTTGTGGTATCTAGACAGTTACTCGTAGGTTGCAATTCGCTGTCTTCCCAAACTTACTTGTATTGTCACAGTTGTATGGTTAAGTAAGTTTGAGGTATATGATTTTTATAGCTTTTGTATTTTTTATGTCTTCTACTAATAAAGGAGAGGGAGAGAGAACTAGGTGGCTAACTTACATTAACTATTCATTAATTATGTTCTAAATGTTCCTAACACCAGTATCCGTTCCCACTTGCCATACACATCCTGAACTAGTGCAACGCTGCTGGGATTACCAAACGCTAATCGTTACTAAGTTACCAAGTGCTACACGCATGATCAAAGCAGTCATACTGAGTGTATTTAACTAAGGGGATTGAAGGTTGAGAAAGTAATCAACTAGAAAAGCATTTAAATGATCATTAATTACTATTTAGCTTAATCTGTATGCTACAAGGTTTATCATAAATTTCTTCTTTATTGTTGTACACAAACTTGTGCTCACATACAAATTTCTCAAATAAAGATTTGTTCACTCTATGACTCCTATTGTAGGCACACAGAAATAATTCTAACTCTGAAATAACAAAACTGCAAGAATCTGGCTAAGGGTTTGAATCTAACTATCTAGAACTAAGGGCGCCGCCTCTTATTTATAGAAAATGAGGCAGGACATGATATTACATATGCAATATCGCATGGCAGATGCGATATCACGACTCATCATACCCCCATGACTGAATGAAAACTCATCCTCGAGTTCCTTACAAAATATTGGGCAGGTATGGGATTATTGACTTGAATGACAACTAATGGTGAATGGGATGACATGTGAACGGATCAATCATTACAATACATGACAATATTAGTGTTCATGACTACAAGACTGAACACTATACACAAATGACATCTAGTCTTATTTGGCAGCTGAGAGAGAATAGAGAGAGAAAAGAAGAAGACGTGTTGCTGCCGATGCCAAGATTGTGCCTTCCGTTGTCCATCCATAACTGTGCCATCAATCTTGTTCCTTGCACAACTGTTTCAGCACCAGTCCATCCTAAGTGTTTCCTCTAGGTTCAGTTTATTACTGTATGATTGCCATCTACACACACAACACAGTCACATATGAGCAAGGATAAGTAAAGCATAATATAGTTAATACCTTGCCTCAGTGTAAGGTCCATTTGTTGAGTTGTGATATGGCTAATACGGATTCTAGAGATATAACACTGGTGACTACCCAAGGTGTAGGGGTTAGGAGAAAATTGAAAAAATTGGACTAGGACCCCCATGACTAAGAGCAATCCTCCGGTAGCAATAAAATGGAAAAATATAAGGAATAAGAAAGATGGAGAAAAAGAAACAACGACAACACCGATAAAATGGATGTTAGAGATGGGAATGAACAAAACAAATGTTGATTGTAGAAATGTTTAAGGGAAAGAAGTTAACTGATGCACCAAATAGGAATGCCAATGGGTCCTCCCCAAAGTAGGCTCATGTCCTTGATGCCCTGACAATCCCACATTCAAAGAGTCTATAGGCTCTGAAAATGTCATTTGGAAGCAAGAGTTAAAGTCTTAACCACAAGAATTTACCAAAAATAAAAAAATGCATCAACCAAGATATAGACTATTGATACAACCAACAATGAGGTGGAATGTGGAGAAAGAATGATGGAAAGAAGAGGATGGAATGGAGTCCCAAGAACAAGGTGGTGTACAGCCCCTTGTGTATGTATGGTTAATGTGACTAAGTAGATCTCATTCCAAATCCAGCCTCAAACAATCCACATCCAATGACGTCACATTAATACACTTGGCCAATCCATCCACTTGAAGTAACAAGAATGCTTCCGCCAAAGAGTCACCACCATTCTGAGGAAACAAGAAAGGGAAAAGTAGGAAGCAAGAGAGGGACTTAGTTAGAGGAAACGTGTTTTTTTAGTTCCATAACCAGTGCTTGTAGCCCCGATGATTATTTTGTCTAAGGGGTGTGCTTTAAATTCCCACTTTTCTTTTCTTTTTTGCATGAGAACCACACCATGCAAAGACTTATTTTTATTGGCTCAACTTCCCAATAATGGAGTAACATCGAAATGGTAAGGAAAACCCAAGAAGAAAACATCCAAGCACCCAAGAGAATGGCTAGCAAAAATGCACCAAATCCCCCTGAAGTCACACCCTTTTTAGTCCTTGAGTCCTTCCTCAGTTTGAGAAATGCCCAGTCACTAATTTGTTAATAGTTTTATTATTAAAGAAAGGGACTGCACAATTCTAAGCCAAGAGAGACCATAGAAATTCATGGATGCATGGATGATGTGGACTCATTGCCTGTTATATCAAAAGAACCATACCTCAGTATCAACATTATAACTCAAAGGTAAAAACCAAACATTAGCAATCAATAGAATATAGTTCATACCACCATCATGAGCACTTATTAGGTGACGAATCTAACAAAACAAAAACAACAAACAAAGACAAAAAATAAAACAAACAGTCACACAAAGAAATGAGAAAGTATAACGATGTTGCAAAACAAAAAAAGTTGTAAAATTAAAGAGAATGAAAAATATTTATTAATCCTGCTTATTATTAGAATGACGAATATCCCCCATAACTAAATGGTTGAGCATGACAAGGATTAATAAATGAAAGATGAGGATCCTTGCATGTTGGAAATATCAAAACTTGGTCATACTTACCCCATTGGGGTTCACACACCTTATTATAGTAAACATAGTAGGGAAATTTATAAGATGTGGTTCCTGGATAAAGAGTTGACCCACTATGATACTTGGGACCGTAAGATGGTATGCAAGGATTAGGATGTTGCTCTCCATGGCTGTATTCATTGGGCCATATGGTTGTTGGAGTGTTAATTGGTGGCCTTGATGAAGTAACACAAGGAGTTGAGTTCAAAGAGACGGATGCACCACAGTGTTGGACTTGTGCTGAGTTGGAGAATGTAGTGGCATTGGAACTATGTTGTCCCTTCCTATGATCATGTCTAAAGAAGGGATGCCTTCAACGTTGAGGAGGTCTCTCACTACTGTTGGTAATAGTAGCACAAGTAACGATCATGGGTTGTTGCTATGATGCAGACACTTCAGGAATAGTTGGTGGCGATGTAGAAGGAGGAAAAGGATGAGAATGTTGAAATTTAAGAGAAGTATAACGTTCACAAGTTGGTGGTTGCGTTGAGGACATGGGCTGATAGTACTGAGGAGAATGGTAATGTGGCGAGATGGAGTATGTTGACCTAGTTGGAGAAACAGGATGTTGAACTAGATAAATATTTAAATTCGGATAATACAAAGGGTGTCTCCAGTTTAGGGGTGGCTACCCCCACTACTGGGATTGTTGCCACTGTGATCAAACATAGTATCTCTGTACGAACTCTAGGTATAATGTGCTTTCCCAATGCTCATATAAATGTAACAAGATTAGGCATTGGCCCTTGGGGTGATCATACAGGCAAATGTTGCATTCATACGTATGATTGGCAGTTGAGCTCTTATCTTCCTCATCCCTTCTTTTCGATTTTCTAGTGATACTTTGTCCTGCTTCTCAGGTTGTCAAAACTCTATCTCAAATAATATCAATATATTCTCCACACTTTTATGCATCCATTCCAACATCTTATTGATCTTTGCCTCAACTTCCTCTAATGATTGTTGTATTGGCAAAGATGGTTCTTCCTCCTTGAGATAGATTGATTTCTCCTTTTTATGATCATGGACCTTTGTTAAGTTGAGATTTTGGTCCTGTTGATGTTTTTCAACACTCTCCCATCTAGCCATTTCTCCTTCTTCTTTTGCTACCTACATAATAAGCTCTTGGAATTGATGGGTTCATAGTTCGTATAGTTGACCTTGGGCGTACATCCCTAGGGTCTCTCTTGTTTCATCAGGAAGCCCATCAATGATATGGTACATTAGCCTTTCTTCAAAGAACTCATGACCTAGATAGTTGTTTAACAGTGCATAATATCTTTCTAAGGCCATGTCCAAGGGTTCATGTTGTGCTTGCTTCCACTCTTGGATTTGTTTCATCAAGGCTGACACTCTTGCGTAGGTTTGATATCTTTCATTAAAGAGTTCTACCATTATTGGCCAACGTCGTATTGAATTTGGTTTTAACAATTTATACCATACTTTTTCTTGGCCAACGAGTGTCATAGGAAAGAGCTTGAGTTTTTGCCAACCATTATCAATGTTGTTCCATGCACAGGCATCGTAGAAGGCTTGTAAATGTTGTTGCAAATCTAATTCATAGCCTCCTGAGAATTTGGAAAATTTGTTTAAATTGAGCCTAGGTAGAAGGCTCTCTTTACAATGCCTACAGGAGATTCGAACAGACTCTTGTATTTGTGTTAGGCTTGTAGTGGCCAGTAGGGGTTCATCATCATTGAGTAGGTTATGCTTTCATGCGTTGGGATGATGCTGCCTTCGTTTATGTTTATAATAAACTCCCACCTCGGGTTGCGTACTCCAATCTTCATTGTCATATAATTTGTTGGTTCTCCAATGAATTTCCTCACTAGATGTGGCATTATCGTAATCTTGTAGGAGAGGCATGGTTGTGAGATTGTGTGTGAATTTGTATGTGACTTTTCATAATTATTTCTTCCTAAAAGGTATGTCATTAATTCCTATCCAACAACTTTGTATGATATAACTAATCTAGATAACTAGCACCGTCCCCGGCAATGGCGCCAATGATGAGTGGCAAGGTACCCCTACACTCAACCATACGAATATAAGCATTTCACGCACGATCCGGTTGAACTCCACAGACGGGCTAGTTGTGGTATCTAGACAGTTACTCGTAGGTCGCAGTTCGCTATCTTCCCAAACTTACTTGTATTGTCACGGTTGTATGGTTAAGTAAGCTTGAGGTATATGATTTTTATAGCTTTTGTATTTTTTATGTCTTCTGCTAATAAAGGAGAGGGAGAGAGAACTAGGTGGCTAACTTACATTAACTATTCATTAATTAAGTTCTAAATGTTCCTAACACCAGTATCCGTTCCCATCTGCCATACACATCTTGAACTAGTGCAACGCTGCTAGGATTACCAAACGCTAATCGTTACTGGGTTACCAAGCACTACATGCATGCTCGAAGTGCTCGTACTAAGTGTATTTAACTAAGGGGGTTGAAGGTTGAGAAAGTAATTAACTAGAAAAACATTTAAACGATCATTAATTACTATTTAGCTTAATATGTATGTTGTAAGGTTTATCATAAAGTTCATCTTTATTGCCGTACACAAACTTATGCTCAGGTACAAATTTCTCGAATAAAGATCCGTTCACTCTATGAATCCTACTACAGGCACACAGAAATAATTCTAACTCTGGAATAACAAAACTACAAGAATCTGGCTAAGGGTCTGAATCTAACTATCTGGAACTAAGGGTGTCGCCTCTTATTTATAGAAGATGAGGCAGGATGTGATATCGTGTATGTGATATCGCGTGGCGGATGCGATATCGCGTATGCGATATTGCGGCTCATCACCTCCTTTTTATCTCTTCGTATTCATAATTGATGGATCACTTGGTTTGAGTGTCAAAGTATTAATGGAATTAATGTTCTTAAAAAGTCTACATTTTTTGATCTTTTGGATGGTTGGGATAGAAGTATAATTATTCAAAATTATCATAAATATTTTCTTGCTTTTTCTTCTATTAATGGCTATCATATTTTTCCATATTGATCCAAGATAATGTATATTCTTGTGAGTTCTAATACTAATATTTGGCCAAGGTTCAATTATCTTTGGAAGGTTAATCAAAATGTATAGTTATGGAAGTAACAAATTCAAAAGATATGGAATGCTACTACGCCTTCAAAAATTACAAATTTTTGTGGCATTTGATTCCTCAAGGTTTTCTTATTAGTATTCAATGCTTTCATTTAGATGTTCATAACACAAGATGTCTTGTCTACAACATTGAAAATACATTCATTCATTATTTTTTACTTGTTTTCTTGCTCATAGCTCTTGGACTTGGTGTAGTAGGTATTTAAATGGTTTTCAACCAAGCTTAGATTAAGTTTTCTTTGGTGATACTTCTTAACTTCAAGGATTCCTACTTCATACTTGGAGTTGCTTTTGTCCACTTATTATTTATGTCATTTATAAGTTTCAATGTAATGTGGTTTTTCATAGAGATTCTGTAGGTAATTTTCTTCCCTTCTTAGTTTAAGGTGACATCATGCAATAATTGATGTTTCAATTAAATTTCTAAATATTTCTCTCTTTAGTTTCTCTTTTTTCTTAACAAGAAGCCTTTAGTAGGAAGTAAAAATCCATTTGGATGCTTCTGAATAATGGCAATGTCTAATTCTTTTCTTACCCTAGAGGGAAGGTTTTCAAGATTGGTTGTAAGGATCAAAACCTAAAAAGGCATCCCCAAAACTGTTAGGTCTTTCTTTTTTGTTGTTTTATTATTTCTCCTCTTTATAGTGCTTCTCTAATTTTTTTTCCTAAATTTTTATTTTTTAATATATTTATATTTTAGGATCTAATGCCCCCTAACATTTTGACAAAAAGAGAGATATCTTTACTAAGATTAGATTTATGCAAAGACATAAGAAGCAACCACTTTTTCTATATGTTTAGAAAAATGATCAAGACAATTATAAGCATTAGTTGATGAATCAATTCAATGATCAACTCCTATGGCTTAGGATAATTAGTCCAAATTTTCATTAATAAAGAACACAAATAATTGCTAAGAAGAAAGGTTATGTTGAAAATGTAAAGATCATTGAAAGAGCAAAAGTGACTAGAAAAGGAAAAGAACCTAAGTATAGGAGCACCATTGGTAGCATAAATTTATTTTCAAATAAATAAAATTAATCTAATATTTTAATAATGTAAGAAACCCCTTGAGAGGGCAAATATTTATAGGAGTTTGAGATAGTTATGGGTAGCACAAGTTTCACATATTAATGTGACAAGTGTTCCTTAGCAGGGCTCATAATATATTTTTTTAGTTCTTCAAGAAGGTATAAGTATCCTACTCAACCATGTGATCATCCTAGTTAGTTATGACTGCACCTTAACAACCCCCCCTAATTAGTTATGACTGCTCCATTAAAATTTATGGTTATCATAATTAGGTTTAGTTATTTAATTTTATAACATTAACTAGATTTTTTGATCTCAAGGATTTCTTGTGGATTTATTACAACAACAAAAAATTTTTTGGCGAGGAATGATCTAAAGATGAAAAATTCTAATGTCTCTCTAACTACAAAGTCTATAAAGAGCTTTAAAGCTTTTAATGTTGTTTTACCTCATAATTTCTATGAAATTCTATCATCATAATACATATTTTTACAAATTATTGGATTTATTTACTCAACTAAGGGTTTTACACCAATGATTCAAGTTATTCTTAAACATTATGGAATTAATGTTTTGCATGATTGCTATTTTTCTAAATGTTTTTTGTTTGTTGAACTAGCTAATTCTAAAATGGTTAAGAAATCTTTGGATCTTAAAGTTTTTATGGATCAACGTAGTAATTTTATTGCTTGGAAATAAAAAGTGGATTTTGATCCCTATTCTTCTGATTATTGTAAAATTCGTTGCTATATTAAATTAGAAAATATTTCTTCTATTTTTTAAAGTGTTGAAAGCAAAATTATTGGTAGCATTAGCACAATCCTAAAGACAAAGTTAAAAACATTACTAAATGGTATGCAACGCACTTGTTATTTTGTAGAGATTGATTTACGACAAAGAAAGACAATTAAAACTCAAGGTTAACAATCAATATTTTTCGAGAAAATTACATAATATAATTTGCCAAGATGTTGCACCTATTATTGTTGTGAAGGCCATGTTATTGGAATCTGACCAATTCTCAATAAAAAAATTGGTCATGAAGAAAAAAAAGAACAATATTCATAAAAGACAAATAATTGTAGTTTTCAGTAAGCACAAATGAAATCTTTTCAATAAGTTCTTAACCTTTTACTAATCCTTTTAATTCTATAGGTGTTAGTAAGCTCTTCATATCTAAAGAGAATTTTGATTTAGAAAAAAGAAAAAGAAATTTTCAGCAAAGACTAGCAATGGAAATACTGATGCAAATGGATTTCACACAATTTAATACAAAAAGAGGAGGCCTACAGATACGGAAGAGCATAAAAACTTAGTATGTATTTAATGCAATGTTGCTAGTGCATGCATATTTGATGGCTATCATCTATCATTCTTATGTGTCCTTAAGTCCCATCCCTAACCCAAGAACACATATAAAATAATGTAAAAAACAAATTTATTCATAATTGAGTTGATTAGTGTAGTGGTATAGACTTTAAACAATAAAAATATAAGTTGCAATTTAAGTTTCTAATCTCCAAAGTTAAGTATTTTCATTTTTAAATTTTTGCTTTCTAGAAAGAGTTAAAATTTTTCCAACAATTTTTTCATAGTGCATACATGTTCCATAGAATGGGCATGCGTATGGACATAAGCATACACATGCACTAGCATCAGTAATAAAGACATATTAAGGAGTTTGTATGTTGTTCCCTACAAATACTACTTTCAATTTAATAACCCCAAAGGTATCTCCTTCTCTCTCTACTACCATTTTAATGTTTTTTTATCATATAGTACTTTTTTATTTATTAGTGACATGAATTTTGAGACAAATGCTTAGCATGAAAAATTAAAGATGATGGGCTCCTTCCCCACATCTTAACGTTAGTTTTATCATGGAATGTTTGGGGCCTTTCTAATAGGTCTTGAGTAAAGATTATCGAGGAGTATCTTCAAATTGACATTTATCTTTAGATTTTCTTTTCTTGCAAGAAATTAAAAATTTTTAAAATTTAATTTCTAATCTTGAGAATTTATTTAAAGTTGACAATAGTTTGCATTAAGCTTTTCTAGATATTTTTTTGGAGGTTTGGTAGATTTGTTCTTCCTTTTAATTTCAAAATTGCTTATGAGATAAAGAATGATTTTATTCATAAAAAATTCAATAAGGCCTAGAAAATGTAATTATCATGACACTTTTAGATGAGGAAAATGAAAGATATTGGAGGCCTCCTATATTTTCTACATTTCATATTTTTTATGATGCCTTATTTATTAAGGTCTTCCTATCAACACTTGTCTTAAACATATGAGAAATGTTTTCCCTCAATGTCCTCTTTATAGAAGTGAACATTCATTTTCTTCTGTTTATTCTTGAGTGTCTTGTTGCTTAGCATGCTTTGAAATGGACATCCATAATTTCTAACAACTTTCAACCAAGCATCAATGAAGTCATTCTTTATGATCAACCTTCTTTGTCTACTTTCTTTGTTTGCATTTGAGATTGTCTTGACCAGTTATTCATTACTATATTTGGAAGCTTTGGTGTCTAGTTATTTTTCAATAGCGAGAGCATAACTATGACATCTCTTCACAAGTCAAATAACAGATTCTCAAAGATGTCACTTTTCAGCTAAAACTTTAAACAAAAAAGATCCAAGCGAAAGCTAAACAATTAATTTGTTTTCTACAATATTAATTTCTTTTTGTTTTTAAGGCTCAAAGATGAGAAGCTTTTAGCTTTTGTTGATATTTGTTTTTTATTTTTTATTGATATATTCTTTTATCTTTAGAGAGAGCTTTCTCCTTCTCTTTACAAGAAATCCTTTAGTAAGAAGTGAAAACCTATGAGAATGCTTCTAAATAAGGGCAAGGCCTGATCCTTTTCTTATCCTAGAGGAGAGGTTTTTCAAGATTGGTTACAAGGAGGATGAAAACCTAAAAAGGCATCCCCAAAATAGATTGGTTATAGACTTTGAAGTTTTTAAATATTATTATTCATTTTTTTAGTGTCTGACACCATTCCTGCATTCTAATGGCTCTAGTGGTCATTAAAGTTGATAATGGGTAAGGTTACATGGTCTAGGGTAGCCTTGATGATAGGATGAACAAGGGTACCACACATTAACAAGTACCAACAATGCATTTGTGATGTAAGCAGTTTTCTTCTCTTGCTTTCTTCCTTTGATTTTTGGGTTTTCTAAGTCAATTTGTTGGCAACCGTTGTCTTTTACTCCCTTTTTTAAAGAATAAAAAAGCAGCTCGTTACTCCCTTTGTTAAGGAATAAAAAAGCAGCTCGTTAATTAAAATATTAGAAAGTAACGTCACATTACCTTATTTGTTGTAAGAACATCAAATTATTTAATTTTCGCGACTCTGAGCCGTTGGTTTCAAGAAAGCTGCAGCAGAGAGATTCAAAAGATTGCGAGGGAGAGAGAAGGGGAGATTGGTTGCCAAGTTTGAACAGCGGCATTCATGGCGAACTCCTCGTCCTTCTTCGATCGTTGGCGTGGTATTTTTGCTGGTACGGGAGTGGATTTGTGTGATGCAATTCTGTATGCAATCACTGTTGCTGCAGAGGACTGCCCTGAGGAGTTGATGAGGAGACGTGAAGAAATTCTGAGCAAAATCGGTGATGGTAAGTCTGATATTGCAGTTTCTTCTGGTAATAATGTTGGGGTTGGGGTTTCTCGGTCTCTGGAAGTCGCCGATGTCAATAAAGATTCAATTGAAGGTTTTAATTCTGAAAACGGAGATGTAAAAGGGCAGAATCCAGGAGATTCAGGCGTCTTTGGCCACAAGAAAATCAGATTTATTATTAAGCAGAACAGAACTGATACTGAGGAGACAAAGAAAGGAACGATGGTGAATGAAACTAAGGTGAGTTGTAGTGGCAGTGAAGAAGCATGGCTTCAGCAGAAATTAGAGGCTTCAAGGAAGCGGATGCGTGAAAGCTACGAAAATATTGAGGCACAGAAGAAACAGCGGCGTTCTAAATTTATTCCATATCAAAGCATTCCCTGTCAGATTGGCCGAAAAAGTTCCTGCACCAGAGTTAATTTTGGTCTTCCTCCTTCGTTCAAAGTGGGGTAACGCTATATTTTCAGGAAGCCTCATCTGACCGTGAAAGTGATTTTCTGTTAATTATTTGAATAAGGAGAAACCATTTAAAGTTTTGATACGGAGTTAATTACTGATTCATGAAGGGTTTTCTGTCTGATCAAGATCATGAGGTGTATTGAATGTGAGATAAACTTTTTTTAGGGACTGGCTCTCATTATGAAGGGCTTTTACTCGTTGCTGAATCATGGAGGTTTTGCAATGATGGAGTTATTCATTGGATGGTTGAGGGATATTGTCTGATATAAGGAGGCAGGGAAAAGCGTAGATAGTCTGTAAATATAATTTAAAATTTTTTAACTCCGCCAAGGCTGGTCCCAAGCCCAGCTGAAAAAGGAGGAGGGTTGGTTTCAGGTGAGCAGCCTGGCCGTGAAAAAACATTCCGGTTCAACCTACAGTTAAAGAAAAGTCCAAATCAAGTATGTTGACGCTGCTTGAGATTATCTTAGAATTCTTTTTTCAAGTATATATTTTTTTTACTCTCTATCTTTGTGAATTTTTGTTATCAATTTCATTTAGTTTAGTTTTTCTCTTTCACTACTTGCAATCTTGTTTTATGCAAAATTATAATTAATTTCTGCTGATATAATATAGAATAAAAAAATTTTAATGTGATATAAATTCTCAATTAAAAAATCTAGAACCATGAAAATATGGTTAAATGCTACATAAACTTCTAATCAAACCTTATATCTCTTTTCACATTGATGATACTTAAAATAGTCAATGTACTATGTGGAATCATCTTTTCAAGTATTATCAAATTCATTTCTGCCGCCAATGATAACTTACTATCATATAACTACATCACCACCACCTTAGACCACTAGCTTACTATTATTTAATTATATCATCAAAATAGACATTGTCCCTAATGTAGTAATTGTTGTTGCTTCTTTTATAAAAACCTTTGCTTTCTATCTTCCCTGAAATGGCACAAATGGAAGCAACCCCTCATACAACAATACAAAGATTTTATTCATAAGTGATCAATCCTCAATTAAATATAATTTATTAATTAGAGCTTCTTATTCACATTTCAGGTTTTATACCAATGGGTTATATTGAGATATATAAGTATGATCAAAAAGGAATTGATATGAAATGTCCTTTGGATGTAAGACATGATAAAAATTATTGCATTGCCATTTGTAACACTCGGTACTTGTGTATTTTCTATACTCGAAGATAAATTCATCTTTGGATTTTGGAACTTGTACATGCAATTTTGATGTTTTAAATTTTTTATATTGAAAAGCTTAACACATAGAGACTATCATTTGGAGGAACGGTAAGGTGCTCAAGTCAAAGAACTGCGTTCGAGCCTTGGCACAAGCACTCAAAGAGGTTAAGCTTTTACTCATTTACCAACCCTCCTGGACCCAACTTAGCAAGATGAGCACTATGGCTCTAGGTGATTATTCTTTTGAATAGCTCAACACACAATTACAAATTATTTGAAAACACAAATAGGCCAACATTTTATCCAGGTGACTATATTAGTGGAAAGTTTTACCATTCAATCTTAGAATCTTATGGTCTATTTTTCAAAATATCATGGATAGGGCATTCTTCTACAAAGATTTCCTTATTGTTTACATAGATGATATTTATAGTAATGATTTGCTACATCATCTTCAACATTTTGAAAAATTGTATCAAGTTGTTAAAGAAAATGGTCTAGTTTTACCACCAACCAAATTGAAGACTGTTGTTAAAGAAGTATTCCTTCAAATATGTATTGAAGCTGATCATATTGTTCTCCAACCGCATATTTTAGAGAAAATTCAATGCTTTCCTAATGAGCCAAAGGAAAAAAATCAATTGCAAAGATTTTTACGTTGTATCAACTACATTGTTGAATTTTATCCTATGATTAGAAGACTACTTAATAAACGATTGAAAAGAAAATGTTCAACCATGGATAGAAGATTGTGCTCAAGCTATTATTAAAAGTAAATACAAGTATTGTCAACTACCACAACTTAAAAGTCCAAGTACATACTATTGGGTGAGAATATTGAAGGAAAAAGATTAGAACATCCAAGAACATCTTTGCAAACATGCTTCTAGTTCAACCAAGCTCAAAAGAATTATCATTTTGCACATTAGGAATTGTTAGTAATTGTCAAATTCATTCATACTTTCAAGTTTTTTTTGTCCAAAATGAGAAATTTATCATTTGATCATATCTGAAAAATTTCAAATCATATTTGAATGTTAAGCTCTCTAAAGCATTCGGTTCTACTAGATTAATTCAATGACCATTTATGGTTTGATAATTCTGATTATGTCCCAGAGCATGTTGCAGGTTCTAAAATTTATTAGCTGATACTTAACAGAATTCTGTCTCTATCTATGTTACAGATCATCTTTCCCTTGAAGGATGGTAAGAAAGGTCAATCCATTCTTTTCACAAAAGCATTCATCTCAAAATCAGAACCTAGGTTTATCAGAGAACATGTTCACTGTTTCCTTGTTTATGCACTCAATGTGACCAACATAAACAATATGGCATAGTTCAGGATGAAACTAAACCCACCAGGTATGCTCGTCGGGTCCATGTTCATGATATTGAATTAACAATTTAGACACTAATCATGTCCAAGACTAGTGATGGGATTGGCTTAAATTTCAATATAAAAAATATATGACATGGGATATTCCTTGTCAAGTTCTTTCTGATAGAAATCTTCCCCCTAGAGACTGCCAACCCTTCAATGAACAATGGTTCGAATAGTGGTGACAATTTAGTCATGATTCAGAGATTTCTTAGATATACTTTAGTCATGATTCAGAGATTTCTTAGATATACTTTAGTCATGATTCAGAGATTTCTTAGATATACTATTCCACCATAATTTGACAATGGCTATCAAGTTTACTGTAACAGTAATGTTTATTTACCTTCTGTGCAGCATTATGGATGGAGAAACCATTTAAAGTTTTGACACGGAGTTAATTACTGAATCATGAAGGGTTTTCTGTCTGATCAAGATCATGAGGTGTATTGAATGTGGGATAATTTTTTTTTATGGACTAGGTCTCATCATGAAGGGCTTTTACTCGTTGCTGAATCATGGAGGTTTTCTGAAAATGTAGTTATTTATTGGATGATTGAAGGATATTGTCTGATATATGGAGGAGGCAGGGAACACCGTAGATAGTCTGTAAATATAATTTTAAATTTTTGAACTCCACCAAGGCTGGTCCCAAGCCCAGGTCTGAAAAAGAAGGGTTGGTTTCAGTTGAGCAGCCTAGCTGTGAAAAAACATTCCAGCTCAACTCCTAATCTAAAATTCTGAATGTGGCATGAACGTCTAAATCTTGATAGCTATCAAATTTTGCTTATGCACAAGCTCACAAGCTTGTTACCACAATTTTTGGGTATCACCAAACAACTTAAAATAATCCTCTACAGATTGACAAAAGAAACCATTTGACTACCACACAAAAAATATGTTAACCAATGCTGTTCTGCCAAGGGTCCTCAGAATGGCAAAATTAAAAGGCTTATGCAAGAAAGCATAAATGGAAAAGTATAAGAGATGGGAAGTTGGAAATCATAGCAGTGCATGGAGAAGATAGCATGGTGCCATACCATCACCATGAATATTACTGAGAAAGTGAACCTTAGGTTTAGAGATAGAAAATATGAATAAAGCAAGACAGCTTTGAAAACAATGTCTATGTTTGCCATATAATGGAAATATTAAAGTAGGTCAGGCATCCCATACCCATTGTTAGAACAGACAAAAATCGTACACAGAGGATCGAAAAAATAATAGTGATTTTCTAAACTATTTTCCAAAGGAGGAGGCTTCACAGCTGAAACCCATGAACAATGCTTTGCTATGTTATGATAAAATAAAACCTGAAAGCTAATTTAAAGTTTCTGCAAATCTCTGACTATAATTGGAGTTAAACAATTGATTCCTAAATCTACAGGATTATAATCTCCTGAATGATCAGGATATATTGCATTTCTAATGTTTGGTAACTTGTAATTAGCCAGAAGATGACGTTTAGCTAGAATCACCAGTAATCTCCACATGAGCATACCCCATGTTCAAAATGATGGAACCAATTGGGATCCTTAAGAATGATCTGTCAACAATTTTAGAAATGATTTTAATGGCTGTGTGGCAATCACCACGCACACGGAGAGGTTCATGAATATTCTAATAGGTGACCCAGGACAAGTAGCCATAAGTGCATAAGCCAGAGCAATCTTTTCACTATGATATTTTATCACATTTTCCTTGTGCTCATCATCGATATCATGCAGCACAAATCTGGTATCGGGCACATAACCAGATTCCTTCATCAAACGGGTCAATTTGTGCAGCATTTCATGAATCTTAACCCTCTCTCGCTGCCATTGATCATCTGCACGGAAAACATGTACTCTCTTGCCAACATTAATCCAGCTATTTCCCGGTTCTTTCCTCACATTTTTGTCTCTCATCATCTTTCCAATTGCAGCAACATCTTCCCATGCATCTGAGGCAGCATCAATGCTGGAAAGAAGCACGTATGAGGCAGAATTGTGTGGCTCCAACTCAAAAAGATTTTTTGATGCTTACTTGGCAAGTTCCGTGTTTCCATGCTTCCTACAGGCAGCAAGCACAGCCTTCCAAACAGTAGCATCAGGCTCAATTGTCATATTGTTTAGCATCTCCTCAACCTTATCCATATGGCCTGCCCTTCCTACCAAATCAATCATGCATGTATAATGGTGGGTTCTTGGAGAAATTTCATAATCTCTTTTCATAGACTCAAAGTAATGATATCCTTCATTTACCAGACAAGCATGGCTGCAAGCAAAGAGAAAGGCCACAAAACTAACATGATCTGGTTTGATATCAGCTACTACCATCTGCTCATAAAGGCTTAAAGCATCCTTGCCTTGCCCATTCTGAGCATTGGCCATGATGAGGGCTGTCCACGAAACTAGATCTTTTGTGGGCATTCTCTGAGATATGCAGTAAGCATCCTCAATATCCCCACATCTTGCATAGATGGCAACCAAAGCGCTATGAACAGAAAGAGAGTCCTCTTTCTTGGATTTCAAAACTATGCAATGAATTTGCTTGCCTTCATCCAAAGCAAATATTGAAGAACAAGCACTCAAAACAGCAGACAGATTATACTCATCTGGCAATGTTCCAGACCTGTGCATTTGATTGAATAATTTCAGAACCTCTTCACCATTTCCAGTGTCCACATAGGCTGCACAAATAGCAGTCCATGTAACAACATCCCGGTGTGGCATCTCCTTCATGGCTTGACAGGCATCCTCCAAGTCCCCATGTTTAGCATACATGTCTATTAGAGCGTTACCCACATAGAGACTTGAAGAAAACCCGGTTCTAAGCAAACATGTATGAACCATTCTCCCTTGCATAATATCAGGAATACCAGCACATGCATTCAAGACACTAGGGAAAGTGAAAACATCGACCTTAATGCAAGCCTGCTGCATTTCTCTGAACAAACCAATAGCTTCAGAACTCATCCCATGCTTGAGAAAACCTGTAATCATGGCATTGCAGGAAGCCTCATCTGTGGTTGCAACATCACCTACAGCCCTCCTGGCATCATCCAGTGAGCCACATTTGGAATACATATTGACCAAAGAAGCTCTAACAAAGCTATTAATCTCAAACCCATCTTTCACAATCAGTGCATGAATTTGATTGCCATTTTTCACTGAAAGAAGACTAACACATGCCATGAGAAGACTAGAATAAGTGAACTGATTGAAACTCACACCCTCTGTGATCATCTCTCGAGAAAGCTCAAATGCAAGCCTCCCTTTACTGTTATGAGCAGAGGCAGATATCACAGCACAGTATTTTTCACAGAAATATCGTGAAACACTTACCTTGCATCCTGATGTCTACCGCATTTTCCATACATGTCAACAATGGCACTGCCCACAGACAAAATTGAACAGAGCAGCAACTTCACTGCAAAACCATGAATCTGCATTCCCTCTGACAAAGCCCTAATGCTTGCACAGGCCGTAAAAATGCTGCCAAATGTGTAATGACTGGGATTGAAACCGTGCCGAAGCATTTCTCGAAAGAAATCCAAGGAATCCCTGCACCTTCCATGCTATGCAAATCCGCCAATCAGAGCATTCCAGGATCCAGAATCCCTAATCGGCATCTCTTGGAAAACTCTGCCCGCCATTTCAAGCATGCCGGCCTCGGCAAAGCAACTGATCATTGTGTTCCATGTGATGCTATCTCGTTCGGGCATTTTTCCAAACACCTGATCTACATCTCGCCATTTTCCAGCATCCATGCAGAGAGCCAAAATTCGGTTCCCCTGGTAAACACAGGGCTTGAATCCCGCTTCAGTGGATCTAAAAAACGTGTTCTTCGGATGCATTCCCCACATCAATTTTTTCTTGGAGGAGCCTCTCCCTATTGATGGAACCATGTCGTTGATTGGTTGTGAAGATTTGCCTGGTCGTGTTTTCTTCTTCTTCTTTATATCGGGGATTTTTGCGGTGGACGAATGTCCGTATCTTGACAGAATGCTACAGCTGCATTTCCTAACCCTGGCTGCCAATGATTCGACCGTAAAGAGCCAATTCTAAACAATTTCATAGGAATAAGAATAACAATACTGGGCGATAATAGCTGCAGTTGAATTCCATTAAGAAATCGGAAACTAGGGCAAAACATATCCGGGAAAACTCATAATTCTCCAAGATATCCAATTGGCTGGTTATTAATCTGTAAGCATTGATGAAGATCCGAACTTCGGTAACTCGTTAACGTGTTTTCTATCATGTAACATCGCGTTGTGTACGACATTATAAATTGAGAGAAATGGTAAATTTCAGGTTTTATCCATTGAATAGTCATGTGAAGGTTAAGGTACTTGTTGCTGAAAATTTGTAGTGGGTTCAATGCTCGGTGCATTTGATACCGGCAAAAAAGACTAGGATTTGCTCATCCGCTCATCTACAGACGTGGTCTTTTAGCGTAGGTTTCATCCATTGAACAATTACATAACTAGTAATGGTTCTTAACTTTATGTTTTGCTCAAGTAACAAAGCAATGATGAAAATAGAGTAGATAAATTTGTGTTTTCTAATTTTAAAAAAAAAAAGTGTAAAGCTTTCTATCACAATTTTGGCAACCAACATTGAATCCATAACTTAGAGTTACAAAATCAAAAGTTTCACCACTAAAATAACACTTCATTGTTTTTGTGTTTTTCTCAAGTGATATAGCAATGGTAAAAAAAAAGTGCATTACATGAATTTACATTTCTAAAGGAGGTTGCTACTTCATCATAATGTTTCTTTCAATATCTAGAAAAAGTCAATTTTTCTTTTATGATTTACATAGAAACCAACCTAGAAAAAGTTAATTTTTCTTTTATGGTTTTTCAATATTTATTGTAAGGTTATACACCTAAATAGATATTCATAACTAAATAACATTTTCTTTCAATGTTAATGGGAAGTATTAGACCCCAAAAATGAATAATATTATTAAAAAATTTCAATGTACATTAGATCATTGAAGAGAGAGTCTAAAGAAAAAGCCCATTGTTTTTGGGAATGCCTTTTTAGGTTTTCATCCTTACAACCAATCTTGAAAAACCTTCCCTTTGGGGTAGGAAAAGGATTAGGCCTTGCCTTTATTCAAAAGTGTCGTCATGGGTTTTCACTTCTTACTAAAGGATGTCTTGTAAAGAAAAGAGAAAACTCTCTTTAAAGAAAAAAAGAATACATCAATCAAAGATAAAGAACAAATAGCAACAAAAGCTAAAAGCTTCCTATCCTTGAGCCTTCAAAATAAAAAGAAATTAATAATATAGAAAATAATTAATTGTTCATCTTTCACTGAAAGCTTTTTTGTATAAAATTGTAGGTAAAAAGTGACATCTTTGAGAATCTAGTATTTGGCATTTGAAGCGAGGTCATAGTTGTGCTCTTGTTGCTAGAAAATAACAATACACTTGATAAAACCTTTTTGTTTTTGGACTATGATATTGTATATACGATATCATAGCCCTGCATACATCATTGTAGATGTGATGTAGTGGGCCATGGTCATGCCTATAAATACCAACCCAACGTCGCATCAAAACAATAACTTTTGCCCAATCCTTAATGAAATTCTTGCAGTTTGTTTTCATAACTTAAAGTTAGAGTTAGAGTCAATGCTTGTAGTGTGGTGAACTACAATTGATCAAGAATAAAGATCAAGATTGTTTTTTATCTTTGTAGCAATACACTTAGCATAATTTTAACTTTTCTATAATATTTACTTTCTTTTAATCATTTACTTTTATTAAGTCATTTTACCTTCCAATGTCAATTAGTAAGGCGGAATAAGTACGATTGGTTTCCAGCGTAAAGTGTAACTATTTGGTAACCCAATAGTGACTTCTCTTGATTAGCTAAGTAGTGAAATCACTTCATAATCCCAGTAATGGTTACATGAGCCCAAGACATGTACAGCAAACCAAAAATGGATACTTATCATTGAGAGGATAGAATAGATTATATATTTCCATCAAACTTAGATTTAGTACTTAGATTCCTTTTCACCATTTTGGCACTTAGTCTTATTTTAAGCCAAACAACATCATCATATTATGTGCCTCACTAAGAGTTAAACCATACAACTTGCATGTTCCTAACTCGAAGTGTGAAGATAATGATCATGAACTTAACATCAACTACTATTGTACTTACATTATTCATCCATGGATTACACTCAAGTCACACATGAACACTTGTGACTTGTATGGTTAAGTGTTAGAATACCCAACCACTCATCATTAGTGTCATTGCCAAGGATGTGTCAATGTTTGTTAGTTAGTTGATTTTACAAAGTTCGTTGTATCAAGTGTTACAAAGTAAATCTTTCATACTAAGAATAATTTTCTACAAGTACACACTTAAGCGTCAAAACACTTAACATTACTTCTACAATTAAGAAAAAATCTCCACCTACTACTAATTTTAATGAAAGTCATGACAATGATTATAATGAAGAGGAATAAAGTGCATCGATGCAAACCAAGATTTCCTTTGCTTATACTAGCTCTTATTATCCTAATTTTACCTTTATCTTTTACCAAGATGAATAACTCAGATGTAGAGATTTGTAGGGTAACATTGTCTGGCCACCTCAACATTCAACACCATCAATGCTTCAATCAATCCTTATGAGGTCAAACCTTGGCCATGTGTAAGCAAGATATCACATCACCAAATATATGACCATACCATACTAGCCAACAAAGGCTCAAGCAAGAAGGGATGTCATTATAGAGGCAAGACATGAACATGACAAGGGGAAGAAAACATCTTAAACAATTATCTTAAAAGAAAAAGAAGATGTTATATTCCAAACTGACAAATTTTATCAAAACTCATGGGTCTCATTCTCAAACACCAGTCATCCTATAATTGCATTTAGCTCTTGCAAAAACCACTGAAATAGATAAGGAAGACTTTAGACTTAGGAGGAACTCAAGGCCTAAGATCTCCACTAAATCTAAAGGAGATGAATCAAGGATTCATAGGAGGAGAACTAGCTAGCATCGTTCTCCAACTCCATCTTCTTTCACATACTCATCTATAGATTCTGGCAAGAGAGAATGAAGACTAAGGGATCATGATGGAGAGAAAGACGAAGAGACCATGAGAGGTATGCATATTAAAGAAGGCATATTGATGAAGAAGAAGATAATTATGATGAACAAAGAGAAAGAATCAAGCATGAAAAAAGAGAGTATCATGAGCATTGAATGGATCATCACTACAACAAAGCTCATGTACCTAAAGTCTACAAAGAATTCCTATTAGCCACTCGAAACATGATCAACATTAGGGAAGCTATGGACATTCCTACCAAGCATTAGCCACTCAAACACTAGAGAAACCCTTGGGGGTACATATCTAATGAGCGACATGTACCCCCACATTCAACCATACGAATCACAAGAGTTCATGCACGATATAGTCGAATTCTGTGGATGGGACTAGTTGTGGCATCTAGATTGTTAAGCATTAATCGTAGGACATTGTCTTTCCACTTGGACTAGTGGTAGCTTTGTCACATATGGTTTAGTCCAAAGTGAGGCATATGATACTTGATGTTGTTAGGCACTAATTACTCATAAAGATAAACATAACTGAGAATAAAATTTAATCCTAAATCTAAGTAATGATGGTAATGTAAATCTACTCTAGCCTTGAGTGATGAGCATCTAGGCTTGGCTTACCGTACACGTCTTGGTTTCATGTAACCGTTACTGGGTTACCAAGCATTATGCTACTGGGTGAACCAAGTAATAACACTAGTGGGATTACCAAATGATTACACTTAAACACTTGAAACCAGTTGTACTCATTCCACTTTACTAATTGATGAGCGGCAAGGTACCCCTACGCTCAACCATACAAATACGAGCGTTTCACACAAGGTCTGGTAGTGCTTATGCGTCCTTGTAGAACAAGGATGGGTTGGTTGATCGTTGTCTTCCCAAGCTTACCTGTATGTCACGATTGCATGGTTAAGTAAGCTTGAGGCATATGATTTTTATAGCTTTTATGTTTTTATGTCCTATGCTAATAGGGAAAGAGAGAGATAACTAAGTGACTAATTTAACTTAACTACTGATTAACTACGCTTTAACTAATCCTAATACCATTATCCGTTCTCACTTGTCATACACATCCTGAACAAGTGCAACACTACTAGGATGACCAAACACTAGTTGTTACTGGGTTACCAAATGTTACACGCATGCTTGAAGTGATCATACTAAGTGTATTTTAATGATTTGCTTAATTGATCAAAATGAATTGCTACGCTAATAATAGAAATGTAAAGTGCATAAAATAAAATAGAATAAAATAAATGCATAAGAAAATAAAATAAAAGAAATGTGTAAGAAAACAAATCTCAAGTGCTGCAAGGATGAATCGAAGAGCTCGTCTTTATTACCATACACAAGGTGTGCTCAGGTACACAATGCTTAAATAAAGATCCATCTACATTTCGACCTCCTGCTACGGGCACTTGGAAACTACTCTAACTTCCAAATAGACTACAAGAGTTTCGCTACTTGACTACTACCAAACTCCCTCTTCTTAACCCCTTCTTCTGAATTACTCCCTATTGTGCGCCTGAGCACTGTATTTATAAGCCTCGGAGTAACTCGGGAATAATCGTTTTAATAATAACCACTCTAATAATTAGAGTAACGGCTCTAATAATAACCACTCCAATAATTAGAGTAACTGCTCTAATAATAACCACTCTAATAGCAAACACTCCAATAATTAGAGTAATTGCTCTAATAATAACCACTCTAATTATTAGAGTAACCACACTCATCATACCCCCATGACTGAATGAAAACTTGTCCTCGAGTTCCTTACAAAATATTGGGAAGGTATGGGATTATTGACTAATTGACAACTAACGGTGGAATGGGATGACAGACTCAACATGCCCAATGAACAGATCAATAAGCATATTACAACATTAGTGTTCATGGCCATTGTGGTGAACACTTGTACATAAATGACATCCAAGCCTTATTTGGCAACTTGAAGAGAAAGAGAGAGAAAGAAGATGAAGCGTGTTGCTGCCAATGACAAGATTGCGCCTTCCGTTGTTTATCCATAGCCACGCCACTAGACTTGGTCCTTTTGTAAACACTCCAATTCAGGTCCATCCTGAGTACTTCCTCCAAGCCCAATCCATTGTTTGTATGATCACCATCTACACACACAACACAGTCACAAATGAGCAAGGATAGATAATCCACAATGCAGTTGATACCTAGCCTCGATATGAAGTGCATTGGCTAAGTTGTGCTTATGGCAGAAACTGCTTCGAAGATTTATCACTGGAAACTACCCAAGGTGTAGGGGTTAGACAATTAGTAAAATGGAAAAAATTGAAAAATTTGAGCCAGGGCCCCCATGACTAAGAGTGAACCTCCATTAGCTATAAGATGGAAAAATATGAGGAACAAGAAAGATGGGAAAACATAACAACGGCAACGCCAATAAAATGGATGTCATGGATGGGGATGAACCAAGAAATGATTGATTGTAGGAAATGTTTAAGGGAAAGAAGTTAACAATTGCACCAAAAAGGAATGCCAGTGGGTCCTCCCAAAAGCAGGCTCATGCCTTTTATGCCCTAACAAACCCACAAACCAAAGAGTTTGTACGCTCTAGGAATGTCATTTGGAAGCAAGAGTTAAAAACTTAACCACAAGAATTCACCAAAGAAAAATAATGCATTGACCCAGAACGAACGAATGATAAAATCGACAATGAGTTGGAAAATGGAAAGAAAGATGGAGAGGAGGGAATGGAATGGAATCCCAAGAACAAGGTTGTGTAAAGTCCCTTATGCATTTTATGGTTAATGTGACTAAGTAGAACTCATCCCAAATCTAGACTCAAACAAACAACATCTAGTGACCTCACATCAACACACTTGACCAATCCATCTACTTGAAGCAACAAGAATGCCTTCACAAAGAGTGACCACCATCTCGAGGAGAGCGAGATGGAGAAGCAGGAAGTGAGAAAGGACCTTAGTTAGAGGGAGCCTTTAGGCATGAGTAACATGTCTTTCCAGTTTCATAACCAGTTCTTGTAGCCCTTTTATTTTGTCTAAGGGATGTGCTTTGAATTCCCATGTTTTTTTTTTGTGAGAACCACACCATGCAAAGACTTATTTTTATTCACTTAGCTTCCCAATTTTTGAACAATGTTAGAATGGCAGAAAACCTAAGAAAAAGCATCCAAGCACCCAAGAGAATGGCCAACACAAATGCATCGAATCCCCTTGAAGTCACACCCTTTTCATCCTTTAAGTCTTTCCTTGGTTTGAAAAGTACCCAGCCACCAATTCATTAAAAGTTTACTTAGAAAAAGAGGGACTGTATAGTTCCAAGCTAAAGGAGACCATAGAGTTGTATGGATGAGTGGACAGCGTGGACTCACTGCCTATTTTACCAAAATAACCATACCTTAATATCAACATCATAATTCAAAGGTAAAAACGAAACTTTAGCAATCAATATGATATAATTCAATCCACCATCATGAGCACTTATTGGATGATGAATAAAAGTAAATCAAGCAAACAAAGAAACAGTAAAAACATGAATGATGGTGTAAAACAAAAATAAGAAAAGTTGAAAGAATGTGTAAAACAAAAATTCAAAAAGATTTGAGGGCCTAGAACGGTTAGCATAGGTGGCCATCTTCCCCACGACTAAGTTAGAAGGAGGAGATCTAAAATAGTGAGCAAGGTTATCCATCAACAGAGGTAGCATGTGTACTAGTTGTCCTAAGCTCATGAAAAGGTTTGGTTTGTTGTACGTTGAGCAACAGTTTCTTATCTGGGCTCTCAGGTTTGTATATTGTCGTGGACCCTGAAGGAAAAGTTGCATAAATAATATAAGGTCCTTCCCACAGTGTTTGAAATTTAGTACGTTGTGGCACATGTGTGAGATTCCAGTAGAGAACCTTATCTCCTGGTTGATATTTAACTTTCCTAAGGATGTCATGGTCTAAATTTCATACAACTTCTCAACACCACACTACAGGCATTCACTCTATTGCTAAAACTATGAAACAAAACTACAAGAGTCTACCTAAGGATGGAATGAAAGTTCCTTTGGTTGTGTGCCCAAGTACTGTATTTATAGGCAAGCATGCATCCTATGATATCATTTATACAATAACGTGTCATGAGATACAATATCAAATCTATGACATCATAGATACAATATTGTAACTATGATATCATTATGGTGAAATTTTTGACCTTATCATACCCCCATGACTGACTAAAAACTTGTCCTTGAGTTAAAAAAAATGAGGATAGAGTCCTTTACAAAATTGGGAGGTAGATTTACATGACACTAACTACTCTATACATGACTCTTAAGTGTCGTAGTGGTGTGTACAAAAATGAAACAATTACATGATAAAAAAAATTTTGAAGTGGCTTGATGTAGTTCATATTTTGGGCTATGGTGGCTCTTCCGGCTTCTTCCCTTCATCATTAGGCTTCTAAAAATTCTCTCCTCTTCTATCCCTGTCTTCTTTTTCCATATGTCATTTCTACTAAGTATGGCACAGAGACTCCTTCAGTTTTCATTATAGCATGAGCCTATTTGTTCTACTAGAATTGGTAGGTTTCTCCTAAGTTCCTTTCACCATTTTTGGTTAGTGTGGGCCATAATGGAGATGCTTGGAGTTGTGTCTTTACTACTTCTAGAGAAAATTTTATAAAGGAATCAAAATTCAATACCACGATGATCATGGATGTCATCAATCTTCTTGGTTGGCTTGGCCACAATTTCATGATAACATGAGGCACTGTCCTTCCTTAGGTGCTTGTGGAATTTCTACCTCTCATTGGGCTGAGTGCACTATAGTAGGAGTTTCTTGATGAATGCTATATGATTGAGCCTCCTTCTTTGCATGTCCTACTTGTGGGGTTTGTTCCCCTACTGAGCCTCTTCCACGACCTCTTACTCTTTTGCTCCTATGTTATGAATGTTCTCCTTCTAGTATCTTCTTCGAGGCCATCTACAATTAGTAAGGATTTAACATTATTAGGGTGTTCCTATCAATTCTTAATACTTCTTTACCTTGCTCATACCCTTGTTTAGATCATGTTCTTATCTTATTACAATTGCAGAATTAGAAAAATTTTCAAAAAGGAACCCCTTAAGTGTTATATCTCTTAGTTACTTATAATCTTCTATTGTTTTCCTTATTATGACCTAAAATAGTTTATATGGTTTATTAGGAGTATTATCTAAATCTTTCTAGCCTTAGTTTGATTAATTAACTTTAAGGTTCTTATTATCTCCTTATACTTACCCTTTATAATATCTTTTGGGCGTTAGGAATTTGTGGCTCAAGTTTTTAAATTTTCATTCATTTATTTCAAGCAATGCAACATCACCCCCCTCCCCACCCCATCACAACTAAGTTGAGCACTTTGAGATCAACAGGATTAAAAAATTTTGAAAATTAGAGCTAGGAGGGGAAAGTTATGGCCTTTGGAAGCTAGTGTGCAAGAGGGCTAAGGAAAAAACTGCAAAAACTTCTCTTGCTACAATTGAGAGAATTGAAGAATTTCACTAACTCTTGCGCATATATATACTATGTTTATATACTACGATGTCACCATTAAAAAAATTCAATTTTTTCATTGATTTTTCTTGAAACAAAATGAGTCAAATGGAATGTTTGGAAGATGTAAAGCTTGTCTAGATGATCATGGGCTATGAGTGATGCATATTTTTCAACAAGTTAGCGTTTAAGGTTCATGAAGAAAGAATCTTGAGGAACGAAAGTTATGTATGGATAAGAAATGGATAATGAATTTCTAATGTACAGATAGATTATTAGAGATTATAGGAAGTTTATTAGATGTTTTGGAAGGTACAAGATGATGTGGAATTGCTTGGCAAGTATGAAATCCAAGAGTTCTACAAGTGGATCCTCCCCAAAGCAGGTTCCAACCCTTAGTGCCCTTGTATAACCAGACCTGAAAGTGTCCTTAGGCACTCAAGGAGTTGAACGTAAGACATACCTATTTAGCAAAACACACATGTTAGTATCACTAGGTGGGGAATATTACACTATGTTATACAAAATCACAAGTTATAATTATTCATACAATGAGATGAGATAGACTGTAGAAAGAATTACTAAAATTAGGATGTGAGGCATCTTTCCATAGGCATAATGAATCCTTATGTGTTATTGATGGTTAAGGTAATCATTAGCCCTTATTTTCAAGATTCAAACCAAGTCCAAACCACTTTCTAGTGACATCACATTATTTCATCTCTAAGAGTTACAACTGTAAGATTGTCACTGTTGCAAGGAGTATTATCACTTGGTGTATTATCCAAGGAAGGAGTTTATTCATGGAAATTATTTTATTTTTTTATATTTCTGAGAAGTCACCTACCTTCAAGCATGGGAAACATGTCTTTTTAGTGGGACCCCTAGAAATTTATTTTGTGCTATTTTATTTTTATCTATGTCAACCTTACTAGAGGACTACCTTTAGGCATGGGTAACATGTCTTTCTAGTGACATGGTGATGAGTGGCTAGGTACCCCTACACTCAACCATATGCATACAAGCGTGTACGTACAATCTGGTTAAACTCCGCAAATGGACTAGTTGTGGGATCTAGATAGTTACACATTGATCGCAGTTCGTTGTCTTCCCACCTGGACTAGTATTTGCTTTGTCATGTATGGTTTAGTCCAAAGTGAGGTGAATGATATGATTTCTAACACTAGGCTACTCCTAGAGACAATGGAAAATAATCTTGATGAAACTAATAAGCAATAGGAAATAAAGTCTAAGCTAGCCTAAGTGCGATGAGCATCCATCCTTAATCATCCGTATGCATCTTGAACCTCATGTATTACTTCTGGAATTACCAAGCGCACATTACTTGAGCACTCCTAAATACACTACTGGGTTACCAAGTAGTTACACTTCAATGTTCATGATTAATTCGTACTCATTCTGCATTTAACAATGAGAATAGTAAATGACGATAAAGAAATATTAACTAAGAAAACAATAAATAACAATAACAATTAAATAATTAAAAACTAAGTGAATGTTGCAATGATGGAGTAATCTTAATCTTTGTTGCTGATCATGTGCGTGTCCAAGTACATCACACCCGAATAAAGGTTCTGTACAATTACAATCATTACACTATGAGCATGCACTGGGGAAAGAACTAAAATGAATTAAAAATGGACAAAAAGACTCTACACTTACACCTACTAACTCCCCCTTTCTTGTGCACCTGGATGTGGTATTTATAAGCTTACACAGGAACCACGATATCATGTATTCAATATCGTTATCCAAGCTACGATATCGTGTACCCAATATTGGGGCCTGAAAAAACACAATTCATGATACCCCCATGACTAAATAACAAGTTGTCCTCGAGTTAGACAAAATAAGAACAAGTTTGATTGATTACACAGTGGATAGGTATGGGATTATTTGACTAATTAGGAATTACTCATGCCATAGTGTAGAATTAAACAAAACAAAATTGGGACACATACACAGAATTGATAAAAGAAAAAATTTATTAGACTCATGTGGTTCCTGGTGGCGGTGGTTCCTCCATGGGTCTCTTCCCCTTATCTTGTGCTCCAGGTTTTGGAAGTTGATGTCTCTAAAGGAATGCTTGAAGCTTTTCTTCTTTAGTTCAAGGATCTCGTGTCATCCATGCTAATGCTCCAATTATTGATGGAGTCAGCATTACCCATGGACATAGTAGTTGCAAAAACATCTAGTCGGCCTTGACATACCAAGCCACAAATAACCGTCGTTCCTCTTCATAGGCTCTAGCTTTGTCCTTGTATTCTTGGTAGTTCGTGAGCCATTGAGCCAAGTCTACCATGACATCCTTTTGTCCTTGGTAGCTAGTCTTGACCACCTCTAATTCAAAATTTGCCACTTCTAATTTCTGCAACATCTTCTTATGCTCAACAAATTCTGTTTCATACTTTGCATAGGTGGTTGCTACCTACTTTTCCAATTCTATTATCAAGCATCCTACTGTCAACATGGCCAAGTTGGCATATTGCAGGTTTGCCAACCCCATGTACTCCATAAGGTCTTATATCTGTAGGTCTTGGATTTTTAGTTCAGCTTGGTGGACGAAGGCATAAGTATCTAGTATGGTCTGCTAATTAGTGTTTTGAGCAATGAGAGTGTTAAAATGGGTTTTAACCATATGGATTTCTTTTTCTATCACTTTCTTGTACATCCCCACCTGATCTCTGAAGTGCTCTTTGAGCTTCTCATGTCACTTGGCCTCATTCTGTCATGCACTTATTTCAATTGCCATCTTTTGACAGATTGCGCATACCTCCTCCATTGAGAGGGTTTTGTTTTCTCTAGCCAAGTGATTCATGTCCTGGTTGACCCTTATTAATTATTCTTGCAATTGCTAAAAAAAATTTCAAGAACATTCTTTTATTTTTCTACTATAGTCAACTAGACATTGTTAGCGGCAAGCTGTTTATTTTACTCTTGTACTTTAACATGTGCATGTGTTTGAGCTTGTGCCTTGGAAGCATCCCAATCAACCTTCTCTTTTCTCTCTACCACTCATTTATTCTCTACCAGCAATTTATTTAGTTGCTTTGCCCAGAAGGACTCTAGCTAGTCTGCATGGATGAATTGGGATGGGTCCCGCTATGCAACTTGCAAGATGACAAGCTTTTCTTGGAGTCTTTTTAACTCCTCCTCTGCATGCTTAGCCCTAACCTCTTCCATGACTAGCTTCCCTTTTGTGGAGATGAGGTCTAACTAAGTTGCTGTGACATCTTGAGAGATGTCAAACAGGGACGTCATCACTTATCCTATCTGCAGCAACTGATCTAGAACATCCTCATGCTTTGCAAGAGTCATCGAGGGACCAGCCAAAGTTTGAGCATCGCGTGCTCCTATAAAATCTGTTGGTGGCATAATAGGGACATTGAATGATTCTTTATGTGATCTATGACCACTTCTGCTACTCCCACTGCATCTTGGTGATACATGACCACTATTGTGGCACCTTCACCAGTTTCTAATTGCACTTGAAAAGATGCAGCATTCCCAAAGATCTATTGTGACTAGTGTGACTCCCCTCCTCTTGTTTGGATAGATACCTCACCCCATGCATAATCAATTGAGACCATGGGTCATACGACATCATCGATGACCCTGAAGAGATTGGCACCAACATGACTTCCCCAATTGACCATTTCAGCAATGGCCCTAAGATGCCTCATCCACGATTGATAGTCTTGCAACGGTGGTGGTGGTTGGTCTTACTAGCCTGTAATTTGTGTGCTAGACCGTGCTTCCTGTTCCTGCTCAAGCTCTAGTGTCTCACCAACACTTTTCCTTGGGGCTGGTGGCTTCAGTAATTTAGTAAATGAAGCATTTTTGGCCTTCCTAGGGATGTCATTGGTGTACCCCAGAATTCTAGCACATCAGCATAGCTTCCTAATGAGATAGAGGAAGGGCAATGCGAACTTCCCCATCTTACGTGCTTCAAACCACCTCAAAATTTTTGTAAGATATAGATGGGGTAGGTTGGCATTAACCTTGCCCATCAAGATGGCACTTCCTCTAGCAAAATATGTGGAAATTCTGTTTAAACCTTTTGTGGGAAAGATGTGATATGTGCCAATTTTGAAGTAGATTCTCTCTTCAAGTGTTAGCTCTCCATATGCTTTTTCTTCCTTGCTGTATGTCCTTTTTAACCATATCTTTCGTGCATCAGCATTAAAGTGAGTGGACAAGTGAGCAACTTTTGGCCATGTATTCAGAAGATTTAGAACTTTTGAAATGGCTTTGGTAGAGAAATCAACAGAAATACCACTAATATCAATGGTGGTGCCTTCTTCTTTGTTATGCCAAAATTGGTACGTCTCTCCCAGGTACTAATCACCACTTTCAGAGAGAATAGACCACAGTGGAGACCCTTTAAGTTGGTCCCTAACTACTTCGGGAGCAAACTTAGTGAAAGGACCTTTCATCAATTGCCTAAACACATTTTGGGAACAACATGAGATGATGTCCCTGTTCAAGTGCTTTGCTATCTCCTCTTTCAGCATGTCCAGATTACACAATAACAAGAGGTTCCTGATGTATGCTGAAAGATTATGCTTCCTATTCTATACGTTCCTCAAGAGATGCTTGGCCTCTACTTCTCCTTGGTCATTTGGATGCACCCTGGGAGGGTCCTCCTTGTTTTCCTCTTTTAGGGGCCATCTACAATCACATGGGACCGTCTATTAGTAAGGCTATTTACAAAATCTGATTTATACCTTACTTCTTACCTTAATAAATTCATTTCTTGTCTACTGTGATTCAGAGTTAGAGAATTTTATGAAATTTTCCCCTAGAAGTTTTGATATTGGGCCCAATTTTGATTAGGTGACTCCAAAAAATAATTTCCATGGTCTTGGTGCAAAGATAAGATTAATTTGGCAAACGATTTCTAACAATTTTAAGGTCACTTACCCTTATGATATCCTTTGGGCAACGATGAATTTCAAAAAAACTACATGCAAATGGGAATGTACCCTTCCCCCACAACTAAGTTAAACACTTTGGGTTTAAGTAGGTTTGATCGGAATCAGAATCAGAGTGTTAATGAGTAAGTTATGGATGTTTGAATGGTGGGTGTGCAATCTCGACAATTTGTGGAAGAAAATTGCAACAACTCCCCTCGCATGAACAATGAAGAATGACATTGACATGTGTGAGGGGGTCCATATATATAGTATTTATAGATGCGATATCACGTATTAATAGCAGGGACCCGATATCATGTTGGACCCGATATTGGGTACCCAATATCGTGTCCTTTTGAAAATACGGTACTTGGCAAAATGGATGAATTTTTGAATAGCCAAAGTCAAGGTTGAATTGAATGATCTAGGATAATGTCAAAGAGACCTAAGGCCATTGAAAGTGTAATGAAGTGGAATTGTCAATGAAATTCATGAATAGCATGAGGAAAAAGGACATGTAGCGGTGCATAGGAACATTGGAATTTGAAATAATGATAGAGGGAAAGATAATTGTAGCAATGCAATACTTGGAGGGTGTAACATGATGTGGTGATGTGCAAAGAATGCAAATGAAAAAAGTTACGCAAGTGGGTCCTCCCCAAAGCAAGTTTCTACCTATCATGCCCTTACGTAACCACACCTAAAAATGTTCGTAGGTACTAAAAGGGTTAAATGTAGTCCACACCACTTCCATAAAACACACACATGTAGATACCATGATGATGAGGTATGAATTCAATGCTACACAAGACACAGGTCACAAATACATGGACAACCAGATGGGACGAATTGTAGAAGGGATTGTAGACATTAGGACATGAGGTAACTAACCCAAGGCACAATGAATCCTGAGTGTAGGGTGTGATTAATGTGTCATAAGCCTATCACTCCAAAATCAAGACCAAGTCCATTCCTCCAATTAGTGACATCGCGTTGTTTCATTCAATGATGGACAACCATAAGAGCATGATGACAGCAAGGCGTACGATCACTTGGCATTTTGTCCAAGGGAAGAGTGATTTGGAATTTTGCTGCAGCACACATTTTTTCTTAATCTTTTCTTTCTCTCTTTTCTCTTTTTTTTTTTCTCTTTCTAGCTGCTTTGGCACTTTTTCCTTTCCAACAGTGAACCAAAAAAGTTGCCAACCTTTAGGCATGGGTGCATGTCTTTCCAGTGGGACCCTTGGAACCATATTGAGTGCCTTTATTACTCTTACTTCCATTTTTTGTTAGATCTACAAGGATCTTAGTACAACAGGCTACATGATAGCACCTACAAATGTCACCAAAAAGAATCTACAAGTTCCTTGATGTCACACCCTGGTCATTCCCTCTTAGTCCATCATTTTTTGCTCTTGGCATAATGAGCACAAAATTACTTTTAAGTTTTCATGATGAAAAGAATATCATCATACCAAGAGTAGAACCTCTTATTCATAGAATGGTTGGGTGGATGTGGTGGGCTCGTTGTCCAAATAATTAGTCACCTAAGACTTGATAGCATAGAACAACACCTCAATTAACAAGTCACATGAGTGTTTTATTCATAGATGAGATTACCCATAAAAAGATAAAAAGATAAACAATAAATAAAAAGATAAAACAACAAATGGAAAGATGAAAAACTGGAAAACAAAAAATTGTAAAATTAAAGAAAAGGAAAAACATTTATTAATTCTGCTCATTAGAATGGAGGATATCCCCCATAATGAACTTTTGATCATAGTGAGAATTAATAAATGGAAGGTTTGGATCCAAGCATTTTGGGAACATTGGAGTCTGGTCATATTCAAACCACTAGGTGTCCTTTGATGTGGTGGTTGGAATGTACCCAAATTGGAGTTTACACACTTGGTTAAAGTAGGCATAGTGGGGAAAATTATAAGATGTGGTTAATTGATAAGGAGTTAACCCACCATGGCACTTGTGACCGTAAGATGGTATGTAAGGATCAGTATGTCTCCCTATGTTGTTATATTCATTGGATCACATGGTAGTTGGAGTATTGATTAGTGGCCCTAATAAGGTAATAGGAGGCATTATGTTCAAGGAGGTAGATGCATCACAGCATTGAACTTGAGCTGGGTTGGAGGATGTAGTGGTTTCGGAAGCGTGCTATCTCTTTCTTTGGTCGTGCCTAAAGAAAGGATGCTTCTGACATTCTGGAGGACCTCCACTACTATTGACCATAGTAGTACAAGTAATGTTCGTGGGTTGGTGCTATGGTGCAAAACCTTTTGGCACAACCAATGGCAATGTCGAAGGAGGTGAAGGGTGAGAATATTAAGGGCGAGAAGAAGTGCAAGGAACATGAGGTGGTGATCTTGTGGGAGAGGACATGGGTTGATAGTACTTAAGAGAATGGTAATGATGTGGTGAGATAGAGGATGTTAACCTAGTTGGGGAAACAGGATGTTGAACCTAATAAGTGCTTAGGTTTGGATGGTATGAAGGGTGTGACCAGTTTGAGGGTGGCCTTCCCCATGACTAGGATTTTTACCATTTTGATTGAACACAGTATTTTTGTATGAACTCTAGATGTAACATTCCTCCCCAATGCTCATGTAAATGTGACAAGATTGGGCATTGACCTTTAGGGTGATTGTACAGGCAAATGTTACATTGATACATATGATTAGTAGTTCAGTTCTTATCCTTATTCTCTTCAACCCTTCTTTCTAATTGTTTAGTGGTGTTCTGTCCTATTTCTTGGTTCGTCATGGTTCTACCTCTAATAGTGTTGGCATATTCTCCACATCTTTCATGTATCCATTCCGTCATCTTATTGATCTTTGCCTCAATTTCATCTAGTGATTGTAGTATTGGCAAAGATGATTCCACCTTCTTGAAGTGGGTTGATTTCTTCTCTTCATGATTATGGACCTTTGCTATTTCAAGATTTTGGTCCTATCAAGAGCTTTCAACATTCTCCCATTTAGCTATTTCTCCTTCTTCTTTTGCTACCTACTTAATAAGCTCTTAGAATTGGTGGGTTCATAGCTCATATAGTTGACCTCAGGCATACATCCCTAGGCTCTCCCTTGATTCATTACAGAGCCCATCCATAATGTGGTACATTAGCTTTTCCTTGAAGAATCCATGTCCTGGGCAATTGTTTAAAAATGAATAGTATATTTCTAAGGTCATGTTCAATGGTTTCATGTTGCCCCTATGTCCATTCCTAGATTTGTCTCCTCAAGGCTGACACTCTTGCATAGGTTTGATATCTTTCATTGAAGAGTTCTACCATTGTCAGCTGATGAGACGCGACTTGCACTAGGCCGCGATATCGCGTACACAATATCGCGTCCCGTCGCCATATCTATAAATAAGAGGCGGCACTCCCTTCATTTCGCAATCCTGGCTAGTGTAGCAAAGCTCTGGCAGATTGATCACTCCAGAGTTAGAATTTTTTCCCCATGTGCCAGCAGTAGGAGTCCTAGAGTGAACGGCTCTTTATTCGAGCAGCTTGTAACCTGAACCCAAGTTGTGTATGGCAATAAAGACAAACTTGTTTGGATAAACCTTGCAGCACGTGGTTTCATTTATTGCTTTCATTTCCTGCTTTCCTAGTGCGTTCAAGTACGACTTGATTACGAGCGTCTACGGACGTGTACGGCTAGTCAAGGAATCGGCTGCTTGACGCAATGCATGAGTACGACTCAATTACGAGCATTGGCTGCTTGGTAACCCAGTAGCGTATTCCAGGATTCTGCGCTTGGTAATCCCAGTGGTAGTCCGATGTGTACGGCTAGTTGAGGAATCGGCTGCTCATTGCTAGGCTAGAACGTGTGATAAGTACGACTTAGTTACGAGCACCCACGGGTGTGTACGGCTGGCTAAGGAATCGGCTGCTTATCACACGTAGGCTAAATAGGTGCCTCAGTACGACCACTTCGAGCACTTGCGTTACGTGTGGCGATCCCAGTAACGATTAGCGTTTGGTAAGCTGCAGTTGCATAGTTCAGGGTGTGTCCGGTAAGTGGGAACGGATGCTGACGCTAGTTAATTTAGACTTAGATCTTAGTTAGAGTTAGTTTAGTTTTCTCAACCCTTTCTCCTGGTAGCATAGAAGATAAGCCGAAAATACCAAAAAAATCACATACCTCAGACTTGCTTAACCATACACCGTGACACATACAAGCAAGCCTGGGAAGACAACGAACGATTAACCCCAAGTGTTTCTTGTGGCGTTAAGGCATTTAGTCTGCGGAGTTCGACCGGATCGCGCGTGTACGCTCGTATTCGTATGGTGGAGTGTAGGGGTACCTCGCCACTCATCATTGGCGCCGTTGCCGGGGACTAAGTGTTTTTTCGCCAATTTAACATAAGGGATATCACTCACATCGTTGTGAGCTTAAAACGAACCTTAGGGTTAATCAGTTAATCAAGAACAATAAATAACGGTGAAATTAGCACACCAATAGAAATGGCTTCTTCTCACGAAATCAACTCACCTAAGGACAATACAGGAGAAAGTCAGCATCATACGCATAACCGAGATCAACCATGTCCTCAACAATCTAAGGTCACATATACTCATCCCGATGAGTATGTGCCGGATTTTACCTTTGTTTTCCATCAAGATGAGCAACTGCGGTGGAGAGACATGCAAGGTAACATCGTGTTACCCCCAGATCGCTCTGCTTCCAACATGCTTTTCCGTGCCTTGGTACGGTATGGCATGCAAGAGCTGATTACTGAATACGTTGCGGATGATTACACTCTGAGGGATTATCAACCCACAAAAGCCCAACGTATTCGGGATGCAAGGCAGGAGAGCCAACATTCACTTCTGAAGGGCAAGGTTTCCCACGTCATTAGTGAAATAGGAGACGAGGAACCCCTCACAACGGGTTTCTTAGAAAATGATGTTCCTCCTCCTCACTCTGGTGAAGAGGTTAGGCATCAGGGCCTTAGATCAACGATACATATTCCAGGCTCTGATCCCCGTGAGCACCAGCTGTTCACGGCAGGAACAATCACTCGCACTAATGACGGACTCGTTGATCGTCGCAACGGTCGGGACCGAAGCAGCCGAAGAGAAGGCAAGAAACATCACCATGGTGATGGATCTCCTTCTTCTTCCCCTTCATCACATCATTCACCCTCTCCTTCCACATCTGGGCGCAGCCACCATGAGCATAACGCGGAGAGTAAAGGTAGAAGAGATGAAATGCCTCGACAAGAAGGTCGAGAGGAGTTAGGACAAGGACAAGGACGTAGGGAGAATAGGGAACCACAACGTAGACATCACAGACGTCATGAAAGAGATGATCATGACGAACCCCTATTCGCAACCCGAAGTATGCTTGACATTAGAGAGGCAGTTAGGATTCCCACAAGGCATTTGAAAGACAGTAGGATCAAGCGTTTGGATATAAATAATATCCCACGTTTTGAAGGGGGATACAACGCTGATCCTCAACATCATTTACAGGCATTCCACGACGCCTGTGCCTTGCAGAACATAGACAATGAGTGGCAGAAACTCAAGTTGTTCCCAAGGACACTCACTAAAGAAGCAGAAAGCTGGTACCGGTCCTTAGAACCGGAAACCATCAGGAGGTGGAGTACGATGCTTGAATTGTTCAACAACAAATATCAAACGTACTCCAGAGTGTCTAACTTGCGTAAGCAGATCCAAGGCTGGAAACAAGGAGCTCATGAATCCTTGGATGCTGCCATGGCCCGTTACTACACATTGCTACATCGTTGCCCGGGCCATGGGTACGCTAAGCGGGATCAACTTCGCCACCTCGTGGATGGGCTACGAAATGAAACGAGAAGAACTCTTGGGACTTACGCCCAAGGGAGACTCTCCCAACTAAGAGCCCATGAAGTTGAAGTATTGTTGGAACAAGTAGCGCAAGAAGAGGGTGAGCTACGGAAAAGAGAAAGTGCGGAGGAATACAACCGTGATCCCTCCCTTCGTAAGAAGGGAGTGAAATTCTGTGATGAGGAGGATGAGTCACCACTCGAAGAGTTGGTGAACAGGAAAACTGTGCCGATCCAAAAGTTAACAACGGAGGTATCGGCTAAGGTAGACCAAATGTGGGATTCCTTAGACTCACGAATAGAAACAGTCCTGAAAATAGTAGAAGAGTCTAAGGATGAGCAAAGTAGTGATAAAAGCAAGAACATGCGGAGAAACTTTAACCCTGCACATAACAAGGGTAAGGGAAAAATCTCTAACTCCGATGAGGCTGAAAATTCTGATTCAGACAATGACGGTGGATGTGAGGTCTGCTATTATGACCATCCTAAGGGATGTTGTCCAATTATCTCACATCTGCAGGAGTCTGGGGTGTATGCATTAAATCCAAGACTTAATCAACGGCAAACACCCAGAAGGTTACCTTATCCACAAGGTAACCCGAGGCAGTTCCACCAACCCTTGACGTATTATCCAAGTGGAACACCTCCGCAGCCCATCGAGCAACATCAGCAGTGGCAATACCCACAGTCATGGGGGATGCCACAGCCAACACATCGATACCCTTACCGGCAGCCTGATCCTTATGGTTATTATGTGCAGCAGCCAGTTTCTCCAGGTGACGCTATGAGTCACACTCCACGCCGTCACTACTACGCTCGGGAGTACTTCAGAAGGACTCCTTCTCCTCCGGGAGACATTCCACATTCTGTCCATCCTCTAACTCCACCCGCACCTTTTCCTCAAGTAGTTCCCATAACACCTCCTGCTCCAACAATGCAAGGGGAATTACCTACCCAACCGCAGCAACGTCACGCCGCGAGATCTGTAAATATTCAGAGTGTAAATATCCAACCGGACACTAGTTCTGGCGATAACTGTACAAAAAGGAGACCCTTTTTCAGAACTAGGAGCCCGGATAGGCTCTCGCAACAACAAGCGGACGGGTATATGTATAGGCCTCTAACTACTAACACTTCGGAGCACCCTTCAGTCCAAGGGAATGTAACGCATACGGTTATGCTAACACATACCGTAACTGACTGGATCAAGGTAGGCCACCTTCCCAGGAAACTAACTGACCCTGGGAGTCCCTTTATTCATTTGCAGATCGCTGGGAATGCGCCACATCGAGCTCTTCTTGACTCAGGTTCCGGAGTCAACTTAATTTCGCGAAAGATGTATCACGCCTGGAACCTGCCCCAACTTAAGAAGAGCAACATTCAACTGGAGCTGGCAGACCAGTCCATTGCCATCCCATTGGGTTTGGTGGAGGACGTTATCACCACTGTGTGTGGTTGGTCCTACCCAGCAGACTTCCTAGTGATCGATGTTAACAACAACGAAGGGGACTTCCCAATTATAATGGGAAGGGCATGGCTAAGCACAGTAGATGCATGCCTTAGGATCCGTGATCTTTCCTTGGAAATCTCCAAGATAAACATATGTGGAAAGATCGAGAAGAGGATAGTTCCATGCATCACATACAGTGATTCATCGGGTGATGACACGGAGGAAATGTCTCCATGTCACAGGTGTGCCCAGGAAACTCTGCAACAAAGATGCCTGTATGTAGCAACCACACAAGAAGTAGTAGACACCCCGTGGTTGACAGCTTCTCATAAGGGCAAACAAATATGCATGGAACGAACTGAGGAAACTCATGCCAACAACCGTGGCATAGACACACTGGAACGTGAGCGTCGCCAACTTCCACCCCTGAATCTAAGATCATCATTTGGGAGAAGTTGGGCACTGCTTAGAAATTCAAATAGGCGCTCACTACTTCGGATCTCTCCCTCACAACTCAGTCATGGGGGAGATGGCCACCTATGCTAATCATATGGGGCCCTCAGTTCTTTTTCAGTTTTTGTTTTACACATTTTTGTTTTACAACGTTTTTGTTTTTCACATTTTTGTTTTACAATTTCTTTAACTTTTCTAATTTTTGTTTTACAAATTTCTTTAACTTTTCTTGTTTTTGTTTTACAACATCGTTATATTTTTCTATCTTTTTGTGTGTGTGTGTGTGTGTGTCTTCCATCATGTAAATTCGTCACCCAATAAGTGTTCGGGCCGATGGGATGAACTGTTTTTCATTAATTGCTAATGTTTGGTTTTTACCTTTAAGTTACATTGTTGATACTAAGGTATGTTCTTTTGATATGGCAGGCAATGAGATCACTTCATCCATCCATCCATCAAGTCTATGGTTTCCCTTGGCTTGGAAATGTACAGTTCCCTTCCAATAAGAACTTTAACGAACCAGTGACTGGGCATTTCTCAAACTAAGGAAGGACTCAAGGATTTGAAAAGGGTGTGACTTCAAGGGAACTTGGTGCTCTTGTGTTGGTCATTCACTTGGGTGCTTGGATGTTTTCTTCTTGGGTTTTCTTACCGTTCCGATGTAACCCAATAATCGGAAGCTGAGACAATAAAAATAAAGAAGTCTTTGCATGGTGTGGTCCCCACGCATAACAACACAAAATAAAGAACAAAGAAAAAAAAATGGAAAAAAGAAAAAGAAGAAAAAAAAAAGAGAAAAAGAAGAAGCTAAAAAGCTAAAAGTGAGGATTCAAAGCACACCCCTTAGACGGAATAAATCTGGGCTACAAGCACTGGTTATGGAACCAAAGTGTTCCCTCTAACTAAGGCCCTTCTTGCTTCCCATTCTCTCTGTTGTTTCGTCGGAATGGTGGTGGCTTCTCGAAGTTGCATCCTTGTTACCCAAGTGGATGATTTAACCAACTGCATTGATGCGAAGTCACTGAAAGTGGTTGGTTTGAGGCCAGAGTTGGAATGAGATTCGCCAAGTCACATTAATCATCAAACACACAAGGGGCTGTACACCACCTTGTTCTTGGGATTCCATTCCACTTCTCTTCTTCCCATCCTTCTCTCCATTGTTCACCTCATTGCCGGTTGTATCATTGTATATACTTTGGTTGATGCTTTGTTTTCTTTTTGGTAAATTCTTCCGGTTAAGACTTTAACTCTTGTTTCCAAAGGACATTCCCAGAGCCTACGGACTCTTTGAATGTGGGATTGTCAGGGCATTAAGGGCATGAGCCTGCTTTGGGGAGGACCCACTGACATTCCTATTTGGAACATTAGTTAACTTCTTTTCCTTAACGTTTTGCAATTAATTAACATTTTTGTTCATTTCCATCATGACATCCTTTTTATCGATGCCATAGTTGTCCCTTTTTACCTATCATTCCTATTCCTTTTCTCTCTCCATTCTAACGCTACCGGAGGTTCGCGATTAGTCATGGGGGTACGGGGCCTGATTTTTCGATTTTTATCCTAAGCCCCGGATTTTTTCGTTTTTCTTCCTTACCCCTATGCCTTCGGTAGTCATCATCTATATTTTCCCAGATCCATATCAGCCATACCACACCTTAGCCAGTGAGCCTAAACCGAAGCAAGGTATGCTTTACTTAATGATTCAATTACCCTTGCTAATATATGATGGTGTTGTGTGTGCAGATGGCAATCATACAACAACAGAATGGATCTGGAGCAGACACTTGGAATGGAGCAGCGCTGAAGCAGCATGCAAGGAGTGGAATTGATAATGCGCTTACAGATGGACAACGAAAGGCGCAATCTAGGCGTTGGCAGCAACAAGACTCTTCTCTTTTCTTCTCTTCTATTCTCTCTCCTCTTTTCTCTCAGCTGCCAACTGTGGCCTGATGTCATTGTAATAAGGTGTTCACCCATGTTGTCATGAACACCAGTTTTTGTCAAGTCTTGTAATAAAGACCGTTCACATGTCATCCCATTAGTTCCATTTTCCCTAATAATCCCATACCTACCTGATATTATTGTAAGGAACTCGAGGACGAGTTTTCATTCAGTCATGGGGGTATGATGAGACGCGGTTTTCACTAGGCCGCGATATCGCGTACGCGATATCGCGGCCGACGCGATATCGCATCCCATGCGATATCGCGGACGCGATATCGCGTCTTCTCCTGCGATATCGCGTACGCGATATCGCGTCCCGCCGCCATATCTATAAATAAGAGGCGGCACTCCCTTCATTTCCCAATCCTGGCTAGTGTAGCGAAGCTCTGGCAGATTGATCACTCCAGAGTTAGAATTTTTCCCCATGTGCCCGCAGTAGGAGTCCTAGAGTGAACGGCTCTTTATTCGAGCAGCTTGTAACCTGAACCCAAGTTGTGTACGGCAATAAAGACGAACTTGTTTGGATAAACCTTGCAGCACGTGGTTTCATTTATTGCTTTATTTCCTGCTTTCCTAGTGCGTTCAAGTACGACTTGATTACGAGCGTCTACGGACGTGTACGGCTAGTCAAGGAATCGGCTGCTTGACGCAATGCATGAGTACGACTCAATTACGAGCATTGGATGCTTGGTAACCCAGTAGCGTATTCCAGGATTCTGCGCTTGGTAACTCCCGGGTCTGATGTGTACGGCTAGTTGAGGAATCGGCTGCTCATTGCTAGGCTAGATCGTGTGATAAGTACGACTTAGTTACGAGCACCCACGGGTGTGTACGGCTGGCTAAGGAATCGGCTACTTATCACACGTAGGCTAAATAGGTGCCTCAGTACGACCACTTCGAGCACTTGCGTTACGTGTGGCGATCCCAGTAACGATTAGCGTTTGGTAAGCTGCAGTTGCATAGTTCAGGGTGTGTCCGGTAAGTGGGAACGGATGCTGACGCTAGTTAATTTAGACTTAGATCTTAGTTAGAGTTAGTTTAGTTTCTCAACTCTTTCCTCCTGGTAGCATAGAAGATAAGCCAAAAATACCAAAAAAATCACATACCTCAGACTTGCTTAACCATACACCGTGACACATACAAGCAAGCCTGGGAAGATAACAAACGATTAACCCCAAGTGTTTCTTGTGGCGTTAAGGCATTTAGTCTGCGAAGTTCGACCGGATCGCGCGTGTACGCTCATATTCGTATGGTGGAGTGTAGGGGTACCTCGCCACTCATCATCAGCCAACATCGAATTAATTTTGGTCTTAAGGACCTGTACCATACTTTTTCTTGGCCAACAATTGTCGTAGGAAAGAGCTTAATTTTTTTCCACCCATTATCAATATTGTTCCATACACAAGCATCATGGAAGGCTTGTAAATGATGTTGCGAATCTAAATCATAGCCTCCCAAAAACTTGGAAAAGTTGTTTAAATCAAGCTTGGGTAGATGACTTTCCTTATGATGCCTACGGGATATTCAAACAGCCTCTTGTATATGCATTAGGCTCTTAGTGGCCAGCAAGGGTTCATTGTCACTAGGTAGGTTATGAATTTTTGAGTTGGGATGATGTTGTCTTCGTTTATGTACATAAGAGGCCCCTGTATAAGATTGAATACTCCAAATTTCGTCTTCATCATCATATAATTCATTAGTTCTCTAATGAATTGCCTTACTAGTTGTTGTGTTATCATAGTCTTGTGAGAGAGACACTGTTGTGAATTTGTGTGTGACTTATTTGCAGTTACTTCTTTCTAAAAGATATATCGTCAAGGCTTCGTTATAGCAATCTTGGATGACGCAACTAATCTAAATAACTAGCACCATCCCTAGCAATGGCACCAATGGCTAAGTACCCCTACAGTCAACCATACAAATATGAGTGTGTACACATGATCTGGTCAAACTTCGCAGACGGACTAGTTGTGGGATCTAGATAGTTACACGTTGATCGCAATTCATTGTCTTCCCACATGAACTAGTATTTTCTTTGTCACGTATGGTTTAGTCCAAAGTGATGTGAATGATATGATTTCTAACACTAGGCTACTCCTAGAGACAATGGAAAATAATCTTGATGAAACTAATAAGCAATAGGAAATAAAGTCTAAGCTAGCCTAAGTGCGATGAGCATCCATCCTTAATCATCTATACGCATCTTGGACCTCATGTACTACTTCTGGGATTACCAAGTGCACATTACTTGAGCACTCCTAAATATGGTACTGGGTTACCAAGTAGTTACACTTCAATGTTCATGGTTAAGTCGTACTCATTCCGCATTTAACAAAAGGAATAGTAAATGACAATAAAGAAATATTAACCAAGAAAATAATAAATAACAATAACAATTAAACAATTTAAAACTAAGTGAATGCTACAATGATGGAGTAATCTCGATCTTTATTGCCGATCATGTGCATGTTCAAGTACGTCACACTTGAATAAAGGTTCTGTACAATTACAATCATCACACTGTGGGCATGCACTGGGGAAAGAACTGAAATGAATTAAAAATGGATAAAAAGACTCTACACTTACACCTACTGACTCCCCCTTTCTTGTGCACCTAAATGTGGTATCTATAGGCTTACACAAGAACCACAATATCACATACTTGATATTGAGGATCTAATATCAGGGCCTGGCAAAACATGATTCATCACATGGTAAGGCAGCACTTATTTTACTCTTACTCCCATTTTTCGTTAGATCTACAAAGATATAATACAACCCACACAACATGATAAAAGTCACAGTAGTAATCCAAGAGAGTCCACAAATCCCCTTGATATCCCACCCTTTGCATTTCCACTTGGTTCTTCATCCTTTTATCCAGGAATAATGATCACATATTTATTCTTAGTTTTATGATGAAAAGAATATCATTATGGCCATGGTAAGAACCTCTTATTATTAGAATGGATGGATGGGTGATGTGATCTCACTATACAAATAATCAGTTTGTTATGATTTGATAACATAGAGAAATATTCATCTTATTGGGACTACATCTTATTTTATTCAATGTGTTTTATTCAAAATTGATAGAAATATGTACAAGTAACATCTAAATAAAGTATAAAACTTGTAAAAGATATTAAGAATGACAAAGATTAAAAAGAAGCAAAAAATATCAAACAATTGCAAATGGTTTAAGAAATGGAAAAGTATAAAAGAATGAAAAGATATCAAAGAATATGGAAATTGGTAAGAAATGTGAAAAGGCATAACAAAAAAATAGAAATCAAAAAGAAATTGTAACACAAAAAAGTTGAAAAATGATTATTAATTCCTTAATCATGATAGGTATCTCCCCCATGACTGAACTCATGGACGAGTATTTGAAAAATGGACCCTAGTTCTCCTAGGTCATACACTTGAGGTTTCTCACTTACCATCCTTAGTAACTTAGTTTATCAGTTATCGTCCCATGTAATCTTGATGGTAATTGAATTTTGATCATCTAAGTCTGTAGTCCCTCTTTCTATTGGTGTATGATTGTGATTTATTATTTCCACTTGTGAGCTCTCAGTTGGGGTCATTTTCTTAGAATAGAAGTTAATAAGTGGTTCAAAATTGTTCCATGCACATTTTGGATACTTGAACATTCTTAGTTGTTGGTCACTTGGTGTCTTTTGGTTTTGTGATCCCTACTCTCTCTTGTGCGCACACTTGTTTTTCACATTTGTTGGGAACTAGTGTAATGATTGTGTTGACATTCTAGAAGGTTGATCCACAACTGTACCTTTCTTTTTCGCTAGTAATGCATGGAATTGTCTATCTCTCCATAGTGATAGGTTCATCTATTATGTTCTGCATTAGAGTACTAATGGGTATTGGCTCTTGCATCAAATTAGAATACATTGTTTTAGTAAGGAAGCGTGTTGCACTAGGTTGGCCTTTTGCTAGTTTTGATGAGCTAGTAGGTCTATGAGTTTTGTGCCCATGTGTGAAAACTATCCTAAAGAAAGAACATTTTTTAGACTTTTTCTAATATTTACTAACATTATCATTTACTTGTATGTTCATAACACAAGTGGCATTCTTCTATTGATGTTGTCGTGTAAATCCTCCCTATGTTGTTGTTGGTGACATATGGTGGAGGGAAGTATGAGAACATTGAGGATGTCACGAAGGATAAGAGGTTTGAGATGGTGATCCCACAGGGAATGTTATAGGTCAATGATATTCAAGAGTAGTAGTAGTGATTTGAGGTAGAGGAAGTAGACCCATCTAGAGAAATAGGTTGTTAAACATAGTAGTCATACAAGTCCAGCTGGCAATAAGAATATTACTAGTTTATTGATGGAATCCTTCACAACTGTAGATTTTTCCACTATAGTTGATAGTAGTGTTAAGGTTGATAAGAAGTCCTACTAGAGTAGTATGGTTGGTTATACGACTATCTATAATTACCTTTTGAATAAGGTAACTTTCTAGGCATTTTCTTTTTTACAAACTTGGAATTCAAAACAAAAGCCCAATACTCATGTAGATGTAACATGACTAGGCAATAGTCCTTTGCATGGTCATATTGGCAGATGTCACATCCATCATCCTTTTTTGTGGTTAATTTTATGGCCTCTTCTCCTACAACTAATTTTCCTTTTTCTCGATAAGTGTTCCTACCTATTTCTTTGGTCTTTTTCCTCTTCATGTTTTGATTACCTGATCCTTTTTGTGATACCTTATCCTCTATGATTTTCACATAGGTTGTAAGTTTTTCATTTATCAACTCCCACATCTTATCTATCCTTACTTTAAGCTCAACTATAGAATTGTGCATTGTCAAGGTTTGCTGTGAAATCATATCATCAAGATCTACCTCTTTTTCCTCATCATCAATATGGATCCTCTTATTTTAAAGAGTTGGATCCCACTTATACTCCTCTACATTCTCTCATTTACTTAACTCTCTTTCTTCTTTTGCCACCTATTCAATTAGCCTTTATAGCTAATGGGCTATTAATTCAGATAATCTACCTTGGGCATAAATCCCAAGGGTCTCCCTTGTTTGATTATGAAGTCCATCTATGATGTGGAAAAGCTACTCTTGTTGAGAGAAATAATGGCTTGGACATTTATGTAGTAGCAAATAGTATCTATCCAAGGCCACATCTAAGGATTCATGTTGTTCTTGCTTCCATCCTTAGATTTTTTTTTTCTCAAGTTGGACACTCTCGCATAGGTTTGGTATTTTTCATTGAAAAACTATAGCATTGTGAATCACTAGTGGATTGAATCTGGTTCCAACGATCTATACCAACTTTCATCTTTGTCAACTAGTGTCCTAGGAAAGAGCTTAAGATTTTTTCACTCACTCTCAATGTTTTGCAAGGTGCAAGCATCATGGAAGGCTTATAAGTGATGTTGTGGATTAGGGTTATAGCCTCCCGCAAATTTAATGATATTATTCATATCAAGCCTTTTTATGCGACTTTCCTTTGGATGCCTATGGGGTATTCTAACTACCTCTATTATCAGTGTCATACCCTAGTAGCCAACAAGGGTTCATCATCATCAAACATGTCATAGTGATGATTTCTATTTCTATTTATCTGATTATGATGATCTCTTTTATGCTCACTTTGATGATCTCATCTATTTCTATTTCTATCTTCGTCTTGATCCCTTAGTATATCTCTATTTCTATACCTACATTCATCCTTGTCAGAACTAGACATGGAAGAGGAAGAAGAAGATGGTGAACTAGAAGAATCACCATGGCTCATATATCTCTCCCTATAGTCCCTTGATTTATATTTTTGAAGTTTCAAGGAGGTCCTAGGCCTTGAGGTCCTTCTTGTTCTAGGACTTACTTTGTCTCCTCTAGAATTATCTACATTAGTTGAACATAGTCTATGAGTGTAGTAAGGGTCTAAATGAGCATAGGAAGCCCCTTCTTGAGGTTGTTCACTCCAATTCTCTTCAGTGTATATCGTATCATTTCTCCTATGAGTGTTTTCATCATATGATGCATTATTGGTCCTATGTGAAGAAGACATGGTTTTATCTAATAATGTCTATAAATTAAAATATTAGTTTTTTCTAAAAGATAAATAATTAATGCTTTTATAGTGATCGTTTATGATATAACTAATCTTAGATAACTAGCATCATCCTTGGCAACAGTGCTAATGATGAGCAACAAGTACCCCTACGCCCAACCATACAAATCACAAGTGTTCACACATGATCTGGTCAAATTCCATGGATGGGACTAGTTGTGGCATCTAGATTGTTAAGCATTGATTGTAGGATGCTATCTTCCCACTTGGACTTGTGGTAGCTTTGTCACGTATGATTTAGTCTAAAGTGAGGCATATGATAATTGAAGTTGTTAAGCCCTAATTTCTCCTAGCAATAAACATAATTCAGAATGAAAGTTAATCCTAAATCTAAGTAATGACAGTAATGTCAATCTACTCTAGCCTAGAGTGATGAGCATCTGGTCTTGGCTTACCATATACATCTTAGGCTCATGTAACTATTACTGGGTTACCAAGCGTTATGCTACTGGGCGAACCAAGCAATAACAGTACTAGAATTACCAAGCAATTACATTTAAATGCTTGAAATTAGTCATACTTATTCCACTTTACTAATGAAAAATAAAGTAAAGTAATTGGACATGTAAATGATTAAACTAAGAAAATAGTAAAAACTATGCTAAGTAAAATAGTAAAACTAAGTGGATGCTGCAATGATGAAAAAAAATCTCAATCTTTATTTCTAGAGATGAACTATGCCCAAGTACGCTTCACTCAAATAAAGATGTTGTACAACTGCTCAACACCACATTGCGGGCATTCACTCTATTGCTAAAACTACAAAATGAAACTGTAAGAGTCTACCTAAAGATAGAATTAAAGCTCTTTGGATCTTGCATCCAAGTGTTATATTTATAGGCAAACACGCATCCCACGATATCGTTTATATGATAACGTATCATGAGATATGATATCGTTATGGTAAAATTTTTAACTTTATCAATATCCAAGGTAGATTATCCAAAATGATAGCCTATTAGATTCAAAGACTCATAGACCAAGTGGAAAAAGAAGAATAGCTAAGGAAAAGTGAATCACTAGAAGAATACAACAAAGATCCATCAACAAGTCATGGTGTTAGATAGGAATTATATGAATAGGATCTCATTTTATTTAATATAGATTTATGAATGAGATCTATCTAATTCTTTTATGGAACATCTAGTCATCATATTCCACATGAATTTGACATTGTTAATTTTTTCCTAGTCCCATGGGCACCATATGGCACATCCCAAGCTTAGTAACACAATGTATGAAGGTTTTTGGGGATTTTTCATGGAATAAATGGCAACATATGAGCTCTTAAAGCCAAGAAAACTTGTGTTTTTCACCACCACTTTTCTCATATTCCTAGCATTTTAGACTACTAGGATGTTTGATCACTATTTTTTTTGGAAAATTCCACTCACCAGATCCCAATGCTATCAATCTTAATGTTATTTATGTTTTAATTTTTTTTAGTGTGGTTTTATGTTGTAATAGTTTTAGTTTTGTGCTTGTCTACAAACCTCTAGTGTTGATAGTGATGGCTCCAACAACATTCCCTATCCTCCTCCCATAGTTTAATTAAAGTTGTTGATGTCAATAATATTATGTTATCACATCTTAGGTGTTATGGCTCCTAGGGGTTACTAGTTACAATTTCAAAGGCTAGTGTATGTTACACTATGTAACTATAGCTATTATTATGGAAATTTGGTTGTACTCAATGGTGTTGTATTTTGCTCTAATTTAACACTGTTCTTTGGCCACAAATTTTTAGTTGTTTTCATGTTTTATATTTTTTCTATATTTTACATTTTTATGCAAACATAAAGAGTAAATGTAGGCTATGAGTTAAGGCAAAAATGAAAGACAAGGTTACAAAGTAAAAATAAGTAAATAAGATACAATTCAAGAAAGTTATAAAACAAGGCATAAATGTTAAAGTGAAAACTATGAACATTGCCATGAAGTAAACAAGTCATAATATATGAACAAGGAAGGGGAAATTAGATCATATATTCACTAGTTTTAGGCCTTGGTAGGCCATGGCTTTACCAATTTCATGCCCTGGCAGGCCACTAGTTTTAGGCCTTGGTAGGCCATGGTATCACTAGTTTTAGGCCCTAGCAAGTTGTTGTCTTTGCTAGTTTTAGGCCTTGGTGGGCCATCAATTTTAGGCCCTGGTAGTCCATGGTGTTGCTAGTTTTAGACCTTGGTGGGGCATGACTTCACTGGTTTTAGTCCCTAGCAAGCCACCATTTTTATACCCTAACAAGCCATGATATTGCGAATTTTAGGCCTTTGTGGGCCATGGTGTTACTAGTTTTAGGGCATGGCTACACTCATCTAACACGTATAAAATAATCTTAAGAGAGCATACAAAAATAAATGAACACAGAAACATGATATAAGGCTGCAAATAAATAAATGAGTGTTGATAAAAGAGGGGATAATATGCTTATGATGGATTTGTTGCATGATCTCTGATAGATCAAGGGGTCTCTCATGCATAATCCTTGTTTTATTATTCCTCTAGTTTGATCAAGGTGTTCTTGTTGGTCATGTATTATTGTAGAGTGAGCAATGTTAGCATTGTTGTTTTTGTTATTATCATAGGCCCCAACTTAAGGTTTAGAAGTTTCATCTTGAAACTCCACCTCTGAATCCCATTCAATGTTGATATTGTTAACAAATGGTAGGAATATGTTGTCTTCACAAATTATAATTTTTCCATCTTGATATGGCAAGTGAATTTCCTGATGTATAGGAGATGAGACTACTCGAAGCTTAGCTAACCATGGTCTTCCTAGGATAAAGTTAAAATGGGGTGTTTTCTCAACCACTATGAAGTTTGTATATGTAGAAAACTATTTCCTAGCTACAAAGTCCAAGAAGACAAAATCTCATATGGCTACCCATGATCCATTGAGTGACTTAAGCATGGAGGTGAAGGTTTTTTAGATGTTTTCAGTTAGGTGTAATCATTCCACAATAGTAAATAATATTACATTAATAGCTGCTCCATCATTCATATGAACATGATGAACCTTATACCTACCAACATATACGGTAATGAGGAGAGAAGCAAATAACACTTCTCTATTTTGTGGATCAACCTTCACTTCACTGTTACAAAAGATGAGTATGGGTTGATACTTGTTTTCTCTAAACTAAGTTTTCTCAATGACAGAATGAATGAATCCTTTGTTGGTAGGCATGTCTTCGCTGAGTTCAACATTTGAACTAATGCATCTCTATGAGCAGGAGAAAGTTAAGACTAGGTTGTATAGGTTCAATGATGTCTTCTTTTGTTTCAGAAACAATTTGACATGTTCCATTATTATGAGGAAATTTTTTTCCTAAATGTGTGATTTTTCAACTTTGGTAGCTTTAATTCCCTTCATCCTTCCTAGAATTTTTGGCTTATGTCTTAGCGTGCATTTCTTGGACCTCTTACTCATAGCTAGTTTGCAATTCTCTTTTGGTTAACTAGTTGATGCAGTTTGAGCAATGGAGTTCTTGGGTAGAGTTAGTCTTAGTGTAGGCTTTAGTGGGTCAACTTGCTTCTAAGCCTCTTTTTTTGTTGGCTATCTTTAGTGGACTTAGTTATTGGTTTAGTGATAGGTTGTTTTCATTGTCATTGTGGTGGTGGTTTCTTGTTAATTGTTGAGTTATTGGCCAAAATAGGTGAGTATAGATCATAGTTTGGCACAGGTTTGCTTGTGGATGGCAGAGGAACCCTAATAATGAATGGTTCTCTAGCCTTAGAGGAGCTAGGAACAATTTGTCTGGATTGTGATGTTGATGGCACTAAAGAGGAAACACCTATAAAAAAATCTCCTTTGGGGTCAGAGGTGGTGGTAACCATATGACAAAGGACTCTTTACACTTTAGGTTCTAAGGCTGAGTACTAACTGGTGGCACTTTGATGATAAAAAATTTTCTAGGAGGATTGGGCCATTTGGTTGTTGTGAATGAGACTATAATGTAAGAGTTATTGCTAGTGTTTGGAGGGTTAGGTTCATTCAACACCAACTCTCCATGATCGATCATCTTCTGTAGATCAACTTTCAATGCTAGGAAAAAATCAACATCATGATCAACTAGTTGATGATAATGCCAAAACTTGTCAAGGCTAAAGTACTTTGGTAGTTTTAAATCATCTTTGGTTGCTACCATTGGATCTCTAGCTATCTTTCAAAGATGATCATGCCTCTTATAAACTTCCTTAGATAGTTAGTTATGTTGAATATGATTGTTTTTAAGCAACTATTATAGAAGCTCAAAGGGCTTCATGGGCAACTTAGTATACCTAAACCTATCTATATCCTTAAATTTTGGTCTTTTCTAATTAGAAACATATGAAGTAGATGGTTGAGATGGGTCATAATATGTGTTAAGTGGCAATGATTTCTACCTTTTTGTATGTTTTGGCTCTTTTGTTATTGCAGCCATGGTTGTTTACGTGTGTTTAATATTATCCTTATCCTTCCTTCTATGTTGGTTCTTGTAGGTCACTTAGGCCAAATCATTGCTAGCTTTTGAAGCCTCCTTAATGTTCTTAATTTGTGAAAAGACTTAGCTCAATGATCAAAACTCTAAGTTGTAGAGCTTTGATTTGATGAAGTTATTCATTGCTCCCTTAAAGATGGCCAACATGTGGGTTTTAGAGATGGGCTCAGGAATTTCATTAAGGATCACATTCCATCAATAAATAAACCTTTGGATAGGTTCAAGTGGCCCCTACCTCACTTTCATAAGTTAGTCTAAGGCCATATCAGGCTTTAAGTTGTATTTGAAGTAGTTGACAAATTGGTTTATCAAGACTTCAAGAGAGGATATGAAACCTCTAGGTAAGGTTCGGTACAAGTTCAAATCCTTTTCTTTTAGGAACATAGGAAAAATTTGCAATAACATGTGATGTCATACTTGCAATAGGAAACATTTAGACTAGAATGTAACAAGATGTGCATTAGGATCTTCTTCACCATTATATTTGATAAAGTTTGGGATAGGCATACTTGTGGGTAATATGATATGGGGGATGGTAAGATTGATAGGATAATCCTAGTAGAAGTCCATGACCTTCACCATTTGTGTTGTGCTAGCTTTGAGTTTTCTCAACTTCAAAGTAAGATCTTGGATTAGCTAAAAGACTTGATCTAGACCATGTGTACCTCTTAAGGATTGTACTTGAGGTTGCATAGTTTGTGGCCATGAAATGTATGATGGTATGGATTGGAGAGGTCTTGTGACTACTATTGTAGGATGGTTAAACATGGGAAATGAGGTTTACATAGGGACATGTGGAGCAAAGGAAGTGTTAGAAATGAATGGTTATGTGAAATGCATGGAATTTGCATTCTAGAAGAAGGACCAGCCAAAGCTGTATAAAGTTAAGACATGGAGGGGATTACTGGTAGAGGCTGAGGTATTATGGCAAATGGTGCTATGGTAAACAAGGAAGTGGATTGATAGGTTTGATCCATAGAGGTCACATGAGGTGCTTGATTCACTACCAAAATCTGAGTCATAGAGTTGAACATGGCCACCTCTAGAACAAATCATTACAAACGATTCCCTAAGAACATATCTAGTTCATAATTAGCTCTAAAATCACCCTAATCCTCTAGGTAAGATCCTAAGTTGGTCCTTTTACCTAGTTCATTATCATCATTTGCACTTACCAACCATGCCAACAAGTACATGTAAAATTTGGATAATATAATATGGTCGTATGGTGAAGGGATGTATTCCTTTCCATCCTTGTGGGTTCAACTTGTAGTGATGCTTGGAGTCAAACTCCTTACATGGGATGTGTAAACCTACTTGGATTTTTGCACATATGAAGTTATAGTATTATTCATTAATGTTGCCAAATGGTCACATAATTAGTAAACCTAATCCATTATTCGTTATAGTAATATGCAAGCACTCATCGCATATTTGGCACCATTTGGTCAATAGTGTTGCCAGATTCTTGTAGTTTTATTCTATAATTCTATAGAACAATCAGTGAGTACCTATAATGTGGATTTGAGTCAATTTTATGGAGTCTTATTTGAGTGGCATCATACTTCAACACATTCCATGAATGATAATAATATTGAGATTGATTTATATTCATTGTAGTACTTTAAATAGATTTACTTTTGATGAGTGGCGAGGTACCCCTACACTCAACCATATGAATACAAGGGTTACATGTGTGATTTGGTCGAACTCCGTAGATGGACTAGTTGTGGCATCTAGACAATTAGCCTTAGGTTGGAGTTTGCTGTCTTCCCACCTAGACTAGTATTAGCTTTTTCACGTATGGTTTAGTCCAGTGTGAGGTGTATGATGTGTTTCTAATCTAATGCTACTCCTGAAGGTAATGGAAGATAATATTAACTAAGCTAAGGGAGAAAGGGTGAGAAGGAATCTAGCTAGCCTAAGTGCGATGAGAATCTGTTCCTTGATTATCTGTACACATCTTGGACTTCGTGCCTGACTACCACTGGGATTACTAAGCGCAGATACTAGGTACGCTACTGGGTTACCAAGTAGTCACACTTAAATGCTCATAAGCAAGTCGTACTCATTCCGCGTTTAATAGGAGTTTAAGGGTGAGAGAGATTAATTAGGAAAGCAGTGAATAACAAGTAAATAAATAATTAATCTAAGTGAATGTTGCAATGATGAAGTAATCTTGATCCTTATTGCCAGTCATGTGCATGTCCAAGTATGTCACACTCGAATAAAGGATGTCGTATAATTACAATCACCACACTGCGGGCATACACTGGGAGGAAAAGGGTTGAGAGAAGGAAATTAAACACTAAAACTAAAACTAACTTACTTCCTACTTTAACACTAAGAGCTAAAATCAAAACTTAACACACACAACTCCAATTCGCCTTCCTTTTATTTATAGATGAGGAGACAGGTTGTGATATCGCATACGTGATATCACGTCTAGGCTGTGATATTGCGTACGTGATATCGCGTCAGCTGTGATGTCGTGTACACGATACGATATCACGTCGGAGGTGATATCACATACGTGATATCACAGCCAATAATACATGACTCATCATACCCCCATGACTAAATGAAAACTCGTCCTCAAGTTAAAGTGAGAACAAGCTCCATTGATTACACAGTGGATAGGTATGATATTATTGACTGACTAGAATGGATTCATGCTGTAGTATGGAATTACAAAAAAATTGACACAACACACAAAGAATGCAAAAGAAAATCCTATCACTACAAGGTTGGGTGGAACTCATGTAGTTCCTGGTGGTGGTGGCTCCTCCATGGGTGTCTTTCCCTTTTCTTGCACTCCAGGTCTTAGGATTTGATGGCATTGAAGTATGGTCTAGAGTTTCTCCTCTTGTAAGGCCTTGAGTACCTTGGCATGCATGTAAGTTTGTGCTTGTGCCATAGAGGCATCCCAGTCATCCTTCTCTTTTTCTTCTACCACCCTTTTATTCTCTGTCAACAGTTTATTAAGTTTCTTGGTTCTGAAAGTGTCCAACTGGTTCTAAGCAACTTTTGGCCCTGTATTTGGAAGGTTTAATACTTCCCAAATGGCTTGAACGGAGAAATCATAGTCACACCACAATTGTTAACTGTGGTGCCTTCTTCTTTATTGTGCCAAAATTGGTACGTTTCCCCTAAGTACCAGGCACTGCTTTCATAGAGGGCAAGCCATAATGGGTACCCTTTGAGGTGATCCCTAACGACCTCTGGAGAAAATTCTGCGAAAGGTCCAAAGTTTAATTCCATGATCACTACAGTGAATATGGACCTTTCATGGATGGTCTGAACACAATCTTGGGGCAACGTGAGATATTGTCCCTGTTCAGACGTTGTCACAGCTCCTCCTTCCACCTATCTTGATTGTACAGTAGCAGGGTCTTCTTGGTGGATACTAAATGATTATTTCTCCTACTCTGCATGTTGTTCAACAGGAGCTTGTCCTACACCTCTCCTAGGTTATTTGATCGCACCTTGAGTAGGACCTTCCTATTGTCTACGTTTTGGGGCCATCTACAATCACATGGGGCCAATCGTTAGTAAGGTTGTTACCAAAGTTAAGTTATACCTTACTGCTTGCCTTAATTAATTAATTTATTTTATCTTTGTGTGATATTACCTGAAAGATTGTAATAATGAATCCGTGTTACTTAGGTGGTTTCCAATTTTAATTTCCCAGTGTACCTAAAGGGATTAAATGATTTTTTTGGCACAATTATTCTAAATGTTATAGCTAATTACCCTACATAATGTCCTTTGGGTGATAATAAATTCCAAAAAAGTTAGGTGCTATTTGGTAGGTGTCCCTCCCCCACGACTAAGTTTTTTCTCTATGAAGGTTTTTCCTAGAATCAATGGTGTAACGTAGGACATTGGGCTATTATGAAGGGGTTCTAAGGTAATTAGATGGTTTTGAAGGCATGAATAATTATCTGTGGGTTTTATCAATGAGGACCTTGGGTGGTAAGTGAGAGAAGAAGGTCATGTAATGGTACACAGGAACGTCATTATTCAAAGGGATAGTAGTAGGGAAAGAAAATTGTTTGAAAATTATGTTGAGGGTAAGAAATGGTGTGGTTGAGCTATGTCATAAGTGAGAATTACAAAAGATTACACAAGTGGATCTTTCCCAAAGCAGGTTCCAACCTATAATGCCCTTGTGTAACCACACTGAAAGTGTCCATGGGCACTAGAAGCGTTAAATGTAATCCGTACTAATTCCATAAAACACACACATGTAAATATCACCGAAATGAGGTAAGAATTCTATGTTACACATGACACGACATACAATTACACAAACAGTGAGATGAGACGAACTATAGAAAGGGATTGTATAGATTGGGACATGAGGTAACTGACCCAAGGCACAGTGAATCTTGCATGTAAAGCATGATTAAGTTGTCATTAACCCATCATTCCAAGATCAAGACCAAGTCCATTCCTCTAATCAGTGACATCGCATTGTTTCATCCCATGATGAGCAACTATGAGAGCACCATAACAACAAGGCGTACAATCACTTGCCATTTTGTTCAAGGGAGGAGTGATTTTTGTTTTGTGGCATTTCCTTTATTTTTTTTTCAATCGCTGAATCCAGAGAAGTCGCCAACCTTCAGGCATGGGTGCATGTCTTTCTAGTGGGGCCCCCTAGAATAGCTTTGGATTTTTGAGTGCCCTTTTGATTACTCTTACTCCCATTTTTCATTAGATCTACAAGGATCTTAGTACAACCACGTTGCATGATAACTCCCATAGACGTCACCAAAGAGAATCCACAAGTCCCCTTGATGTCACACCCTAATCATACCCTCTTGGTCCATCCTTCTTCATTCTGGGTACAATGAACACAAAATTAATTTAAAGTTTTAAGAATGTCAAGAATATCACTGTACCCTCGAATAGAACCCCTTATTTGTAGAATGGATGAGTGGGTGTAATGGGATCACTGTCCAAATAATTGATCGCTCGAGACTTGATCACATAGAACACACCTCAACCAATGATCCACATGAGTGTTTTATTAGTAGACGAGATTACTTGTAAAAAGAAAAAAATACCAAAAAGACAAAAAGATAAAACAAGAAGTTGAAAAATGAAAAACTAAAAAAAAAATTGAAAAATTAAAGAAAATGAAAAATATTTATTATTCCTAATTTTTATTAAAATGGGGGATATCCCCCATAACTAAATGGTTGAGGATGGCAAGGATTAATAAATGGAAGATGAGGATCCTTGCACGTTAGAAATATTTGAACTTAGTCATATTTACCCAATCGGGGTTCACACACCTGATTATAGTAAGTAGAGTGGGGAAATTTGTAAGATGTGGTTCTTGGGTAAAGAGTTGACCCACTATGATGTTTGTGACTGGAAGATGGTATGCAAGGATCGGGTTGTAGCTCTCCATTCCTATGTTCATTGGGCCGTATTGTTGTTGGAGTGTGAGTTGGTGGCCCTGATGGAGTTACATGAGGCATTGGGTTCGAAGATAAGGGTGCATCATAGGTTTGGACTTGTGCTAAGTCATAGGATGTAGTGGCCTTGGAATTGTGTTGTCCCTTCCTAGGGTCATTTCTAAAGAAGGAACGCCTTCGATGTTGCTAAGGCCTCTCACTGCTGTTGGCAATAGTAGCACAAGTAGCATTCGGAGGTTGTTGCTATGGTGCATGCACCTTAAGAATAGTTGGTGGTGATGTAGAAGGAGGGAAAGGATGAGAATGTTGAAAATTAGAAGTAGTGCAAGGTGCACAAGGCGGTGGTTGTGTTGTGGACATGGGCTGATAGTATTGAGGAGAATAGTAATGCGGCGAGGTAGAGCATGTTGACCCAGTTGGGGAAATAGGATGTTGAACTAGATAAGCGTTTGGGTTCGAATGATATAAAGGGTGTCTCTAGTTTAGGGGTGGTCTCCCTCACGACTGGGATTGTTGCCACTGTGATCGAACACAGTATCTCTGTATGAACTCTGGATGTAACGTGTTTCCCCAATGCTCATATAAATGTGACAAGATTAGGCATTGGCCCTTGGGGTGATCGTACAGGCATATGTTGCATTCATACGTATGATTGGTAGTTGAGCTCTTATTTTCCTTATCCCTTCTTTCTAATTGTCTATTGATACTTTGTCCTGCTTCTTGGGTTGTCAAAACTCTATCCCCAATAATATCGATAAATCCTTCACACTTTTTATATGTCCATTCCAACATCTTATTGATCTTTGCCTCGACTTCCTCTAATGATTGTTGTATCAGCAAAGATGGTTCTTTCTCCTTATGATAGGTTGATTTCTCCTTTTTATGATCATGGACCTTTGTTAAGTTGAGATTCTAGTCCCATTGATGTTTTTCAACACTCTCCCATCTAGCCAATTCTCCTTCTTCTTTTGCTACCCACTTAATAAGCTATTGGATTTGATGGGTTCGTAGTTCATATAGTTGACCTTGGGCATACATTCCTAAGGTCTCTTGTTTCATTACGTAGACCATCAATGATATGGTACATTAGCCTTTCCTCAGAGAACTCATGACCTGGACAGTTGTTTAACAGTGCATAATATCTTTCTAAGGCCATGTCCAAGGGTTCATGTTTTGCTTGTTTCCACTCTTGGATTTGTTTCCTCAAGGCTGACACTCTTGCGTAGGTTTGATATCTTTCATTAAAAAGTTCTAGCATTGTTGACCAACATCATATTGAATTTGGTTTTAATGATCTATTCCATACTTTTTCTTGGCCAACGAGTGTTATAGGAAAGAGCTTGAGTTTTTGCCAACCGTTATGAATGTTGTTCCATGTACAAGCATCGTAGAAGGCTTGTAAATGTTGGTGTGGATCTAAGTCATAGCCTCCTGAAAAATTAGGGAAGTTGTTTAAATCAATCCTAGGTAGATGGCTCTCTTTACGATGCCTACATGAGATTTGAATAGCCTCTTATATTTGCATTAGGCTTGTAGTGGCCAATAGGGGTTCATCGTCATCTTGTAAGTTATGCTTTCATGAATTGGGATGATGTTGCCTTTTTTTATGTTTATAAGAAACCCCAACTTCAGGTTGCGTACTCCAATCTTAATTATCATATAATTCATTGGTTATCCAATGAAATTCCTCACTAGGTGTGGCATTATTGTAATCTTGTAGGAGAGCCATGGTTGTGAAGTTGTGTGTGAATTTATATGTGAATTTTAATAATTATTTCTTTCTAAAAGATATATCATTAATTCCTTTACAACGACCTTGTATGATATAACTAATCTAGATAACTAGCATCGTCCCCAGTACTGGTACCAATGATGAGTAGCAAGGTACCCCTACACTCAACCATACGAATACGAGCATTACAAGTGCGATTCAGTTGAACTCCGTAGATGAACTAGTTGTGGCATCTAGATAGTTAGCCGTAGGTTGCAGTTCGTTGTCTTCCCACCTGGACTAGTAGTAGCTTTGTCACGTATGGTTTATTCCAGAGTGAGGTGTATGATGTGTTTCTAATCTAATGCTACTCCTGAAGGCAATGGAAGATAATATTAACTAAGCTAAGGGAGAAAGAGTGAAAAGGAATCTAGCTAGCCTAAGTGCAATGAGCATCTGTTCCTTGATTATCTGTACACATCTTAGACTTCGTGCATGACTACCACTGGGATTACCAAGTGCAGATCCTAGGTACGCTACTGGGTTACCAAGTAGTCACACTTAAATGCTCATAATCAAGTCATACTCATTCCACGTTTAATAGGAGTTTAAGGGTGAGAGAGATTAATTAGGAAAGCAGTAAATAACAAGTAAATAAATAATTAATCTAAGTGAATGCTGCAATGATGAAGTAATCTTGATCTTTATTGCTGGTCATGTACGTGTCCAAGTACGTCACACTCGAATAAAGGATGTCGTACAATTACAATCACCACACTACGGGCATACACTGGGAGGAAAAGGATTGAGAGAAAGAAATTAAACACTTAAACTAAAACTAACTTACTTCCTACTTTAACACTAAGAGCTAAAATCAAAACTTAACACACACAACTCCAATTTGCCTACCTCTTATTTATAGATGAGGAAACAGGCTGCAATATCGCATACATCATATCGCATCTAGGCTATGATATCGCATACGTGATATCGCGTCGGCTATGATATCACGTACGTGATATCATGTACGTGATATCATAGCCAACAGCTCACGACTCATCAACTTTCATCGCAATTTATTTAGGTGAAACTGGCTACAATCTATGTAGGTGAAACTAACTACAATATAAATTTTGGGTCATTGAAAAATCCAAAATCATTTTTAGTTTTGGCAAATACACTACATCCAAAGTGATAACAAATAGAAAGTGTTTTTTGCATATGGGTCTTAGGCTGAGAAGTTAGACAAATGCCCTTCTTCTAACACTAGAGAATTATAGTGATGGAAAAAATCAGTGCTAGAAAACTGAAATGATCTGTGTAAATAGTTTTAACTCCAAGATCCATGAGACTCAAAAGGATCTATGACACCTTCAATGGTCTAGTCAATTACTTAATGACCTTTAAAAGTTTGTTATTGAGTAATGAAAATGAAAATAAGTGAAAATATATAAATGCAAAATGCAACATTGATTTTGGAATAGAGAAAGACTAAGACATTATGACCAACCAAAAGAAAATGCAAACTTTGTATTAAGCACTATAAACAATGATTAAAGAACAATTTTCGAATGGTATAGATTGAGGCTTTCAAAAAGATGAAGAATAGAAAATATCTTTAAATAACTAGTGCAGTATGAAAGATGTGTTTTGCACTTGGATCTATACTTCTCTCCTAATCAGTGTACACTGTAATCAATGTAGCTCTTGGATCTATTGTTCCAGTGATCTATGCTAAAAAAGATTGTGAGAAGGCTACAATAATTTCTCCTTTATTACTAGAAAAGATCTCTATTGCCCTCTCTTACTGCTAAGTGATCTCTATGTTGAAGATTTGTAAAAGAATTTAAAAATAGTATTAAATTTGATATTTATAGGCTTGGAATTTGTTATGTTGGCATCTATTATAGTTCCATATGGTTATTAGAGCATTACATGATGTTTTAAGCTAAAAGTATAATCTATGGATCAAGATCCCAAGTACCACATGCTACCACAGTGAGTGGGACTAGAATATGCAACATGTAACACAAAAGGCTAGCTTTGGTAGCATATAGAGCTTATTTTCATGGTCCAAACTGTAGCGTGAGCTACTAGCATTTTTTGACTTTTGCTGCCAAATTTGGAAGCCTATTTGACATTTTGGCCTTCACACGTTGGCATAAATGAAATTCACTATGTGTGAACTACAAATTTCATTTTTACACATTAAAACTAATTCAAAACTTTGCCAAAACAAGGCCACATACTAGGATTTTTGAAGGAAAATAAGGTAATTTTTTCTACCTTTAGATCTAAACCAAAATTACCATTAAAATCTTGGGTACTAGGATTTTTTTCACAACAAGATTTTTTATTGAGGTGTTTTAGAACCTTTAGCAAAAATTACACGTACCTATATTGAAGAAACAAATAAGTTAGAGTAATTAAGAAGATAACCTCCTTACATCAAATCACAACAGAAGGGAGACATTGAATGGAGATAGTCAAAGGTACCACAAAAGTACAAACTAGAACCTCTAGAACTAAAGGTCCTATCGAAGGCATTGGATTATGCTTTTGTAAACAATAAAAAATCAATAATCATAGATGCTAATCTTGATCAAGCAAAAAAAGAGGAAATCATTGGAAGTGATGAATAAATGGCTGACTACATTTGCATGGCCTTATGATAAATTCACTAACATCAATTCATGCATCTATCAACATCAAATCTACACAGATCTAGCCATTACACCACACCTTCAATCTCAAAGAAGATTGAAACCCAAACTTAGAGAAGTTGTTAAACAGGAATTGGAAAAACTGCTAAAGGTCAGGTTCATCTATCCAGTAGTAAATAGTGAATGAGTTAGCCCATTAGTTATTATCCCAAAGAAAGGTAACAAATGAAGGATCTACATTAATTTTTAATTATTGAACATGGCAACGTTCAAGGACCATTTTCCTTTACTATTTGTTGACCAAGTCTTGGATAACATTATAAGATACCAATATTATAGCTTCCTAAACAAATATAGTAGGCATAACCAAATCCATATTACACTAGAAAACAAGGAGAAAACCACATTCACCAGTCTATGAGGGATGCTTTCATACAAGCAAATGCTCTTTAGCTTATGTAATGCTCCCACTACTTTTTAGAGACTTGTATCAAGTATCTTCCAAAAGTAGATTGACAACAGAATTGAAATATTTATGGATGATTTTTTCACATATCAACTAGACTTGAAACAAGCCTTGGACCATTTAGAAAAAATTTTTAAAAGATGTGTTGAAACTAATCTAAAGCTCAATTAACAAAAAAACCACTTAATTATTCAAGATGGTATAGTTCTAGAACATAAAGTATCTAATCAAGAAATAGAGATAGATATAGAAAAGATTAGAGTCATTCAAAACATCACTTAGAGACCACAAATAATCAAGGACGTTAAATCATTTCTTGAACATATATGATATTATAGAAGATTTATTGAAAATTTCTCAAAGATTGCAAAACTACTAGTTGAACTAACAAAAAAAGATGCACCATTTGCATGGACAAAATAATGTAAGAAAGAATTCAAGACTTTAAAAAAAAAAGTTAATTGAGACACCAATACTCCAAATTTTGGATGACTCCCAACCTTTCTACATTATGAAAAATGCCTCAAACTACGCATTGGAAGAAGTGTTGACTTAACTTAATGACTAGAAATGACCATTATATACACTACGCCAATTGAAGCATCACCAAGGCATAACTCAATTACACCACCATAGAAAAGGAGCTTATGGCTATAGTGTGTGCACTTGAAAAATTCAAACACTATGTGCTTGAATATTATATTTATGTCCATACATATCATAGTGCTATTAGGTTTTTGATGAATAAACAAGCAATAAGTCTGAGAGTGATAAGATGACTTACCATCTTACAAGAATTTGTCATCACCATGATCAACAAGAAGGGAATTGAAAATGTTATATCTAACCATGTGTCAAGATTAAAATGGGAATCTTGGGAAAATGAAGAATCACTGTATGACCAATTTCTCGATGAGAGTTTATTTTCAAAGACATCAATGGTTGTAGATTCAACAATGAAGTCATGAATTACTAATTACATGACATATCTTACAACACAAGAACTTCTTATTGAACGGGATAAGAAACATAAGGAACAATTTCTTCATAGGGTAAAATAGTACATGGAAATTAATGAAAATATTTACAAGATATGTGTTGATAGGTTGATAAGATGGTGTATTCTAGAAGAAAATAAACAAAGAGTCTTGCAAAATGCACATGAAGGTTCATATAATGACCACTATGCAAGATGACGAATAGTGATAAAATTGATGATGGAAGACTACTTCTAGCTTATCATATTTAGGGATGCACATCAATTTACACAATCTTCTGAGAGATGATAAAGAGATGAAGGACTGACTATCAAAAATGAAGGACCACAATAGTGGATATAGCCATTGGAATCTTTTCACATTTAGAGAATTGATTTTATGAAACCCATCATGCTGATCTCAAACGGAAAGTCCTATATTATAGCAACTATTGATTATTGCACAAAGTGGGAAGAAGTAGCTACAGTTAAAGATTGCACAACCACAACATCTGCCAAGTTCTTTCAACAACATGTTATGAATAGATTCAGAGTACCATGCATGCTAATATTAGATAGCAAGACTCACTTTACAAGAGCTACATTTAAGAAGCTAATGCAACAACTTGGGATCAATCACAAATTAACTACACCTTATCACTTCCAAGCAAATGATCAAGTTGAAGTGACTAATAGAGAAATCATAAGAATATTAACTAGAACTATTAGTCATTACATGAAGGACTAGAGCACTAAACTTAACCATGCTCTATGGGCATATAGAGCAACCTTGAAACTTCATGTAGGGTATACACCATATGAGTCAATTTATGGCAAACTGCCTACTTTTCCAATATAAGTAAATCTAAATACCCTTGCATCTACTAGTACCCTTAACTTGAATCTAAACTTAGCTAAAAAAGAATGCCTAATGAATCTAAACCTCATAGATGAAAATCAGTTAGTAGCTCAAATAAGCAATGAAGTCCACAAGAACTACACCAAATATAGACATGATGCCAAAGAAGATGAGTGTTCATCAAGCCTGGTGATATATTCCTTTACTATAACCCCAATCATGTTCCACAAGACTATGTTTCAAACTCTATGGGAGGGATCTTATGTTGTCCATGCTACATATCAATCTAGCACCATGCAAATTTATCACCCAAAAAACCCATAAAAGCTTATTCTTGTCAATATTCAATAAGTAAAACCATTCCATGACTTTTCTTACTCCTCCAAGGATTCTACCTTGTACACTACATCATTTATTACTCGTTCAATCTTTAAAATTTCCATTCTTAATGATAGTCGTGGGGTGTTATGTTTAACACTTAGGCACCAATCTTCTTTTCATATTTTTGTTATATTTTTTCTATTTCTTAACAATTTTTTACATTCCTTGATATCTTTTACATTCTTTTATACTTTTTCCATTTCTTAATAATTTTTCATTCTTTAATATCTTTTAAAGTCTTCATACATTTTTCTATTCTTACCATTTTTCCATGATTCTTACTATCTTTCATGTACTTATTTTTTTTTTAATTTCTATAATAAAGTGTAAAGGAATAAAACAAGATGTAGCTAAAATAATAAGAATTTCACCCTATATTATCAAATCATTAAAGATTGATTCTATATGCAATGAGACCATACCATCCATCCACTCATCTCCAAAAATAAGGTATTCTTACCATGGACATAATGACATTCTTTTTTACAATAAAACTAAAATAAATTTATGATCATTATTGAAGCACCACCAAGAAAATGCATGTTACAAGCTTTTTAGCATTATAACTTTCAAATGTGAAGATTGTAATCCATGAGATGTAGTTTCACATATTTTAACTTTTGGGGCTGAAAAATGCTTCATAAGTTGTTATGGCCTCACTTCCCAAGTGGAAAAAGTCCTACCATGTCTATATTTGGGCTTGGGAAGGTCAAAAATGCCTTTTGGACTGCCAAATTCGGCATTTTCAAGGGTTTTTTTGGGGATGTGACCTTTATTACGCTGGAAGCACCTATGCCCAACATTGGGGGGTTTGACTTTCATTCTCCCAACTATGGCTAACATAGTTACCATAAGGCCAACATTGCCACATCAAGGCCAACGTTGGAGTGATTAGGATTTCCATTTTCAACTAGCATTGCTCCTACAACTCAAGTGTTGCTACTAGAAGACTAACATGGGTGGGAGAATCCAGCATGGATGAAAAGTCTATTTATTATTTTTGTCAACTAGCATGATTTTGGTGCCTTGGGGATGTCAAAACTTACCACAAATAGCAACTACACTAAAATCAAACACCTACCACACTTGCACATGACAACAATTTATTAGTAATCATGGCAGAAATTTACAGTTAAAATTTAGCAACCATATAACCTATATAAGCCAACTTCAAATACATTGAAAGGGTCCCACCACTTTTGAATTTCTAGACTTTCAAATTTGGAGCAAACACAATGCTTCTAGTAATTCTTGAGCATAGAACCTTGAGCCATTCTAAATACTTGTAACCTTGAGGCTTGTGTGAGGTTTATGGAGTAACACTTTACCACTTGGGTACAATGATTGTCAGCATGGTACCCTTTGTTACCTAACAAATCATTCACACACCTTATCCCCCTATGACCAACACTGCAAATCTATGTAAGGAACCAACAAGGTGATTTAATTTTGGGAGTTGGGAAGTACTTGGACCATGAAGCTAACTGTGGTATGCAAACTAACAACTTCAATAGCCTTAGAACTTCATCAAAGCGAGCCTCCTATTCTTTTAGGCAACATTTGTACACATCCCAAACTCTCTTTATTTTCAAAATTTTCATTGTGATAAAGTTTATAATTATGTTTGTTATGCAAACTATCATAGTTTTTATTCTATGCATTCATTTTAAATCAAATCTACACCATTTTACCATTCATTTAACCCATTTACACTTTTCAAGTCCTTGGGTGATCAACAAGATGGTCTAGGGTGCCTTGGATCCTCTTTCTTAGAGGCCCTTAGATCCACAACTAAAACTATTCTGCACCTGAAACTTTTGATTTTCCAACAACTGAATTTCTTAGGTGCAACACTTATGCCTAGATAAAAAAGAAAAGAATTAACTAGAAATGCAAAGGATGTGACAGTAAGGGTATTATGGATTCTCTAAGACTGCTACTATAAGTCTTATCCTGTTGTTAAGTTGTATTATTTACTTGAGTTCTAATGAAAAATAAAAGTATGTCTAAAATAAGTGCTACCTTACCATCTCAATAGAAAAACATGTTACCCATGTCTGAAGGTAGTCCTCTAGTAAAATTGACATAGTAATGATATAATAAATACACAAAATAAAAATTTTTGGATGTTCCACTAGAAAGACATGTTACTCATGCTTGAACTTAAGTGACTTCTCAAAAATGTCAATGTTTCTTGGACTTACATTGGTTATGGAGCTAGAAAGACATGTTACCCATGTTTGAAGGCACTCCTCTATTCAATGGCCAAGTCTTGTAAGTATGTTATTAATAAACTACTTTCTTGAACTTCATTGCCAAGTGTTAATGCTTCTTGCAGTTGTGATAGCCATGTGGTTGCTAGTCTTTAGATGGTACAATGTGATGTCACTAGTAAGTGATAAGGACTTGGTTTGGACCTTGGCCAGAAGGGCTAATGATCATTTTAACCATGCATCACACATAGAATTCATTATAACTATGGTAAGACACCCCATGTCTCATTTTCTACAATTCCTGCTACTTCCATTTCACATCACTATTATATATAATCTTAATTTAATGGTTTTGTATAATATAGTGTGATTTTCTTATAAAGACAATACTACCATATGTGTCTTGGAAGACAAGTATGTTTTACATTGAACTTCTTAAGTATCTACGAACACCTATAGGCATGGTTATACAAGGACACTAAAGGCTAGAGCCTACTTTGAAGAAGAATCACTTGTATAACTCTTATGACTCATACTTAATGACCAATTCCACATCATCTTGTGCCTCTAGAACACTCATACAATCATGGTTATCTTTCCTATAGACTCATCTTTGATCATATATTCAGCAATGTATACCAACCATCTTTGACAAAAGCTTAATCAACTTACCTTGCCTAAACTCCCTCCTTCATACACTTTTGGATGACAAATTGTTGCATTCTTATCATTACCTATGATCAAGGATATTTTAGACCATCTCTATACCTTTCAGACTCTATACTTTATTCAATTTTTCCATCAAAAATCACATAAAATATTGAAAATTTTCATGGTGACATTGCAAATATGATGTATCAGCCCCTAAGATATTGCATCAACAATGTTGTATCTATGATGTCACATTCATAAAAGCTATATATATGTGCAAGAGGTCAAAAAAATTTTCATTCTTTCATTTAAATGCCTAGGAAGTTCATGATGTTTTTTTGACCTCCAAGCTTCCAAGAGCTATTTCTTCCTCACTATAACTCCAATTTGAGCCATTTTCATTTCTTTTTGATCATGAAGTGACTAAATTAGTCATGGGGAAGAGTATTGTACATAGTTGTGTGAATCGCATTGAATTTTTTTAATGCCTAGAAGAATAAAGAAAGGATAAGAACAATAAGAAATAGTTAGGTTTTAAACAAACAATGGCTAATAAACTTAACAGTTCTTCCTAATTAACCATTCAAACCCATGATTAACAAGAAATTAACAATTGTGTCAAGTTATAAAGCATAAAATTGTTCTACGATTAAGGGTTTTTACAAATTTTCTCTAACTTTGCAATCTTAATAATGACTAAATAGTGACATAATGATTGATTTTGATCAAACCCAAGAACTTGAGAAAGGGTTATGAACAATTAGAAATTTTTATAAAACTCTTAGGTGATCTTAAAAGAGTTCTTTATAATTGTAGATGCCTCCTAAAAGGCCCACAATAGAAGGATCATCACAACAAAGGGAAAATAGACCTTAAGAAAGAGGACAAGCTAGAGAGCAAACTTCACTTGCAAAGTAAGAGGCCTAATCCTATAGCATCCAACAGCCAACACCTATGATAGGATAATTTATGCAAGTCAAAACTGATGTACGACCTAGTCAAGAGCAAGGAAAATGTCTCACGCTGTCAAATGAGTGTCTTCAAGCAATCCAAGATAAGTCTATCATGTCTACTATCATAGTGGAATTAAACTTTGGAACATTCATGAAGTTTGCTCCTGCAAAAGTTTGAGAATAACTCCAAGCCTCTTCTCTATGGTCCATAATCTCATGTAATGAAGAATGGTACCTGGGAGGAGTGTATTAATTTTAGAAAGATAAGAAGGATGATACTACAATAAAGATAGAGGAAACCACAGTGCCATATTCAGTCTAAGTAATAGCCAAGGCACTCAACATTCCAAGCGTTAGAGCCAATATTGCTCAAATCTCTACAAGCTCAAACACAAAGACCAGGAAGCTATGGCTATAAAGGATCTATGAAACAACTAAAAATGAATACAATCGATTGTCCATAGTTGAGAAGATTTACTTCAAGATTGGAACATACCATCTCTTCCCAATAAAAAGATTAAATATAATTTCCACCTATGCCACTAGAGGAAGCACCATTTTGATGGGGAAATTCTGGGTTAACATAGCTCATTTGCTATTCTTGAAAAAATAAAAAGATTTAAGGAGAAAAATGGTAGAGAAACTCACTCTCACATTCCCTTGTCTTATAAGAAAACTTTGCTAACTAGCAGAAACTCAAGGTTACACAAATGATGTTCTCCAAAAGGCCTATAAAGCTTTATATGTTGAAATTTGAAAACTCGTGCCTCCAAAGAAAGATTAACTAGAGAAACCAATAGGCATTGAAGGAGCAATTGGATCTACACTAGCAAGAAACATTCTAGCCATAGGAACAAAGCAAATAGGACATAGTGGATAAACACTAGCTATGGACAAACCAAGGCCAAGTGCTCCTCTAACACAACAATATTACAGACCCTCAATAAGACATTTGCAATAAATTGCTAAAATAATAAGCTATGGAAGTATTGAGGTCTCTAGTATGTATATAATAAGAGACAATCCAAGCAAGCCTACAATATCAATATGATTCACAAGTGGTCAAATCTCATTATAAGTAGGAGAAGATGAAGACTAGGCACAACAAATATCTAGGAATGCTACATCCTTCCAGGTAATGATAGAAATAGGAGAAGAAGCCATAGTAGTGGTTATGCCATATAAGGATGAAGCAAGTGCAGCAAAAGTTATTAGATATCACATTAAGAAATCTTTCAATGTTTCCATTATGCCACTAGTGAATATTACTGAAGTAAAAGACGTAAAAGCCATAGCCAAAACATCCATGATCCCAAAAAAGCATGAAGACATATTGGAATGATTTCTATGGACTCGACAAGTAATGAAGAATCTATTTGATATCCCAAGTGATATCACCATAGTACAGTTATAGTTAAACTCAATCAAGGATAGGTTGGTCATGGCTAAGACCAAAGCATAGCATGCTGAAAATGAAGTGCAGAGGCTACAAGAAGAATTGGTTGTGACAAGAGTAATAAAGCAAGACCCTACATGGTATATTGGGTCTGACCAACTACAATTCAAAATTGAACAGATGGACCAATTGATGGCTATATACATCGAAATGAAGATGGGAAAAAGAAAATCCCTAACTACATTAGCAAAAGAAAATAAGAAAATTACTACTGAAAATATAAGGTTGACTAACATTGAGAAATAGAAAAATGTACTAGAAGAAAGTATTCATCAGCTATGAGAGTAGTTTTCCAAGATCAACCTTAACATTAAAAAATTAGCCAAAAAATAGAACCCTATCTATGAAAGAAGTCCACGTTATATGCCAAAAGTCAACCCTTGAAATCAGCACATGAAAAAATGAGGCCAAAAAGCATGAATGACTAAAAGAGCACTTCAAAGATCAAGTGGGCATGTACAAGCAGATCAATGAGAAGGAAATATAGATGACTAAAGTAAAGATCAATTCCATCACAACATAAACATCTCGATTAATAACCAATTTTGGATAGCCTTTTCAATGTACACTAAGCCAAAATCAACAACAAAGACCTACAGATAGAAGATTTGATGAAGTACATGGGATTAGCAAATCTTCAATATGCTAATCTAGCCATGTTAACAATAGGCAAGCCTAGAATAGAAATAGAGCAACAAGTGGTCATAGTGTATGAGTTTGCAAACAAAAAGGATGATAACATTTTTTTTATTGGAATACAATATTTTATCTATGATATCATAGCCCTACATACATCATCATAGATGTGATGTAGTGGGCCATCGTCATGCCTATAAATACCAATGCAACATCATGTCAAAACAACAACTTTTTCCCAACCCTTAAAACATTCATGCAGTTTGTTTTCGTAACTTATACTTAGAGCCAGAGTGAATGCCTGTAGTGTGGTGAACTATAATTGTCTGAAGTCTTTATTCAAGTGGATTATTCTTGGATACAATTCATTACTAACAATAAACATCAAGATTATTTTTTATCATTGTAGTAATTCACTTATCATAATTTTTAATTTTCTAAAATGTTTACTTTCTTTCAGTCATTTACTTTGATTAAGTCATTTTACATTCCAATATCTTTTAGTAAGATGGAATAAGTACGATTGGTTTCAAGCATAAAGTATAACTATTTAGGAACCTAGTAGTGACTTTGCTTGATTGGATCAGTAGTAAAATTACTTGGTAATCCTAGTGATAGTTACATGAGCCTAGGATATGTACAGAAACCAAGAATGAATACTTATCATCTATAGGATAAAGTAGATTTTATATTTTCATCCTACTTAGATTTAGTACTTATATTCATTTTCACCATGTTGGTAGTTAGTCTTATTTTAAGCCAAACAACATCATCATATCATACACCTCACTAAGAGTTAAACCATATGACTTGCACCTCACTAACTTGAAGTAGGAAGACAACGCTCATGAACTTAACATCAACTACTAGTGTACATACATTATTCATCCACAAATTATGATCAGGTTGTACATGAATACTTTTAACTTGTATAGTTGAGTGTTGGAATACCCAATCAATGATCAACACCAAAGCTTTCAAATAGAGTGAGAACAAGTGATCAAAGACAATTCTATATGAAAAGAAATGAAGTAGACAAAGTAGGTTGATCACAAAAAATGACATCATTGATGCTTGGTTGAAAGTTGTTATCAATTATGGATGTCCATTTCCAAGCATGTTAAGTAACAAGACACTCAAAAAACATGAGAAAATTAGTCTTCGCTTCTACAAAGAGCACATTAAGGAGAAAAATTTTTCATATGTTTAAGAAGAGTATTGATAAGAAGACCTTGATGAATAAAACAACATAAAAATATGAATTTTACTAAATGTGGGACCTATCCAAATTTCCTTCATTTTCTACGTCCAAAAGTGTGATGAAAATTGCATTTTCTAGGCCTTATTGAATTTATTATGAATAAAATCATTCTTTGTAATAATCTCATAAGCAACTTTCAAATTAAAAGGAAAAGCATATCTACCATCCTTTTAAAATATATATAGAAAATCTTAATGTAAATTATTGTTATCTTTAAATGAAATGAAGCTTTATTACATCTAAAGATCCATCAAATCTACTGGATAGATATTACATTTTTATGAAAAATAAAATAGACTCTACAAATTGGCCAAGCACCAATGGAAACATTAAAAACATATCATACATCTTTTTACTATAATATTATAATGTTGTTTCAAATGGATAGTCATAGCATAAGAATGAAGCACATGTAACTCATCTTCAAGGGCTTCTTAAATGCACAACCTACAAATGCACTCTTTTCAAGGGAGCTGAATCTATCTTCTATTTTCAATTCTAATATGATGAGAAGTTAAGCAAAGCTTTTTGATGACATTCCAATACTTGATGATAATAGTAGCTAAGAGAGTGCGAGCTTCTCAATCTAGTTTATTAGATATAACATGGTGTAAATAAAATTGCCTCTTGTATTTCACATTAGTCCACATATTTGTTAAAACCTTCTACTTGATTAGTTGATTAATATACTTAGGATTTTACTATACATCATTCCAAGAGATATTTCATTTTCTCAACCATTGCATCCCCTGAAAATACCAACCACGATCATATGAATCTTCAAAAACTACTTTAGAGAATCTATCTTGCCTTGAGATATGTAAGCTATAAGTGTATGTAATGAATTGGCACAAGGCTTCTACTTCTACTAGTAATGAATCACATTCACATAATAACATTGAGTAAGGTGTTTGCATCCTCATCTTTAACCCATTGAGAAGAATATTTTTTTTTCACTCTTTCAATATCTTTCCAAGGTTTAGCACTAAGTCAAAGTCCCCAAACAACACATCCATACAACTTGGTAGGATAGATAATAGTCTTAAAATTTTTATTTTTAACCTTCCAAGCCTAAAGGCCTAAATCCTTGTACTATTTTTCGAAGCATACATATCCTTGAAACCTCATGCTATTTTTTCTTTCATGCACTTCCCATACATATAATTGTTCATATAAGTGAGACATAGATATTGAAAGAATCTACTATTTGCACATTAGTAACTCCAAAATGGAAGTTATAATTGTTATTTCTTATACCCTAGATCATCAATCTCGTTTTATCTACATTCACTTGAAAACAAGATGAACAACAATAATTTTCTAATATTTGGAACATATTTTTCATAACTTCTACAATTATGAAAATTAAGGTAGCATCATCTACATATAAAGAACATTCACTACTTGGGATGTAATTTTGAGAGCATGACTATCTTGTCCATTGCACAACAATTCCTAAATTTCATCAATAAAGATACTACAGAGAGTTGGAAAAAGTGGACAACCTTGCTTAACTCCAATTTTTCTTTGGAATTGATATTTTTTATCTAAATTATTTTTGTAATTTCAATAATCACTTCCTCATAAAATTATTGAGTTACTACAGTCAAATTTGAAGGGATACCAATTTTATGCAAGAGCAACCATAGTTTTAAATATATTATTGAATCATATGCTTTTGAAAAATTAATAAAACAAATAAAAAAAATTTTATTAGGAATTTTTGGAAACTTCATGTCCTATCTAACAGTAAGTGATTAATAGTAGAGTGATTTTGTATGAAACCTGCTTGACATATTGTCCTAACTTGGTTACCTTTAACTCAAGAATTGATTCTCTTTTCTAGTAGAGTGCCCAACAACATGACAAAAATATTACTCATAATGATCATTCAATATTTGTTTAAATTATTTTTATCCCCTTTGTTATATAACAATATAGCTTAAGTAATTTTCCAATGTTGATTTAATGCTTGCTTCATTGCTAAATTTAATTGGTACCAAATTTCTCTATGAATAGAAAATCTTGCCCACTTTAATTGGTACCAAATTTCTCTATGAATCTATAGCTTTGCTAGACACTCGCTTTTTAATACTCTTTGTGACTTCCTCAAGAGCAAACTGGAGAGGTTCTTGTTGGACAATAGTAGTAGAATTATCATCTTGTCTTGTAAATAACTTATTGTAAAATGACTAAACATCTTCAAAAGAAAAATTAAATGATGAAGAGGCTTTGTGGAAAAACATTGTCAAAACTTTCTAGGTTCCTTTTTAATTATTCAGCAAAATAATATTATTATTTTCTAATAAGTTTCCTTCTCTTGGTTCTAATTTGTGTGTGACTCTTATTTGCATTCTTAATACTTTGCCTAGCCAACATGTAATCATCATCAAACCAAGTCTTCTAAACACCTTGTTATGAATGTACAACTTGCTTAGCTACTAGAAGCAAAATTTGTTCAAGCTCCTTATGTCTTCTTTCAAAAGCCCATTTTTTAGGTGTTGCATTCATATATTTTTTCTTTTCTATTGGGATAAGTTTGTACTGATATTTGTTTCTAATCTTATTCTTTGTTATCTAGAAAATTGAAATTTACATTAAAATCACAACATGATGATGGTAAGATTCTACTAAATCTTCTCAAACTTTCAACTCCTTGATAAAATCAATGATGAGTGGCGAGGTACCCCTGCACTCAACCATACGAAATGAGCGTAGCATGCGTGATCCAGTCGAACTCCGCAAACTAAATGCCTACACGCCCCATGGAACACTTGGGCTTAATCATTCGTTGTCTTCCCAGACTTACTTGTAGTTGTCACGATGTATGGTTAAGTAACTCTGAGGTATATGATTTTTATATTCTGGTTTTATCTCCTATGCTAAAGGGTGAAGGGTTGAGAAACTAACTAACTCTAACTAATGACTAAGTCTAAATTAACTAGCGTCAGCATCCGTTCCCACTTACCGTACACACCCTAAACTATGCAACTGTGGCTACCAAATGCTAATCGTTACTGGGATCACCACACGTAATGCACGTGCTCAAAGTGGTTGTACTGAGGCACTTAACTAGCCTAAACATAATGAGCATCCAATTCCTTGACTAGCCGTACACATCTATAAATCCTCGTAATCAAGTCGTACTCATTCCGCATTCTAGGAGTTGAGGGAGAGAGAATCTAATCGCGATGAGCAGCTAATTCCTTGATTAGCCATACACATTCGTCAATGCTCGTAATCAAGTTGTACTCATGTCACGCTAATGTAGGTAATAAATAACAGGTAAGAAATAACATGTAATAAAATCCTATTCCATGCACTGCAAGGTTTATCCACAAAGCTCATCCTTATTTCCGTACACAACTTGCGTTCAGGTACAAAGCTACTCGAATAAAGATCCGTTCACTTGGGGACTCCTACTGTGGGCACATGGAAAATATTCTATCTCTGGAGTGATCAATCTGCCAGAGTTTCCCTACTTCTATCCTAGGATGGGAAATAAGGGGAGTGTCGCCTCTTATTTATAGATTTGGCAGTCGACCGCGATATCGCGTACGCAATATCGCAGGGGATGACGCTATATCACGGCTCATGCAAATCGTGTCTCATCATACCCCCATGACTGAATGAAAACTCATCCTCAAGTTCCTTACAATAATATTGAGAAGGTATGGAATTATTGAGGGGAATGGAACTAATGGGATGACATGTGAACGGATCATCATTACAAGACTTGACAAAATTGGTGTTCATGACAACAAGGGTGAACACCTTATTACAATGACATCAGGCCTTTGTTGGCAACTGAGAAAGAGAGAGAGAGAGAAAGAAGTGTTGCTGCTGCCAACGCAAAGATTGCACCTTTTTTGTCCATCCATAAGTGCGCCATCGATCTTGCTCCTTGCATAGTTGCTTCAGTGCTGCTCCATTCCAAGTGGTTCCTCCCGATCTGATCCGTTGTTGTATGATTGCCATCTGCACAGACAACACAATCTTATATTAGCAAGGGTAAATGAATCATCATGTAATTAATACATTGCTTTGGTGTAAGTTCATTGGCTAGGTTGTGGTATGGCTAATACGGATCTGGGGATATCTTAATAATGACTACCGAAGGTGTAGGGGTTAGGAAGAAAATCAAAAATTTTGGGGCTAGGAGAAAATCAAAAAAATCGAGCCCCGTACCCCCATGACTAATCGCGAACCTCCAATAGCGTTAAAATGAAGAAAGAAAAGAAGTAATAAAGATAGATAAAAAAGGGACAACTATGACATCGATGAAATGGATGTTGGGATGGAAATGAATAAAATGAAATTAATTGCAAAATGTTAAGGGAAAGAATTTAACTAATGCTCCAAAGAGGAATGTTAGTGGGTCCTCCCCAAAGCAGGCTCATGCCCTGAATGCCCTGACAAACCCACATTCAAAGAGTCCGTAGGCTCCGTGAATGTTATTTGGAACAAGAGTTAAAAGCTTAACTGCAAGCATTTACCAAAAAGAAAACAATGCATCAACCAAAATATATACACTAATGATACAACCGGCAATGAGGTGAACAATGGAGAGAAGGATGGAGAGAAGAAAATGGAATGAAATCCCAAGAACAAGGTGGTGTACAGCCCCTTGTATGTTTTATGATTAATGTGACTTGGCAAGTCTCATTCCAACTCCGGCCTCAAACCAACCACATCCAGTGACTTCGCATCAATGCATTTGGTCAAACCATCCACTTGGATAACGAGGATGCATCTCCAAAGAGCCACCACCATTCCGACGAAACAAATGAGAGAATGAGAAGCGAGAAGGGCCTTAGTTAAAGGGAACACTTTTGGTTCCATAACCAGTGCTTGGAGCCCAAGTTTATTCATCTAAGGGGTGTGCTTTGAATTCTCACTTTTTTTGGTGTTTTTTTTATGCGTGAGAACCACACCATGCAAAGACTTCTTATTTTTATTTTCTCAGCTTCTGATAATTGGGTAACATCGGAACAGCAAGAAAACTCAAGAAGAAAACATCCAAGCACCCAAGAAAATGGCCAACACAAAAGCATCAAGTTCCTTTGAAGTCACACCCTTTGCAATCCTTGAGTCCTTCCTTAGTTTGAGAAATGCCCAATCACCAATTTGTTAAAGTTCTTATTAGAAGGGGACTGTACATTTCCAAGCTGAGAGAGACCATAGAATTTGGTGGATGGATGGATGGAGTGAACTCATTGCCTACCATATCAAAAGAAACATACCTTAGTATCAACATTGTGACTTAAAGGTAAAAATCAAACATTACTAATCAATATGAAAACAGTTCATACCATCATTCTGAACACTTATTGGGTGACAAACTTACAGGGTGGATCACACACACACACACACGCACAAAATGGAAAAAGTTTAAAGATGTTGTAAAACAAAAACTGGAAAAGTTAAAGAAATTTGTAAAACAAAAATTAGAAAAGTTAAAAAAATTTGTAAAACAAAAATGTGTAAGACAAAAACGTTGTAAAACAAAAACATGTAAAACAAAAACGTAACAAGAACTAAGGGCCCCATATGGTTAGCATAAGTGGCCATCTCCCCCATGACTAAGTTGTAAAGGAGAGATTTGAAATAATGAGCGTCTATTTGAATTTCTACGAAGTGACCAACTTCTCCCAATTGATGATCTTAGATTAAGGGGTGGAAGTTGGCGATGCTCATATTCCAATGTATATATACTTTCGTTATGGGCATGGGTTTCCTCAGTTCATTCCATGCATATTTGGTTGCTCCTTTGAGTAGCTGTCAACCACAGGGTGTCTACTACTGGTTGTGTAGTTGCTACATACAGGCATCTTTGTTTCAAAGTTTCAAGAGCACACCTGTTACATGGAGGCATTTCCTCCATGTCATCACCCGATGAATCACTGTATTGTGATGCATGGAACTTTCCTCTTCTCGATCTTTCCACATATGTTTATCTTAGAGCTTTCCAAAAAAAGATCACGGATCCTAAGGCATGTGTCTACTGTGCTTAGCCATGCCCTTCCCATTATAATTGGAAAGTCCCCTACATTGTTGTTCACTTCAATCACCAGAAAATGAGCTGGGTAAGACCAACCACACATAGTGGTAATGACGTCCTTCATCAATCCCAAGGGAATGGTGATGGACTGGTCTGCCAGCTCTAGTTGAATGTTGCTCTTCTTAAGTTAGGGCAGGTTCCAGGCATGATACATCTCTCATGAAATTAAGTTGACTTCGGAACCTGAGTTAAGAAGAGCCCTATGTGGTTTATTTTCGACAATCTATGAATAGATTAAGTGACTCCCAGGGTCAGTTAGTTTCCTGGGAAGGTGGCCTACCTTAATGCAATCGATTACGGTATGTGTTAACATAACCGTATGCGTTAAGCTCTGATTTTGGACGGAAGGGTGCTCCGAAGTGTTAGATGGTGGAGGAGTGTACATGGGCCCAACCGCTTGTTGTTGTAAGAGTTTGTCTGGGCTTTTGGTTCTGAAGAAAGGTCTTCTCTTTTTACAGTTATCAGAACCAGCAGCAGGTTGGATATTTACAGCTCTCGCAGCGTAACATTACTGTGGTTGAGGAGGAAGTTCCCCTTGCATTGTTGGAGTAGGAGGTGTTATGGGAACTACCTATGGTGGAAGAGGTGCAGATGGATTTGGAGGATGGTGTGGATATGGAGAGTCTCCTATAGGAGAAGGAGTCCTTCTGAAGTACTCCCGAACTTGGTAGTGATGGTTGGTGGTTGTGTGATTCATAGAGTCACTTGGAGAAATCGGCTACTACACATAATAACCATAAGGATCAGGCTGCCGGTAAGGGTACTAATGTTATGACGATGGCATCCCCCATGACTGTGGGTATTGCCACTGTTGATGCTGTCCGATGGGTTGTGGTGGAGTTCCACTTGGATAATATGTTAGGGGTTGTTTGAACTGCCTTGGGTTACCTTGTGGATAAGGTAAACTTCAAGTTGTTTTCCGTTGACTGAGTCTTGGATTAAGTGCATACACCCCAAACTCCTGTAGATGTGAGATAATGGGGCAACATCCCTTAGGATGGTCATAGTGGCAGATCTCACATCCACCATCATCGTCTATGTCTGACTCCACAATCACATCAAAGTTAGTGATTTTTCCCTTACCCTTGTTATGTGCAGGGCTTAAATCTCTCCACTTTTTCTTACCTTTGTCACTACTTTGTTCTACCTTAGACTATTCTATAATTTTTAAGACAATTTCAATTTTAGAGTCTAAGGAACTCCATACATCATCTACCTTAGCTGCTATTTCGGTTGTGAGTTTTTGAAGCAGCAAGGTTTTTCGATTCACCAACTCTTCGAGTGGTGACTCATCCTCTTCATCACAAAATTTCACTCCCTTTTTTCGAAGGGAGGGATCGTGGTTGTATTCTTCCACACTTTCCCTTTTGTGTAGCTCACCTTCTTCTTTTACTACTTGTTCCAACAAGCTATGCACTTCATGGGCTCTAAGTTATGAGAGTCTCCCTTAGGCGTAAGTCCCAAGGGTTCTTCTAGTTTCATGCCTTAGTCCATCCACGATGTGGTGAAGTTGATCCCACTAAGCGTACCCATGGCCCAGGCAACAATGTAACAATGTAACAATGTGTAATAGTGGGTCATGGTAGCATCTAAGGGTTCATATGTACCTTGTTTCCAGCCTTGGATCTACTTACGCAAATTGGACACTCTGGAGTATGTTTGATACTTTTCGTTGAACAGTTCTAGCATCGTACTCCACCTCCTGATGGTTTCTGGTTCTAAGGACCGGTACCAACTCTCTGCTTCTTTGGTGAGTGTCCTTAGGAACAACTTAAGTTTTTGCCACTCATTTTCTATATTCTTCAAGGAACGAGCATCGTGGAACACCTGTAAATGATTTTGCAGATCAGCATTGTATCCCCCTTCAAATCGTGGGATATTGTTCATGTCTAATCGTTTGATCCGACTATCCTTTAAATGCCTTGTGGGAATCCTAACTGCCTCCATTATGTCAAGCATACTTTGGGTTGCAAGTAGGGGCTCATCATGATCATCTCTTTCATGACACCTGTGATGTCTGCGTTGTTCCTTACTCTCCCTACTTCCTTGCCCTTGTCCTCTCTCTCGACTTTCCCGTCGAGGTCTCTCATTTTTCTTACTTTTATCCCCACCTTTATGTTCATGATGGCTACACCCAGATGTGGAAGGAGAGGATGAGTGATGTGAAGAAGGGGAAGAAGAAGGGNGTAGGTTCTGATACCCAACCTCCTCACCATCGTTAGGAGGGGGAACATCATTTGCTAAAGAACCCGTGATAAGGGGTTCCTCATCTCCTATTTTGCTAAGGACGTGAGGGGCTTTGCCCTTCAGAAAAGTATGTTGACTCTCCTACCTTAAGTCCCTCATACGTTGGGCATCTGTGGGATAATAATCCCTCATGTCAAAATCTTCTGCAACGTATTCAACATATAATTCAGTTATGCCTATCTATGCTAAGGCACAAAAAAGCATGCGAGAGACTGATCGATCTGGGGGTAACACGATGTCACCTTGAAAATCTCTCCATTGCAACTGTTCATCTTGATGGAGAATAAAAGTAAAATTATGGATATACTCATCGGGATGAGTATATGTCATCTTATATTGTTTAGGACTTGGTTGATTTTGGTTATGTGTTTTATGTTGCTGATTGTCTCGTGTATGGTCCTTAGGTGGTGAGTTGCTCTTATGAGAAGAAGGCATTTTTATCGGTGTGCTATTTCACCGTTATAAAAAATGTTTATCTTGATTAATCTAAAGGTTCGTTAAGGCTCACAATGATGTGAATGATATCCTTATGTTCTATTCGATGCACAAATACTTAGTCCTTGGCAACGGCACCAATGATGAGTGGCGAGGTACCCCTACACTCAACCATACGAAACGAGCATAGCATGCACGATCCGGTTGAACTCCATAGACTAAATGCCTACACGCCCCATGAAACACTTAGGCTTAATCATTCGTTGTCTTCCCAGACTTACTTGTAATTGTCACAATGTATGGTTAAGTAAGTCCGAGGTATATGATTTTTATAGTCTTTTCTGGTTTTATCTCCTATGCTAAAGGGTGAAGGGTTGAGAAACTAACTAACTCTAACTAATGACTAAGTCTAAATTAACTAGCGTCAGCATTTGTTCCCACTTACCGTGCACACCCTGAACTATGCAACTGTGGCTACCAAACGCTAATCGTTACTAGGATCACCACACGTAACGCACGTACTCGAAGTGGTCGTACTAAGGCACTTAACTAGCCTAAACATAATGAGCAGCTGATTCCTTAACTAGCTGTACACATCCGTAAATGCTCGTAATCAAGTCGTACTCATTCCGCATTCTAGGAGTTGAGGGTGAGAGAATCTAATCGTGATGAGCAGCCGATTCCTTGATTAGCCATACACATTCGTCAATGCTCGTAATCAAGTCGTACTCATGCCGCACTAATGTAGGTAATAAATAAAAGGTAAGAAATAACATGTAATAAAATCCTATTCCATGCACTACAAGGTTTATCCACAAAGCTCGTCTTTATTTCCGTACACAACTTGCATTCAGGTACAAAGCTGCTCGAATAAAGATCCGTTCACTTGGGGACTCCTACTGCGGGCACATGGAAAATATTCTATCTCTAGAGTGATCAATCTGCCAGAGTTTCCCTACTTCTAGCCTAGGATGGGAAATAAGGGGAGTGTTACCTCTTATTTATAGATTTGGCAACGGACTGCAATATCGCGTACGCGATATCGTAGGGGACGACGCGATATCGTGGCTCATGTGAATCGCGTCTCATCAATCAATATTTTTACAATAACATAAAAGAAAATCAATAAAAGAGTTACCTTGAGGTCCTAATAAAGTAAATGATGAAGATTGAGGAAATCTAGCAAGTCCATTACAAATCAAAAGATAAAAAAAAAAATTTATATTCTAATAACTATTGGTCCATCTTATTAATAGTGTCATCTACAAAATGTTAAGTAAAATTTGTCATCTTCAACAATATCTAAACTACCAATATTATGTCGCCATTGAATAATTTTTATTTGTTTAGAAACTATCCTTGCATTGAAATATCCACATATGGTTTTTACACACATATTATCATCTTTCTACCAAGATGGATGTTGAGGGCCAAGTAGAGGTTGACAGTGGTGGTGGATTTACAGAGCAATTTAAATAGCTTGTACTCTCCTTTGACATGGCAATTTGATGTAATGAGATATAAGATATAAACTTCCTATACTATCCAAAAAACCTATAACATCATATCTGCATATACACTACTTTTTGGATATGCAAAGGTATTATACAAAAAATGCTTAGATTTTTTTTAGTGAACACAAAGGTAAAAAAAAAAAGATTAATCATAGTGAACTAGGCATATAGTAGATGCAAAATCATGTGCAAAGGAAAAAAAACAAGTGCATAGCCAATGCAAGATAAGAGTTTTTAAGCTAGATTGAAGAGAAAAGGTTAAAAAATATTTGAGTTTCTTTACCACAAGGCTATAGGTTCCTTCATGTTAATTTTTTGCAAGTATTATTTACATGAATAATATGGGTTCCACCATTTCTTGCATAATACTGCCTAGGTAGTGATGGGATCCTCTGCCACACACATCATGGGAGATGGAAGGGGGTTTAATCTTCTTCATGGATTTACCCTCATCAAGGGCCATGGATATGATTTTGTCAACAACATGTAGAATCGATTTTGGCCATCTTTAAACTCATCCAATATAAAGATGAGGACATGGGCCTTGTGCTTTCCAATGAATTGTAATAATACTCTTGCAAGTTCATGTTCCCAATGATGGCTTTAATCATATATAATTCCACTAAATGCACTATTTCTATGTTTGTAGGTACTAGGATCACTATCTACATCTTCTTGGCACATTTTCCCATTTTCCTTTTTTCTCTACCACCTACAACTTCTTGTTAGATCTTGTATTGACTAATTATACTTGTAATAATATTAGTAAGATTTGATAAAGGATGAAAACCCAAGATAGTTCACTCTAGCTACAACTCCAAAATAAAATTTTGAACACTCAACTTTGATACCAAATGAAAGAGTTGAGAGAACTGAGATAAACAAATTCAAGAAATGAGAGAATCAAAACAACTAATTATCAAACTCTATGATGGACCAAGAAAGAATTCATAGAAATGAGGAGTTGTTCCACACCTTCAAGAAAACTAGGATAAGTAGTGAGACACCACATTTTTATCAGTATTGGTTCATATTTATACATGAAATTTCATAATCATATCCCTAAATTAGCTTTTGACTAATCCCTTAATTTTAGGGATTCTTCCTCATCATCTCTTATACATATCCCATTATGTCTGGGAGTTCTTGTATATGTATCTTGAATAGGTACATGTTAATATCATCATCCTCTTGCTTTGGTATATGCCACATATTTAATGTTGGCCTTATTCTCATAATTTCCACTTATGTGCCCACCATCACTCAAAGCAATGTATAATGAACTAAAAGAAGAGCTCCTCAAGAAGTCCATTGATTAGAAATCTTCAAGTCATGACCCCACTATTCCACCACTAGGATTAAGTAAATTAAAACCTCCTAAATCCACAATGAAAGACACAACTCCTGAGTCAAGAGGAGAGTCATCAACTAGTGTCTTTAAAAATCTATTAAATGCTAATAGAAGCTCATTTACTAGTTAATGTCATTTTTTTAATCTTCTCTTTCTTATATTTTATTATACATTATAACTCTATGATTAACAATGAAGTTAAACCTTATTTAATTTTCATGACAAGCATACTTTCTTTTCAAGCAATTTACATTCTCTTTATGTTATAATAAGTTTTGAGAGAGATTACATTCCTAATATCTCTAGTCATTCTTTCTCATATTTCAAAAGAACTTTAAGGCCAAAATAACTTATAACATGATTCAAGGAAAAGAAATTACTCATCATCATTTTACTCCTCTAATTATTATTGTTTTCGTTATGAAGAATGATATTTTATTTAAGTTAAAATATGCTCAAAACCTATTGATTGTGAATAAAAGTCTTGATTTGTGCTGTATAACAAAGAAACTTAAAAGGTAACATTTGATTTATTCATTTATCATTTTTTTCCTTAAGTTATGGAATGATAACTAGATAATAATGTATATTCAAAGTTGAATGTTAAGCTTGAGGGATGGTGTTATGAATTTGGTGTTATTTTATCAATTTCAACATTTAAAATAACATCTATATTAGGTAATACTATGAATTTCTATTTACACCATCATAGTATGTCATCGTCAACTTTGCTAATGCTAGTCCAAGCCAAATATGAAAGAAAGAGTGTTAACATCAAGTTGATAGTCGACTGTAAAACCTTGGTAAATCTCATGGATGAGCTTATTCTTCTTTTCAAATTTTGCAGATGCTAGGACATTCCCCAAATGCAATGTCAATATATATGAAAAAACAATCAAATATGATTTGAAAAAACTACAAATAAACAAAGATCTAGTTCTTCATAGAGGTAAATAACAAAAAAGAACTCATGTAGCTAACCCCACTTTGTTGGGATAACACTAGGATGATGATGATGATGTTATGTCGTCATCACAGTGATGTTTAATTTTGTTACATTTGATAATTAGCTATGCTTCTAACTAATTACTAAATACAATTAATCATTCATCATGTCTATTTCACTAACTAGCATTATGATTTCCTCATAACTATATATAGTTCTAGTTTTTCTATGTCCAAGATACACATAAATGCAATCTAAGATTAATAAATCAATTGGATTATACGTCTCAGGTCTTACAGTTTCTAGTGTACTGTTAACTTATCAATACTAACACCATGGTAAATATCATTTCATTGTGTGGTTGACTATCAATAGTTTTGTATTATTAATTTAAGTCAACATAATTTGTTACTTATTTCCTTGGAGCTTGTGATCTTCAAATCACAAAACTTAATAGTGGTTAGGTCATGTTGGCCATTCTGAACCTTCGAGTACTCTTCTATACTTCAAACAATGGATCATGAATCAACCACAAGTTATAGTGACCTAAAAGATAAACATGAGTTGAGTATAGGTTGTGGTCTATACAATTTCTAAAAAAAGAACTCATCGTCACCTATGGTGAGGTCATAGTCTTTATCATAAGTTGTAGTGAGGTTGTGGTTTTGTAGAAAACAAAGAACAACAGAATTATGAATTACAAACACTAACTAGAGAAATATGATGACTTCAACCTCATATATAAGGCTTAAAAGATAAAATATAAGAAAAACATCAAACACTTCTTCAATTAACTAGATTTTTTTTTGCATACATAAAAATAGGCAAACATGCATAATCCCTTGTAACCACACTTGATTGCCCATAAACACATTAACAGAATTTAATTAAAATATAAAATAACACTCACACAAGCTAAAGTAGCTTAGAATAAGCTCATGTATGAAGGGAAATCAGCTTTTACATCAATATCATGAGAAAAGACATAAAAACCCTTTTATACCTTTAATATACATATGGAAATAGAAAGAAGTTATCTTGAATCTAAAACTTGGGAGTTAGACCCTTCAAACTAAGCATATATCCACTTCATACTACTTTAATTCTTCTAAGTGAACATAAAGTAATATATCAAATACTTCAAATTCTTGAGAGCATGAAACATGTAGCTGCTATGTGACAAACATGTAAGTGAACCTAAAAATGAGAGAAATGGTACAACTGAGATCAGTGAATGCTTAAGAGAAGAATCCATGGTGAGAAATTCTCTCCCCAAGATGAGAGAGACATGATTGTAATAATATAAGAAAAGATAAAAGGTGATAAAGCCAACGAAGCTTCATCCAAGCACTCAAAATATTTCACAAAACACTTAAAACGAAGAAAAAGGGAAAGCTTCTCTATTTACTTTAAGCTTGTAAGGTAACTAAAAATGAAAGGATTCACCCCTAGTTTTACTTTTTTGTGGAGGATCATTCCTCTTTTATTATGGGACCTTTCATAAAGGTTTTTGATTCTTTATTTCTTTTCTTAAACTTTTTCTTTCAATCTTATCTTTTACAATTATTTTTATGAAAAAAAAAACCACAGTTATAGTTCCTAATACATAAAAGCAAATATTTCAACATGGAAATAAATACTACCACTAACTTTGCTCTACTTAACACCCATAAAGCAAAGTAAGCTTATAGATTTTATCCATACATTTGTGGAGGCCACACATTATTTTTTGTTTCTCCTTATCTTAAATTGATAATCAAGATTGTAGTTTTTACAAATGTCTTATTTTTTCTATCTTTAAAATGATGAATTTTTGTAGTAATAGCTGCAATTCAATTTAGAAAGGATTGGTGGTTAAATTTGATAAAATAAAGAATTTTAATGAAAATGCAACTTAAGCATGAATTATAGAAGCTTGTAGTAATGGATGTAACTAGGGACTCATCTAAGTACTAGTAATTTTAATTAGACCATAACCTAACCACATCTCATAGTGGAGTCACCTAGATAAAATGATAATGAACCTAAGAAGAGTATGATTGGGGTGTGAGTTGCGTGTTAGTAAGAAGTGCAACCTCAGTGCTAGTGCAATTCTAGTGATTTTTGAATTGCAAATTGGATGCTAATATAGAATAAGTGATGAAAAACAAAAAATTGACTAACCATATCAACACTACTTGGGTGCAATCTTTAAAAATCAAAAACTTTTCTAACTTCTTGGTTGCTAATTGGGAGCTAGTTGTCCTTGCTCATGATAAGGTAGTGATGAATCGTAACTTCATTGTTACTTGAGTTTTTATCTATTCTTTGACTCATTCGAAAGCTCTTTGAAAGTGGAAAATTTTTCACCATGTGACAACGCTAAGTGCCCGACTTAGCCAGCTATTCGCAATGAATGCACAACGATGCTCAAGCCCAAGGGAAACACACTTATAGGAAAACTCCCAACCTTTACTCACAAAGGAATATGTTACAACATGTACAGGATGTTGTCCCAAAGTGAGCAGCACCTTTTGTATTTATAGGCACGAGTGTACCCAGCCTTGCCAGTACATTCCTGTGACTGGTGCTACAGACGCATCACTTGCATCTCCAAAGCAAAGTATGCGAATCAAAATCAGAGGGCAGTCGAGTATAATGAAGGGGATAACGTCTTGTTAAAACTTACTCCCAAATCTTGAAGAAGGTCACTGATAAATAGTATCACAAAGGCCTTCTGCAGAGGTACGATGGACTGTTTGAGGTTGTAAAGCAGGTAGGCAATGTGGCCTATCGATTGAAACTTCCGGAGCGAATGAAACTCCATCTGACGCTTCATGTAAGCTTCCTCAAACCCTTCTATGAGGATGTAGTGAGGCAACATGTTAGGAGAGCACCTCTTGGCATTCAAAAGGAATTTTAAAAAATGGCTAAGAGGATTCTTAGCCATCAGACCGAGGGTGCTAGTCAAAAGAATCGGCACACTGACTACTTAGTCCAATGGAAGGGCTATAGTGAAGAGGATGCCACATGGGAACGTGATGTTACCTTATGGTAGTTTGAGGAGTTAAACATTCTTTTTTAGTGCAATCAAGCTTAAAAAATTCCCCCAAATCTAACTCTTCACCTTCTATAGAATGAAATAAAATGATGAATGTTGTTTCATTCTCTTAAATTACAACCTAAAACTGATGTAGGATGATAAATAATACTTATTGATGACGTAGACTTGGAAATAATATTGAATTCATGAATTAATATCAATGAGGATTTAGTGAAAGATGAGGAATTGTTGGAATTTGATGATGAAATGTTGATAGAACGATGAAGATTGTTGAATGATGAATATTGATGGATGATGAAATTATTGGAATGATGAATAATAAATTCATGAAAAATTAAATAATGGAAAAACTTCATAACCAAATTAATATCCTTTCCTTAAATCACTTTTTCAAATCATTTACAACATGATAAGTATATAGATGGAAAAAAATTGCTTAAAATTAAAGGGACGTGAGAGATTAGGACTATTATTTAATTATCTACTCATTTATCTTTTAATAAAGGAAAAATAAATGGATTTTTCTACTTTGTTCTATATGATATAAAAAATGAATTAAAACTTTATAAGAATTTTATTCCTATGTTACAAAGAATCTAAATTGTCTTCACTTTATTTTTGACTTTGACCCTTATCTTTATACTTGTACTTCAATTTGATATACTTTCTTATGTACATGTAGCCTTCACTCACTTTGAATTTTGATTTATTGAAATCATTCCTTCTTCTAATTTGGTATTCATAACATGGACAAGTAGACTAAGTGAAGTTTAATGAATCTACATGCATGTTAGATCTAACATGAAAGGATTACATATTGTGAGGGAAAGTACCATTAGACTCATTTATTCAAGCATTCTATTTTTATTTCCAATAAGGAAACCATTTTATAGCTTTCTCTAATCTTCGTTTGCTATATGGTTTTGATGATTCATTAATTTTAAAAGGGAAAATTAATTTGGTTAGGTGTTTTAGTGAAATTGATTTCTCTAGATTATCTATCTCCTATGGGGGACTCTAAACTATTGTTAACTTCTTTTATGAATACTAAAATTTCTACTTCTTTTATCAATGAAAAAAATTCTATTAATTCTCAAAATGAAAATTTACAAGCTAGCATGCATAAAGCTATGATACCTTCTTTTAGTGATGTTAATGTAAATAAGATAATTAATTCTATTTTTCTTGATGATGTATGGGAGTCATTGGTAAAGAAGGTAATACCAATGACATCCACAACCAATTCTGTTTTTAATTGTAAAGAAAATCAATGTTTTAAATCTTTTTACAAGCAGATAGTAAGACTTACATTCAGCCAAATACATACTATAATCTTTCTAATTCTCCTAACTTTTGTCATAGTGAAGGAAATTTGTTTAATGTTTTTCCCTTTTTGCTCAAGAAAAAAGATGTTGAGGAATACATTAAAGTTGAGGATCAAAAAAATAATTAAAAGCAAAAGATATAAAAACTCAAGTTAATATTAATGATATGAATGATCAAATGATAATAAAGAAATAAAAGAAAAACAAAAGTTTCTAATTTATGATAGAGTAACTCTATGCCTAACCATATGAATCACAAGTAATTATGCATGATCCAATTAAATTCTATGGACTTAGAATTAGTTGGATGCCATAGATAACCTACTACTAAGATGCTAATCAGTGTCTTCCTAATCATACAAGTTATATGGTTAAGTGTGACTAAGACATATGATTATGCTTTTTATTATTAAAATATTTAAAGTATTAAAATATTAAAACATTAACCTAACTAATCTAAATATAAAAAGTAAATCTAATATAGCCTAATAATAGAGTATCCATTCTTGATTTACTATACACATCTTAAATATGTACTAATGCTACTAGGTTACCAAGTGTTCTACTACTAGGTGTACTAAGTGATCTACTATTGGGATTACTAAGTGTTAGTACGTTTATGTTCAAAATTGATCATACTTATGCGAACTTGCAAAGTGTGATGGAATAAATATTTAACTCCTTGCATGAAAAGTAAATAAATAGTTAAGGTAAATTGCAAGGAAGTAATTAAAATGCTAATACAAGTAATCTAATGGATGGAATAAATCTTAATTTTACTGTTGCCATGAAAATGTGTCTAGATACATCATACACTCGAATAAAATTCTATACAATTCATTTAATCCACACTATAGGTACTTAGAATAAATATTCTAACTTTCACGAAATCAAACTGCAAGAGTCTAGCTACTAGAATGATCAAATCATACCATAAATACAATGGTCACAAGCATTTATATAGGCAAATATGGAGACTACAGCAATGCTATTGCATTAATGCATCTTAAACCATGTTAATGCATATGCATCAATAAGGTTACATCAATGCATATGTGTTGATGTATCTAACAAATTTACTATTTATCACACCCTCAAATAGGGATGAGTAATTAACTAACTAATTAAAACTTGAATATCACATGATAGACAATACTATTTGAGTACATTTACAATTGGACTTAACAAAATACGATACATTACAAAAATGGCCTTAGTTGATATGTACAAAAAATGGTTCTAAGGCAAATGCTTTTAAGTGGTTCTAGGAGGATGTGGCTCCTCCTACCTTATTTTGATAGTTGAAACACATCCAACAACATCTTCATCTTGGTTAGGCACATTCTAGAGGCAAGGAAAAGTAGAAAATATCTTCTTAATGTTCATAAATGAGGCAATGCATAGTTTGTGTTTGATGTTGAACACTCTCACTGTGTTTTTCAACTCTTGGTGATCTACCATCCTTTTAGTTAAGTTCCCCATAACTACTTGCTAATCTTTGAATTTGGATTTAAGAATCTCAAGCTCTACATTAGCTATCTCCAGGTTCTACTTTATCTCCTTATGGAGCTTAAACTCATCTTTGTATAAGAGGTATGAACTAGCCTTCTACTTTTCTAATTCTAACCTTGGCTTCCTAATAGTAAGCATTACTAGATTTGTAGATAAAAGGTTCATAAGATTCATGTATTCTATCATCTCCTTAATCTACAACTCCTTCATGTGTATTTTTGCCTTGTAGTATGCATTGAGTCCATCAAAGATAAGTTGCAGTGCATCGTCATGCTGTTGGAGTTGATGGAGGGTGTCATTCATTTTGGCATTAGCTAATCAAATCTTTTCTTCATTGATTTTTTTTAGCATGTTAACTTGGTTCTCGTAGTGATTTTTAACTTTTTTATACTTTAGGGCCTTATTCTTCTAGGTGGCAATCTCGATTACCAATTTCTACCTGATGGCACACACCTCCTTAATCAAGAGATTTTAGTTATCAATGACCAACCTCCTCAAATCCTAATTTACCTTGATCAACTACTCCTACCAGTGCTTAAGGTAATCTTCAAGTTGTTCCTTTTATTTTTCCATCTTAAGTAGCCTCTTATTCTTCTTAATTTGCTCTTTATTTTCTCAGCATGTTTGGATAAGATCATTATTTGTAGTATTTAGAATGACATTTGATAATGATGCATCCCAAATGACACTTTCTTTATCATCTTCGACCTTCTTTAGTTTGATTTGAAGCTCTTATAAAGCATCATGGCCCATCAATTCTAGTTGAAAAATTGTACGATTGGACAAGTGGGCTCTTAATTGTGCAACTTTTGCTGCCAACTATTATTTAAGGTTGGTAACCTCTTGCGTTATTCTTTAGTAATTAGAAGCTTACCCCTTATCTTTAAAATCTTAGATTGGATTGCTAAAATGTCTTTCAAAATGTCAAAGATTTTCAAAATTAGTTGTTTGGTTTTCACTAGTCTTTCAAACACCTTTCTATGTTGCAAAGGTATCATTTCCCTGGGCCTCATTCCTGCAGGCATTTGAATATCTTCAATTGTAGGAACATTAGGCATTGGTGCCATAGGAATCTTAAGCTCTATGTCAATGTAGTCTAGCACCACCTCAGCAATCATCTATTACCCTTTTTGTGGTATGATTACCACTGTGGCATCTTTGCCTTCTTCCAATATTACTAAGAAGGCTACAACATTGTTCAAGATTTCTAGGACTTATTTTGAAGATAGAAATACTACAACTTCTCCCATGTTAGGGTTGGTGCACATTGTAGCTTGACTTTTTATGTTAAAAATAAATTAGCCAAATCATCCTATGACTAGCTGATGATCCTAACAACCTTATTTAAATGACTCATGGCTAGATGATAGTCTGATTTCTCACCACCACTAAGCTCTTGGTACTGTTATTCTCTTAGTTATCTTAAGAACTCTTTTGCACCTATGGTATCTTTGGCTAGTGATGATGGTATCTTTTCTTCTTGAAACCTCAAAGGTATTTTCTCCTTCATCATTTCTTACTAAGATGCAACTAGAGCCCTTTGAAGTATGCTGTTAGCATAGCAGGTAATTCCTCCCCTTTTTACAAAGTTTTCAAATTAAGCATGAAAAGGAGAGTGGCTTCCTACCATTTTAATTCTACTTGAAATGTTTCTTAATTTTTAAGAAGATCAGATAAGGCAAGTTGATAGGTAACTTTCCACTTAGAGCTGTGCATGCCTTGGCAAAGAAAGACATCACCTTGCTAAGTCGTATCATCAAATTAAGATGGTATACTACTATCTTGAAGTAAATACTCTCTACCTTGGTTAAAGTGTCATACTTCTTACAATCAATGGCATAGCCTCATTGGATTTATTTTTTTATTTCTACATTTGACTATGTGGACATCTCCACAAGCTTTACCCCCTCATCGCACAATCCCAAGGCCTCTGCTATGACCTACACTGAGTAGAAATGGTGATGTCTTTGATTTTCACTATGGCATTTCCTTAGTGATTATTCTAGAATAAGTATGTTTTACCAAGATACCATTACCCATTGGTGGAAATTTTAGGTTAAAGCATAAAATTTTGCAACTATACGTCAGCCTCTTTGGATAAGAACTCCAAGAATGGCCCAAAGTTGGATTCTTGGAAAACTAAACTTCAAATTTCCTTGCTTATATCTTTCTCCAAGAAATCCTCTGTAAGTGTGATCTCTAGGATTTTATTGGATCTAGACACATCATCCTACATAGACTATCTTATTTTTATAGTGGGAATCTTGTAGATAAATTTCACCTTTAGTTCTTCTCTTAGGGGCAAATTTGCATGCATGGCCTTGGTTGCTTGCTAAGCCTATTGTTGCTATTGTTACTAATGTCCTCTCCCTCTTCTTGAGTACTTCTTCCTTATTTGGAAAGATCCACCCACTTGAGGACCTTATTTTAGCACCATCTACAATCGCATGGACAATCATTGATCAGTCTTTGAAAGCTTGAATATAAGCATTAGTACCCTTCAATCATTCTCTAGTTAGCTTATTTCCTAAAAAATATGACATTATTGCACCTATGTGACTATAATCTATGATATCAATATCATAAGGTAGTTAAGTATTGTTAATTTTTATTATTTTAATCCTTTAACTACCTTTACTACTAACTATGGGATGTTGAAAATTTTTTGGAATTATCAATCTTAGTATTCTCACGATATAGAGCTCAACTCTAGAAGTTCATAGGATTAAAAATGACTAAAATCAAGCATATGAGTTGGTAGATGTCATGCTTAGAGTACTTTGAGTTCTTAGAATGGTAAAAAATCCTTTCTTTTTTGGGCTATGTCAATGGAATTACATTGAAGTATCTTCCCACATTGATAGGGATGCATCAATGAAGTGCAAGTTAAATTTTCTTTGAAGTTTAGGCCTAATTTTATGAATTTTGAAGCAATATAGGAGTTAAATGAGAGTTAGAAAGAGGATTTAGCTATAAGGAAAACATTGGTAAGGTTGAGTTGAAGGTTCATAAGGTTATGGAAGTTGAGTCATTATGAATAAGAATTATAGCATAATAGGTTCTTGAGAAAATGAATCAAAATAAAAATAATTCCTTTGAATTTGGAGCACAACTCAATGTTTTGGGCATGTAGAGGTGAGTTATAGACTATATACCCAAAAGTTATACTAGTGGGTCCTCCCTAGGATAGGCTTATGCCCTGAATGCTCTTCTATAATCATTTCATAAGATGTTCATAGGCATGTTAGAAATTAAATATTAATAAAGTCTATAAGCCAAATCCACAAAACTATTGTCTTTAGAATCCTATAGTATACTAAATAAAATCATTAGATAAACAATTACATGTAGTAGTGAGGTAAGTAATAGAATAAGAAGTAATTGCAGAGATAGGGATGCGAGATGCTTTATCATGTCCATAATAGGTCTTTGTGTTGAATATAATTAAAATGATCATCATACCTATTCATCTAGGTTTCATACTAAGTCCATATCTTTTCTAGTAACATTGCATTACCTCATCTTGAAATTATGACCATAGGACCATCACATCCATATAAAAATATCACTACTTACCAAAAGAAAACAAGAAAGAATTTTTTATTAATTAATTACTTAAACATTAAGTGTTTTTAAGAAACTTGACCATCGGTTAGAGAGGTGACTTTAGGCATGAGTAACATGTGTTTTCAACTCCATAGCTAATGCAAATTTGTCAAGGGAGTACCTACAAGCATAGGTAACATGTCTTTCTAGTCACATAATGAGACTAGTCCAATAGATCTTTGGGATTATTGGAAGTAGCCTACCTTCAAGCATGGGTAACATGTGTTTTCAATGTACCCCAAGAATTAATTTTATTTTTTGAATTAATTAATTGGTGACTATGCTTTCCCTACCAAAGGACTATCTTTAAGCATGGGTAACATTTCTTTCTAGTGACATGGCAAGGAAATACTTATTCAAGAACATGCTTTTATCAAAATTAAAACATGAGTAATGACATGACACACGAAGTCATAAGACCCATACAGAAAGTGCAAAGAATCAACAAGTTTCCCTGATGCCACACCCTTTTCCATTCCTCCTTGGCTCTTCCACCTTTCCTTAAGTCATAAAGACCATAAGTTAATTTTAGTTTTGATATGAGAAGAACTTACTACTTTCATGATGAAGATATCTTATTTATAGAAATTGAAGAGATGGATGACATTGTCTCATGACTTTATACAATTACTTATCCAATCATCTAAATAGTATAGGACATGATCCAAATAACAATGTTGACCTGTAAATAAATGATAATCCTTCAAGGATCATCACCTGAAGCCATAGTACTCATTCCACTAAGCAAAGTCATAGGAGGATTGGTAGATGAGTGAAAGCCTAATCTCTTCAAGTAACTATGCCTAAGCTTAAACCAAGGTCCTTGAATTAAGAAACAAGTACCTTACCATCACTTCTAATGATGGTCCCTTACATAAATGATAATCCTTATTTATGAAAAATTGAAAATCAAAATAATAGAGGTTAAAATATAAAATAAATCAAAGGAAGAAAAATTATAAAAGAAAATAGAAAATTACAAGAAATAGAAAACATATAAAAAATAAAAAAGGGAAAAAGTTGTAAAACAAAAAGATGAAATACCATGTCCACACAAGACATTAAGCCATATAGGTATCTCCCCCACAACTAAGTTGGATGGTGGAGATACATAAAATAGAATGAGCTTGGCAATTAGTTGAGGTGTCATTAGGGTTTTTGGCTATCTCGTAATCCTTAAATAGTTTAACTTATTACATGTTAACCAAAATTAGCTTGTCAAGGTAATCAAGACGATAAATTTTCATGATACCTAAATGGAAAGTGAAGTGGATAATATCAGATCCTTCCCACAATATTTGGAATTTTGTTCATTAATTTACATGTGTAGGGTTCCACTAAAGAACCTTATCTCCTAGCTGAAAATCCATTTTCCATATCCTAGCATCATGACATTGTTTGGCATATGTCTTGTGTACTTTATTTATCATAAGGGCTACTTTTCTATTTTCATCTAACATATTGAGGTTCATGAGATGTTCTTTTGTTAATAGGCTAATGTTAAGATCAAGTGCATAGGTTGTGTTGAGTGTACATAATTCTACTTATATGAAAAGTTTTGGTAGCTTACCATACACTAACTTGTAGGAAGAGTAGCCTATAGGGGATTTCCAAGTAGAGCAGTAGGACCATAATGCATCAATGAGTTTCATGTTTCATTCTCACCTATATCTACTAATGATCCTAACAAGGATCTATGTGATTTCCCTATTTTTTACCTATGCTTAACTACTTTCTTTGGGATAATTTGGTGTTATCAATTTATGTTCCACCCCTAAGTGTCTCATCAGTTTTTTAAAAGTAGCACTTGTAAGTGAGTTCCATTATTAGAAATAAGTGCCTTAGGCACTAAGCCTATTTACCACACTTGGTTGAAAAAACCTAGTTATGATCACAGATGTACAATCTATTATTGTTGTAGTGTCTTCCCACTTTGTGCAATGGTCCATCACAACAATAATGTAGGACTTGCTATTTAACATGGGTGTGATGGGACCCATGAAATCAATTCTCCAAAGATCGAAAGGTTCTAATGATTAGATCCAATGTTGAGAACCCTCTAGTCTTATAGTCATTCCTCCATCCCTTTGGCATCACTCATAGGAGTTGGCGAAGTGATGTGCATCCTTGAATATTGTGGGTCAAAATTATTCTACCATGTAAATTTTTATGGTAATTCTCCTCCCTCAATAATGACCTTCACAAGGCCCTTCATGTTCATCTTGGAGAATTATGAGTTGATCTTCATCGGGCACACACCATCAGGCTCATTGTATTTGAGATTTTTCTCCACATATCATTTCAATACCTATTCAAAATGGTCCAATGGCTACTCAAAGTTTGATCCATAGGTAAAGCAATCATCCATGAAGACCTTCATACCATTACCAATTTGTTGAAAGATGTTAAGAACAAGTTGTCAGAAGGTTGTAGGTGCATTTCATAGGCCAAATATCATATTTTTGTATGTAAAAGTTCCCCAAGGACTTGTGAATGTTGTCTTGGCTTAATATTCTAGGGTATGTAAATTTTATTTTAGTCACTATAGTCTTCCAAAAAGTTGTAATACTTGAGGCTTGCAATGATGTCCAACATTTGGTTCATAACTAGTAATGAAAAATGATCTTTGAAAGTTGTCATATTCAATAGCATGATATCAATGCAAATCTACCATTACTCATCTTTCTTAGGCACAATAACTAGTGGGTCTATCCACACACTGTCTACTATAGGTTAGATGAATTTAGCTTTTATGAGATTCTCTATCCCCTTCTAAATACTTGCTTTAGTTTAGGATTCAATCTTCTTTGTGCCTGCTGCTTAAACTTGATGGGAATATTTGTGTATATTTTGTGCTAGCATATGCATGGATTGATGGCTGCAATTTCATCATATGACCAGGAAAAAGTTGTTGAACATCTATGTACCACATTAAGCAAATTCTCTTTTTGTTCCTTTGTGAGCTAGGTATTTATAATTACCAATTTTCCATATTTAAGAAACACATATTTAAGGGATTTGGACAATGTTTTTAACTCTAAGGATTCTAGTTTAGACGGGTCAAGAGTTTCCAAGTTTTCCGTATCTATTTTTGCTTCTTTTCTAAGTTTTGCATCAAAGAGTTGGTATCTAAGATGCTCCATTTTATCCATCTAGTCAATGTAAGCACTTGTACAAACTTCTACTAGTTTTATGCATATTGTAGAATTGGAGTAATCATTTGATTATCAGCCATTAGGTGTTTGCTTATTTTGTGATTGCTACGTATATGCATCTTTGGATATTGACTAGTTTGACACATGACATGCATGTTGTGATGGTTCTACTTCTTATCATCCATACCTTTTGCATGTAGTTGCACATTGTGTCATTGTATATGATGCATGGAAATCTTTTCTTATCTATTCTTCTATGTTCATTTTTCTTGAAAATCTCCAAGGACATATATATGATTCTTAGCTTGGCATTAATTATGCTAAACCAAGGTCTTCCCATGATGATGGAAAAGTTCCTCTTATAATTGTCCACATGGATTACTAGAAAATCAATAGGATATGACTAATCATTGATGGTGGTCACAACATTTTCTATCAACCCCAAGGGAATAGTCATGGACTGGTTTGCAAGCTTTAACCTGATGTTGCATTTATTTAATGATGGCAAGTTCCATGCCTTATATATTTATTAAGAAAGCTTATTGACCTTGGAACCTAAGTTTAGTAGAGCTTTTCATGGTGCATTTCCTACTATTTTTAAGTAAATCAAGGGACTCCCTAGATCAATTTCTTTTCTAGGAAGATGTTTTGTTTTAAGCCAGTCTATAAATGCATGCATAAGCATGACATTTTATACATCAGGAGCATTTTGATTTAAAGGCAAACCGGATGTTATCTTGGAAATTATTAGTATCGAATCAATAGCCATGAATGCTCATGAAGATTTGGATGGATTAGCTAGCTTGAGGATGATTGTTTTTGAGGCTTGCACTCAAAATCACTTGAGTTACCATTCACTTGCAAGTTTACATCTCTTGTGGAATGGTAAATATGGGACACAAGGTTTTCTTTGGGGGTACTTTGAATTGATTCTCTAAGATGAATGCCATGTTCTAGTACTCATTCTTTGTTGTTGCTTTTGAAATCCTATACTTTGTTCACATGCTTGGTTCTTAAGGTTGTTGGTGTAGTGCTTCTAGACTTGAATCACTTCAACCTACTTTCTTATCTAACATTGTAGATTGTTAGTCATCTTACATCCTCAATAGTATATTGATGAGTGGTGAGGTACCCCTACACTCAACCATACGAAACGAGCATCGCACGCGCGATCCGGTTGAACTCCGCAGATGGACTAGTTGTGGTATCTAGATAGTTAGCCTTAGGTCGCAGTTCGCTGTCTTCCCATCTAGACTAGTTTTGCATATGTCATGTATGGTTTAGTCTAGATGAGGTGTATGATGTGTTCCTAAATCTAATGCTACTCCTGATGGCAGTGGAAAATAATATTAACTAATTCTAAGCTAAGAGGAAAAGGGTAAGAAAATCTAATCTAGCCTAAGTGCGACGAGCAACCGATTCCTNAATAAATAAACTAAGTGAATGCTGCAATGATGAAGTAATCTCGATCTTTATTGCCGGTCATGTGCGTGTCCAAGTACGGCACACTCGAATAAAGACACCGTACAATCACATTCACCACACTGCGGGCAGACACGGGAAAATTCTAACTCTGGAGGGATCAAACTGCCAGAGCTTCGCTACACTAAAACTGGGATGTGAAATGAGGGAGAGCCGCCTCTTATTTATAGAAATTGCGGCTGACTGCGATATCGCGTACGCGATATCTCGGCCCATGATACATCGCGACCCATGATACAACGTGGGTGCCTTAACGTGGGTGCCTTAACATGGGCGCCAGTACTATGTGCAATTCATGTCTCATCATATATGTATAACATATTCTAGGCCATGTTGTAGCAATATATGTGATTGTTGATTTTTTGACTTATTATCACATCTCATAAGATGCAAAAATGCTTGATCAATCATATTACTAGAGCGTATTAACTCTTTGCAAACTTTCTCCATTTGAATTGCTTGACTTTTGGGTCTTTTGAAATTTCCTCTTTATCTACCTCTAGTTTTTCTTCACTCATGGTTCATCCTTTATCACTATAGTTGGTAGTTATAATCAACTCATAATCTCTAGATGGTTGATTAGTTTTTTTTTAACAATATATAAATCATTACTTTGTTTCTCTTCTTAATTCTCTTCTTTGAACCACAACCTTACTTCGATACCATGTTAGAGTTTGGTTTTAGGTCAACTTACAACTTTAATAAATCTAAGGATCTTGTGGTTAAGAACTTAATCCATATTTAACTTAACTTGATAATTTGTAATAATTTAGATTCATAATCATTCTTATGAACATCATAAATCATAATTTGTAACTTAGATCATTGGGCTTACAATGGTGATCGTAGTTATCATTGGCCAATTGGTTTATGTACGAAGTCTGTGTATACTTGGCTACACTTCCTTGTAGCTCTCTTTTATTCAAGCAAAGCCTTCCAGGTCATCTACTCCTATTATTTAGGAAATAGGTTCAAGCTTATGCGTGGCTTTAACTATGATCTTCAATTCCTATTTAGAAAACTCATTCCTTAGTCTTATTTGATACCTTCACTTTTTAGCAAAGGATGCTTGATGACACCTTCAACTATTTAGTTATGAAGACTGTCGTAGGTTATGATGATTTATCATTATAACTTTCTTATTGTTACTTCCTTACGATGTTCAAGAATTAATTTATGCACGCTTCTTCTTCTTTCTCTTCTTCTTGATTGTTATATTACAACCACTATCTTTTTAACTTGGTTTTTAATGTTTATGTTACTTGGTAACTTCAATAATGCTTGGTTTATGTTTATAGGTAGGGTTATGATCTATCTTAATCACAAGATGCGACTTTACAAATTGTTGTAGTTTGCTTGTGATGAGCGGCAAGGTACCCCTACGTTCAATCATATGAATACAAGCATGTACACGCGATTTGGTCGAACTCCACGGACGGACTAGTTGTGGCACCTAGATAGCTATACATTGATTGCAATTTGTTGTCTTACCACTTGGACTAGTATTTGCTTTGTCATGTATGGTTTAGTATAGAGTGAAGTGTATGATGTGATTCTAAACTAGGCTACTCCTAGAGACAATGGGAAACAATCTTGATTAAGCTAATGGGAAACATAAAGTAAAATCTAAGTTAGCCTAAGTGCGATGAGCATCTGTCCTTAATCATCCGTATGCATCTTGGACCTCATGTACTACTTCTAGGAATTTCAAACACACATTACTTAAGCACTACTAGATACGCTACTGGGTTACCAAGTAGTTACACTTAAATGTTCATGATTAAATCATACTCATTCCACGTTACCAACAGGAAGTGTAAATGACAATAAAGGAAATATTAACTAGATAGAAAACAATAAATAATCAACAATTAAAGTAAATAAAAGCTAACTAAATAAGAATGAAAGTGAGAGTAACTAATTGCTAAGAAGACTATGGTTTAATCTAGCCTAACACAAGTAACCGTTCCCACTTCTGGGACACATCTTGAACTTCGTGCAAACACTACTGGGCTATCAAATGCTAATCATTTCTAAGCTACCAAGTGGCACACATATGCTCGAAGGGGTCATGCTTGTGTAATTTAACAATTTACTTAATTGATCAAAATGAATTGTTGCGCTAATAACATAAATGTAAAGTGCATAAAATAAAATAAAATGAAATAAAATATAAATGCGTAAGAAAACAAATCTCAAGTGCTGCAAGGATGAATTAAAGAGCTCATTATTATTGCCAACCCAATGGTGTGCTTAGGTATATCAATGCTTAAATAAAGATTCGTTCACACTTAGACCTCTTGCTGCAGGCACTTGGAAAATATTTTAACTTTCAAATAGATAGACTGCAAGAGTTTCGCTACTTGACTGCTAAAAACATGCTCCCAATTGTGTGCCTGGGCGCTGGGAGTAGCTTGGGAATAACCGCTCTAATAATTAGAATAGCTGCTCTAATAATAACCGCTCTAATAATTAGAGTAACCGCTCTAATAATAACCAGTCTAATAATTAGAGTAATCGCTCTAATAATAATTGCTCTGATAATTAGAATAACTGCTCTAATAATAGCCGCTATAATAATTAGAGTAACCGCTCTAATAATAACCACTCTAATAATTAGAGTAACTACTCTAATAATAACCGCTCTAATAATTAGAGTAAATGCTTCATCAACTTGTTATATGTTATGATCTTTTTATATTATGAAATTAATGATTGTGTGCTTGAGACTTATTTGAAGTCTAACAATTTTACTATCTTGATTTTTCAAAGCATTAGTTATAAGGTTGTATTAAGCAAGTATCTCTACAATTGATAAGTTTTTCCTTCTCATGTTGTGTTTAGTATTTTCTACTCAATGTCAAGCATGTGACATATTCTGAAATTTTAGCTTATTATTAATATTATCTTTAGCATACCACATGGCCTACACATTGTGAGGGTAGGTGGTCAAGGCCCATAATCATAGTTGTAAAGTTATGGTCCTCAATAAGGTTACAATTGTTCCAAATCTATGAGAACCCTTGATTTAAAAGCTCTAAGTCATGGGTTTGATTCTGGTGGGCAATGCTAAGTTATAAAGTTCTAATTGCACCATCTATCTTGGAGCATACTTATATTACAATTGTTTTGAGGTTTCAACGCCCAAATCTACAAAAACCCTTTTAAGTAAAATAACACAAGTAATTAGCTTATTGATTGGCAAAAAACCTTTGACACAAGAGTTTGGTACTTCAAATCACTATAATACATAAGGTTGCGTGTATCTGGAGTAGGTATGAACTTCACCAGGACAAAAGCGTACTATAATTAGTCTTAGCCTTATTCGGAGACGTGACACATTCATTTCCCATGCCATACACGTTAGTGCTGCCCTCTTGGCCATTACACAAAATTAAATGAAATAGCAGTCAAGCCATCTATGAAACAACACGTTGCCTTCGCCTCAACTATATTCCAAACGTGGGCCAAGAAAAATAGAAACCTTGGCTAAAAGGAAAAAACAAAAAGCGATTCAATTCGGGTTTCGAAGGCAACGTGCCATGGGGGGACCAAATATTCCACAAAAGATATCATAACAAATAGCTCGACACGAATGGAAAAATCAAAAATAAAAAAACAAACGTTGATATTCTTGCTGTTTCCTATTGCAAGTAAAGGCTTAGGAAGCAAACGTGGGCTTTTCCACACGGAAAAAAAATAATGAAAAAAACAAAATAAGGTGTGACCGAACGGTGCACAGAAAGAATATTCCGTCGCATCTCGCAATAGAGCTGTCTCTCGTTGTTAGGGTTTTTTTAAATCCCGGTATTTGGTGCAGCTCCGACTTTGGCAGAACTAAATACGCGTGCATATAATAAATTCTTATTTCAAATATTTATTTATCATATTTGTGCGTAGCGTAGACGCGGGGAGACTGGAATAGAGTTGAAAATTTATAAATTGTGTATTCTGGGTATTTCCAGTTCAAACGTCGGCCGTCTGGACACAAGGTCGGTCTGTGAGTCAATCAGTGGTGGTCGTCGCATTTCACAAAGTTCAGGCGAAGAAGACGGAGAACAAGATCTGTGTCAGGTTTTGAAATTCCTCATCTCTATACTGATTTCTGTGACTCTTGCCAGACGGACATTTAGTTGATCGGGCAAGGGTTTTTGCTAAGGCGCAGATTGAAAGCCAAGCGTTGCTTGGTCTAATGAAGTAGCGTTTTGATGTGTTTTCGCTCCGTTCGGGATCCCACGGAGTGACGATGTTTGTGCTTTTGAGGAGCCGCGCTTTGAAATTTGATATCGATTGAGGTTTTCGAAGTTGCACAAAATATTTAGCCTTCTGTTTGCTTAAGAAGAGGAAGGCTTGGATTTTCCGTTATATTCGATATATTCTCGACGGATACATGCATGCTTGATTTCTGTTGTTGTAGAGGTATATTTCTTCTCTTGTTTTTCTTGCGAGCAGCTTGCTTTTGCTTAAGGGGAAAACAGAGATGAGTAAAGCCTGTTGCGTGCAATGCGAAGTTTTACAGCGGTTTTGAGGACTTGCGTTGTGAGAGGGCTTGGTTTGTGTTAGGTTTTGGAGAGAGAAGAAAGATGCAGACGAAGGCAGCTGCGGAAGGGAGGCTTCATCCGGGCCATGCCGGGCGGGTAGGCATAATGGGAGGTGCAGCTGTTTCGCAGATGGCTCAGTTAGCGAATCCGGCAGATACTTTGAACAGGGCGGAGCAGCTCCAGCAGCATGGGAATGTTGATAGCGAGGTAAAGGAATATGTGAAGCAATCGATGCAGCATTCTCATATTGGGACCGTGTCACAGCTTTTGGCCGGCGGCATTGCAGGTGCTGTGAGTAAAACCTGCACTGCCCCGCTGGCTCGTCTTACCATACTTTTTCAGGTTTGTAACATTGTTCATGGTTACTCTAGGGGTAATGCTTCTTTTAGTGGCGCTTCCTTCGTTGCTTTCCCTCTGTGTGTGTGTGTCTTTGTTTTGTAGGATTGCATTCGTTTTTGTTGTTGTTAATTTTTTACTTGTGCTATTGCTTCTCATATTGCACCATCACTTGATTTATCAACTGCAACAGAAATGCTATAGTCAATCACTAAATCCTCACTACCGTACCCGTGTTCCCACACCTCCAACGCATTTATTTTGTTGAAACAAGTGGCATCGGGTTATGTAATTGCCTTGCCGATTTTAACCGTTAAACGGAATCGACAAAACATAGCAAAAAGTATTCTGCATGTTTATGGTTGTCATCAGCAAGAAAATAATTATTTCATAAGTTTAAGCATAATTTATTTGGTTAGTTTTATTATTGTTGATGATTCAACAGTGTAATGCTAATGGGGAGCTTGTGTGTTTATCACTGCCTGGACTTCCAGTGTTATGTGTCTTCGAGTAGGATAGTCTGACGAGCCTTCAATGAATATGGCCCAAATTTATTTTGATTTATATTGTGTTGTTGGCCTATAGCAATACAGAGTTTGTGGGTACCTTGTCTGAGTTGCATATTTCAGCTGATTGAGATAATTCAGGGTTCTGTCTTTTTCTTTGCTTGTTGAATTTAGCTGCAGTCTACCAGCAGTTGTCCTGTGCTTTTAAAGTCTCTGTCTCGTAGGGTTATTAATGATGCTTTAAAATATGCATGCTGCTGGTATGGATTGTTCTTATATTATATGCCGTTGATGCAAGTGTGGATGCTCTTATAAATTAAGATAATATACTCGATGATTGCAAAGGAACTCACAGAACTAGTCTAAATATGCATCCGTAAATGTTATCTTCTCGTGTGTGTGTGTATCCTTAGTGTTGGTTGTTTGTTCATTTATAGAGTTTGAACTGTCTTAGAGGTCAATGAAATTCTTGTTTTTATTCTCTTGTTATGAAAAACCCTTACCGAGGGCATGAGGATCTTGACATGTGATTTCCTTTTTAAATACTAATTAATTTAAGAATCTTCGTATGGTGAACTTTACCAAATTCTTTTGCATATGCTTTCTGCTTTGTTTTCTGTTTGGCTGTTCATCCGTAGAATCATAATAAGTTTGTCAAGTTGTATTTCTTGTTCTTAGGCATTGGGTTTTGAAATTTCTTATTCAAGACATCTAAATGATAATGAACTTGAACAACAGTATGATAACTAAAATACCAGAGGCTTATTTGTTCTAAATCTCTGCAGAGAAACTATCTTTACAATGCTTACAGTTGAGCAAATGCTTTCCCAAGGAATGTAGTATATCTAAATTATTTAAGAAAATTCAAAATATGTTTCTGTAAATTAAATTATTTTCAAACAATGTGAACCAAGACATTGCCAATGCCTTCTACAACTGGTTAGGATGTTGTAGATGCTTTTTACAAGGCGAACTGAACATGCCCTTTATAAACATCAAAATTCATCATAATTGGGGTTGAAACATCATGGTAAGTGCTCAGATTTCAAGAGTAAAGGGGCCTTAAGCATTAGCTAGGCTTGGGCCTTCAAGATCTTCATAAATTCATAAGAAAATATCACTCAAAATACAGGCATCAAGAGGGCCTCTCCTCCAACATACACAGCCCCTTCTTTCATGCAAAAAACCTCCATAGCTCTATATCTGCTCTTCATGATTCTTCTTATACATAATCTATTTATCAAATGGAGGAAAAAACATAATAAAATACATGATATAGAGTGGCTTCTATGCTAACAATCATTAAAGGACATTATGACAAACACTTGCATCTATAACATTCTTCTACCATGCTTATGCCTAAAACTACCACACAAGAGCATGGAATGAAACATATCGAGATCTAAATTTAGCATCACATGGATGCATGATCTTCAACTGTCTTGTGAGGCAAATTTGAGAGAAACTTGAGGGAGATCTTGTGGGTTAAATTGGGAGAAATTGTGAGAATGAGAGAACATGTTGAGAGAATGCTTCTGGATTTCCTGACATAGATTTAATTTGTAAGAATGAGTAAGTTAAGGGGGGAGGGAATTATATCTGTGCTGATATATGTTTCCTTAGATATTAAATTGTACAAGAACTGTACGTGATACTTGTGAAATTGTTTTTCTGTGATTAGAGATTTTAGCCTGCAAAACCTGCCTAATCTTTTGTATTTGTTTCTAATTTTACACCTCTTATTGTTGTACACCTTGTTCTTAGGAAATAGTGGTGTCTCATCAAATTTGTTTCCTTCTTTTTCCTGTTGATACATTCTTGACCTGACAGCCAAAAAGGAAAATAAGAAAGAAAGAAATAACTGTCTTTAAATCTCATGTTTAATTACAAATTTTATAGTTAAGTGAAATTTTCCTTTGTCGTTCAGGTTCAAGGAATGCATTCAGAGGCAGCAGTGTTGTCTAAACCAAGAATATGGTGTGAAGCTTCCAGGATTGTCAGGGAAGAAGGAGTCAGAGCCTTTTGGAAGGGAAACTTGGTTACAATAGCCCATCGCCTTCCTTATTCGTCTATCAGTTTTTACACATATGAACGATACAAGACAGTGAGTCCTGTGTCAATGATCTTTTTCCTTTTTCCTTTTGGAAGTCATGATTGCCCTCTTGATTCAAGAGGGTCTTAGTGGATGGAAGTAAAAATTCAGTTTCAATTTCAGATTTGTGTTGATATTGTTTTCTTTTCCAGATTATGCAGTCTTTGCCATTCATGGAAAGGAATAAAGAAAGTGTAAGTGCGGACCTTAGCGTTCGACTAATAGGAGGTGGTTTAGCAGGAGTAACCTCTGCTTCTATTACATATCCACTGGATCTTGTGAGAACTCGGCTTGCAGCACAGGTAAAGATATCAATGATATTCCAGTTGATGCCATTTACTTTATTAAGCCGAATAATTAAGGTGAATGCTTTGTAAGGGAGATTTTCAAAATGGCTGGTTTGCTTTGCAGCTTGTAATCATACAAATAATACTTGTCATCTGACATGGTTTTCCGTCTGCTCTATTTTTCAGAAAAGCTAAATATTTGCTAATATTTGAAATGAGAATACACATGGTCGAACTTTATTACTTGGACAACAAGATGCAGACATTCTTTCACATTTTTTATTCTTTTTCTTTTCTTTTTTCACATTTCTAACAGATGTGAAGGAGCTATAAAAACAATGAGCAGTTGAAGTCACAATTAAAACATGTTTATACTTAGAGTTAAAATGATATTGTGTAGATTTCTTCTCGACATGTTTCTGTATTTTTATGAATATTGGATACATGAAAATTTTCAGTAAAACCATAGGAGCTTATAAAGATTGCTCAACTTTATGCAACAGCAATGTGTATGGCGGCTGGCATGTTCCAAATATGCTCGGCAATGTCTATAGCTGTCTGTATATGTTATTTTTAATGTAACTGGTTGATTCTATTTTTTGGCCAGTTCTGAAGGTTGAACATTTCCTTATTGCAGACAAAAGTGATGTATTACAGAGGCATTACACATGCACTGTACACCATCTGCAGGGATGAAGGCATTAAAGGGCTGTACAAAGGCCTCGGAGCAACTCTTTTGGTTTGTTAATTTAGCAATGTATTGCCCTTCCTACTGTTTGAAAAATCACATGATAAAAATGCAATGTTTTTCTCTCTTAAGTATTCTTTTTTGTTTTATGATACAGGGAGTTGGGCCTAGTATAGCTATTAGCTTCTGTGCTTATGAAAGTCTCAAATCTATGTGGGAAAATAAGCGGTAACGGTTATAGCTATGTTTGTGTTTTCCCTTCCTCTGTTTGCGTGATTTGTTGGACAGTCGATTAGTTTTCTTCTATGTGTAAATGAGATTGTTATGGTTTCCTTGCTACTTTAGGCCTCATGATTCAACAGTGGCAGTAAGTTTGGTCTGTGGTAGCCTTTCAGGGGTTGCTTCCTCAACAGGTAGATGAGTTAATCTAATTCCTTTATTTTTTTTGTGTTTCAGTATTCTATGGCGTGTCCTAGCTAAGTATTAAGTGTGCATAAGAAAGTGTGCGTATTCAATTTTACACCATAGAAAGTGGATAAGGTCTCATAAGTACAATATTTTAACTGATGAGCGACAGGTGCTGTTTATCCAGTTTACATGCCATTTTAAACTTCTCTTTGTGTCATATCATGCAGCGACATTTCCACTTGACTTGGTGCGGAGAAGAAAACAGCTGGAAGGAGCAGCGGGAAGAGCTGTTGTCTATAATACAGGATTATATGGGACATTTAAACGGATTGTCCGAACAGAAGGATGGCATGGTCTATACAGAGGGATAATTCCAGAATATTGTAAAGTTGTTCCTAGTGTTGGCATTGTATTCATGACTTATGAAGTCATGAAAATGCTTCTTTCTCAGACGTCGTTGGAGGATTAGAGGTTTGCAGATTGTTCATGTCAGCACCAATTTTTCCATTAAATGGTTGGATATTTTATCTTTCAAATGCTTTTCAAATCATGGAGCATGCAAGTTCTTGACGAGTGCTGCTATCCATTAAACCAGCTGTATTCTTAATCTCATTATTTAGTATTGGTTGGTCATGTCCTTCGAGTAGCCCACTGTTTTTTTGACAACATCGTACTCCTTAATGGAAATTTTATGTTGTCATAATGCAGAAAGCTATTAGATTTCATAGGAAGCCTTCATGAATAAATTTGGAGGTTTGATTGGATTTTCCTTGATCAGGTAGGCTAAAGCTAATTCTACCTTGGACGAGGCACTCATTTTGCATGTTGATGTTTTAAGGTAAAAGGTGTGAAAATAGCCATTTTGGGGAGTATGTTGAGTTTTAAATTTTGCCCATCATGTAAATGGATGCTTAAAAAAAATGGAAATTATTTATGATCGGTCAGAAGAAGTTAGTCATTTTGCATTTAAACATCATGGTTGCTGAGAAAGCAGTGCTGCGATATAGCTGAATTATATCTTACATCGATTAAGTGCGTGCTTGTGGGTGTGTGTAGTTTTTTTTCCCTGTTTTTTTGTTTTTGTTTTTGTTTTTTTTAAATCGAATTCAAATGTTTGAACCCCAAATGGGGCGGCCGGTCCTCTTGAATGCTATCCAAGCGTTAATATTGTCGCCCATCGCTATAAATCGCATGGGATATTCTGTTCTTCCTTTCGATGGCCTCGGCAGCGATACTGTGTTTTATGCAGTCCACTAAAGTTGAACAAACTCGTGTATTCTGTGAAACTTGAATAAAAACCTGAATTGTACAATATTAATGCGATTTAAAATGTGATTTTATGCTGGAAAATAGTGACACTGCTTGATATAAGCATTGCAGCAGGCAACACATGTTTTTACCTGTTGTCTTATATTGATATTCCTTAAAGCGGTACGAAAGTGTTGCGGCGTGCATGTTGCAGGTCAACGTAATTTGTTTTCCTATAGTTGCCGAAATGTCTGTCCGGTCGTTAACAGGTTTCAAAAAATGTTGAGACCAAAAAATTTTGATACGGGATTGCTGCTGGTTAGAAATTTTGGACGAATGTATCATAAAATGAATACAGCTTTTAAGAAAATGCTTCATCACTTGATTTTACTGCTTTGGTCTTCGTCAAAGCAGCCTGGCGTGACACAGAATCACCTATGGTTGATAATTGTTCACTGTTGATAATTATTCACAAGGGTTTAAGGAAATTTGAGTTGTGGTTTAAGCAACTTGCATGGAAGGCATGTGGTTTGCATCGAATGAGTTCTATCCCAAAAGGCGACCGAGATGAACAAGTATTATGCAAAAGGATTGTTGAAATTGAACTAGGTTGCTATATGATCTTTCAAAGAAGTTCACAGGAAAATATTACTATTAAAAGTTTTGCTTGAATTTATTCCATCAATATAGGATAGATGGGAAATTTTTTTACCAGAAGGGTGATACCATCGCTTTCACTGATATATTTAAAGGGAACACCACTTTCTTTTTTCCCGGTACTTGTCATTTGCTGGTTTCTATTGCATTCCAGTTAAAATTCCCGGTACTTGTCATTTGCTGGTTTCTATTTGCACGTGAAATTGGTTTTGTGAAAGTTAAAATTCAAATTTGTGTTAAGTCTGGCAGACCATAAACAATTAAAATTCATCACGCTCTTAATTTACTTTGAGTGCCCTTGGCCCTTATTTTTTTCCAGAGTTTTTTCAAAATTGATACCGTAAAAAAAGAGAAATTAGTGAGCTTAAAAATAAAGTATTATTCATGTTAGCAAAAATTTAACATTGCAAAAACCAGAGTTTCTATTCAAAGTAAAATAACCTGTTTGTTAAAGAAATAATTTATTTGATGATATTAAAACTATTGATTGTAAAACTTTTTTTTTCATTATCCTAGTAATAACTTGTAAATTAAAATTGATTTTTTTATGTCCATAAAATTTAGCAGACGAGTTTCAGAAATTTATTTTATGTAACTTAGTATAGCCTCCTAGAATGATTGACCTTGGTTTTCCAATCCAAGACTCTTACCATTAAGATAATAGTTCATTGTAACCTTTTTTAAAGTAACATATTTGAGTAGCCTCTAAGTTGATTTTCGGTAGTGATTTCAAAGATAGTTCTTTGAAGGTTATTAGAAAGAAGGGAAGATTACAATAGTTCTTAACTTAATATTGAAAAATAAAATGTGTTTGAATGAGCCTTTTATTTTTTGAGCTAATAATATTTTAGAAGACAATGTAAGTTGTTAGCTACATGGTTTAAATAATCTCTTAAGATTTTTATAAACATCTTAATGCAATAGATCCTACCATGCTATTTGCTATGGACTTTAAAAAGGAAGAAGGGAAGGGCCTTTGGGGGTAGGGGATGGGTGTGGTGTGGAGCGCAAAATAAATTGACCATAAGGTAGAACCCATGATATATAGCCAACATGGTAAAAAAGATTCATATAATAAATTCAAAATTTTTAGTATAGTTTTTAGGAAATATACACATTGATTGATATTTGGATGGTTTCTTTAATCATCATCTTAGTTATAAATTGTTTACCCTTTGTTTCTTAATGATTAGAGGCCTCAATAGTTGTAATACGAACCTTTTTCCACAAAGATGCTTATCATGAAGAAGGGTTTGGATGAGTGAGATCTTATCTTCCTTTGTCTACATGTCTTGGGGATTGGCCTAAGGCTACATCATTAGCATGCCTCCTCATTGGAGGAGTGTCTAACACCTCTAGAACCTTGTCAAACTTGAGGGTTGGACTTGCCCTATCCTCATTGACCTCGGTCTTTTTGCCTTGTGGTTGTCGTTTCTAGAAGAAATTGTTTAGGGGTATGCAATGCTCCCTCATTTGATTTCCATTGTGACTTATTGTTTTTTTTTTTGCTAACCATCAACTATCATCCATCATCCTTGCCAGGACTTGATGTTGAGTTAGGGCCTCCTCCTACCTTACCTATAACACCTTTTTAACTGACCTAAGTTGGAAAGGTATTACATAAAGAACAATGTTGAACAAAAAAACTAGACATGAAGGTATGGCATTAAATACAAACATAGGAAACATAAGCATGCAAAATACAAAAAACTAAGCAATAAATATAAATGATGAAAATAAATCTTTGAACCATATCATAACCTCCATTAAAGAATAATCAAGGTACTACTGGAGCTTACTTTGAACATGACTTTAAACACATTTTTAATACCTAAGTGTAGGTGGTTGCTAGTCTTTGGTACCACTTAGGCCTAAATATCCCCAAATAACTTCAATTGGTTAACTATTAACTAATAGAGCTATAAGCATACATAATTAAAACTAAGTTAATGAAAATCTTAATAATACTTTAAAACTAGTACATGCTAAATGCTTTCAAACGTATATAGACTAGAAATTAAAATATTGTAACACATCGCCTTACAATACCTAGTTAGGATGAAGTGATGCTTAGGATCACTAGTAATAACATAGTGGAAGCATGAAAAATTAGGAATCCAATGGTGCATGAAAATACATGGAGAATAAACCACTCAATATATATGTCACAAGATCAAACTATACAAAAACCATGCCAAACTTAAGACCAAGCATACATAATAATTGATATTACTGCATGTCTCTACATAAACAAAAACTCTGTCCTACTCTCATAGTATACAATATACACACACACACACACACACACACATTAGATAGATAATAGTACTGCTAGGTTCATGTAAATATTAGTAGTCTACAAAAAACTATGCATTTGCACATGGAAATATACAATAACCAATCCCTGAAGACATTTGTATCCTTAGCCCTCACAGTGCTCTCTTGGACCCCTATAATCACTACTTTTAAATAAATAATAGTAGTATAAAATTGAGTTTGAAGCCTTTACAGTTTGCCTACTAGATAGCCACAAGTGTTACATTAGATGAAAGGAATGGGGTACAAAGTAACTTGCATCAACAATCAGTCTTACATGCACTCAACACATCACATGCATATACAATAGCATATAGTACTATCTTAATTCATACTAAGTGAATACTTAGCCAAGACACAATCATAGCCATAAACATTACCATGTAGAATCAATTATATTTCCATGGCATTGCTTGCCCTCTGTACCATATGCATTTTCACATTCATACCTACACATTCGTAACGACACCACATCATCAAACATCATACAGATCACACATTAATAGATCAATCACATGATACATTTACCATTACTAGGACTCACAAGGAAATACAAACATATATACGTAAACCATGTAGTTGCTATACTAATATATACACATAACACATGTGGTCACTATACCCACATATATACATAACCCATGTAGTCATTAGCATATCAATTAGTTACTTATAAGTCTTTTATTTACTTGATTAGCACTGGGGTTTAGCAACTCGTGGCTTTCAACCATTAACCTTTTGGAAGACTAGCTTTAGAGGTGTACATACCTATACCACGCACTAGTTGTAGGAACAAACACACCTATGCTTTCCCCTACCCCTACCCCCTAGAATAAGGTTGAGACAAAAGCCTCACTCATGCATCATACTAGAGTTCAATCCATGACTCCCTCTAGGGTGCTTCATCATTGACTAGTCTACATCTTCATGCTAGCACTACCTGCCAACAACCACTAAAAGTGCTGTCGCAAAGACATGTTCTAATCTAGGATAGCATAAGCCATCACATGTCATAATTAGAACACATCTAGAGAAAACATATGACATGACCACATATATTTAAGTCTAATAGCCACACATACTTCATGAAGATAATATCACAACATGACGTAATAAAATTTCTTGCCACTAGCATACTCCTTGAATTATATATAATTTTATAAAAATGGCCACTAATGTAACCTTAAAAAAAAAAACAGATGCCAAAAGATAAAATAAATTCCATAATTGGAAAGTATGTAAGAAGATGATCCTAACGACACCAATTTCACCTCAGTTGAACTTCTAGAGATAAAATTATATGCATTTAAAGTTTATTAATAAAATAACAAATAATAATATTTAATTATCATAAGTGATAATCAAATCCCTTGAAGCACCCAAATGAAAACATACTCATAATACATAATATCGAAGCCATGTTGGGCATCCCAACATCACAACTAATTTTCCACAAGTCTCAAATCATTCAATGCATCACATATTCGTTGATGCATAATCCACAAACATAACTACAAATTTTGGTAATTTATAAATCTATACATTCAAACTCAGTCTTTAACCTATTGACCCCATAGGACTAGACCATAAGATCATATATACTAATCTAGAAAAAATATAGGGGAAAGGTAAAGACAATTGATGAGCGATTGGGTCTTCTAACACTCTACCATACAAGTCATGAGCATTCATGTGCAACCAACTTGTAATTTGTGGATGGACAAGGTAAGTATGCTAGTGGTTGATAATCGGTTCGTGATCATTGTCTTCTCACTTTGAGTTAGTGAATTGCAAGTGTATGGTTAAACTCTAAGTGAGGCATGTGATATGTTGTTGTTGTAGGCTCATGTTACTCCTAAGTGTATTCATAATGAGATATGAGAATAAAATCTAAATCTAAATAATAGTAGGAATGTAAATCTATCCTATCCTATGGCAATGAGCAATTGTTCATGGCTTTCCATACATGTTTGGGGCTATTGGGATTACCAAGTGAGTTCACTACTAAGTGAATTAAGTGAAACAACTACTGGGTTACCAAATGATTATACTTAATGCTTGAAACTAGTTGTACTCATTCTACTTTACTAATTAATATGAGTAAAGTAAAGTACTTGAGAAATGTAAAGAACTAAACTAGGTAGATATTAAAGAAGTGAAAATTAAACTTAAGTAAGGAAATGACTAAGTAAAAGTAAAGAAACTAAGTGTGAGGCTGCAATGGTGATAAACAATCTCAATCTTTATTTCCATTCATGAACTATCCTTAACTACAATCCATTCGAATAAAGATTATGTTCAACTATTTAACACCACTACAGGCATTCACTATATTGCTAAGTGTAAACTACAAAAACACATTGCAAAAGTTTCCCTAAGACTATAATGAAAGTTACTTTTTTGATGCGATCAACTATTGGTATTTATAGGGGTGAACATGACCCACAACATCACATCAATGATGATGTATGTAGAGCTATGATTTTGTAGATATGATATTGTAGCTATGATGCCAAAGATATGATATTGTGGCTCATGTAAAATGTGTTTCATCATACCCCCATGATTGACTAAAAACTCGTCCTTGAGTTAAAACAAAAGGAGGATAGAGTTCCTTATAAAATTGGAAGGTATATTCAAACTTTGAAATGACTACTTATATACATGATGAAACACCACCAATTTCGGGCTTCAGCATTGCAACTGCAAATTTGTCTTAGTGTCAAAACTTGGAAAATTCTTCTAAGTGTTGGTGCTACACTCCCAAGTGTAGCTAGCATAGAAATTTTTTCTAAGTATCCTTGCTTCTCTCTAGAGCGTAGCAAGCGTAGCCAGTATTAGACATCTAATTTTGCAAAATTTGACTAAGTGTTGGGTTATGTTCTAGAGTGTAGCTAGCGTAGCATTGCAGAGAAGCCTTCAAAAGCCTCCAAAGCTTAGCATCAGCCTTCAACTTGGCTCCAACACTCCTCCAACAGTAAGATCAACAATTTGCATTTCTCTTGTGCTCCCCATTTGTCCCAAATTGTACCTATGCTCTAGAGTGTAGCAAGTGTAGCAACTGGAGTTAGAACAGTTTTAGAATTTTTCTAGTAGTCTTGTCTACTGCATTGCCACGTGGCACCCGATCCATGTTTTTTGCTAACCCTAGTGCTATAAATACCCTTGGACCCCCAACATTTTAATGGTTGGCATTCCTTGACTGTTGGCATTCCTCAACGGTTGGCGTTCCCCGATGGTTGACATTCCCTGATAGTTGGCATTCCCTAACTATTGGCATTCCTTAACTGTTGGCATTCCTTGATGGTTGGCATTCCCTGACTATTGGCATTCCCTAATGGTTGGCATTCCTCGAATGTTGGCATTCCTTGACTGTTGGCATTCCTTGATGGTTGGCATTCCCCGATGGTTGGCATTCCCTGATTGTTGGCATTCCTCGACAGTTGGCATTCCCTGACTGTTGGCATTCCCTGATAGTTGGCATTCCCTGACTGTTGGCATTCCTTGATAGTTCACATTTCTTGACTATTGGCATTCCTCGATAGTTAGCATTCCTTGACAACTGGCATTCCCTAATGGTTGGCATTCCTTGACGGTTGGCATTTCTTGACTGTTAGCATTCCCAAGTGGTTGGCATTCCTTGGATGTGAGCATTTTTAAGCACTTGGCATTTGGCATTTTGGCATCTTGGCATTTAGCTCCATGGGCGAATGAGACCTAGAGCACACCACACCGGTAGAGAGGCAGAGTTGCACATCATGACTCACTGCAGCCCCATTGTAGCCCTGTAGAACACCACATGGTACATTGCAGTGGCCAACCCAGTAAGCATGGTTTATCACAGTGAGCACCAGACTTCACGGCTTGACACCATTGAGACTGCGACTACACTTCCATTGCACCTGTAGTACATTGTGTACCTTCTAAGACCCTTTTGGAGTTAGCTATGCTTTCATTTGGGGCAATGTTCCATTTCTCTCTCTCGTTTCTAGCATTTTCTTGCATTTTTCTTGCATATTTTTGCACTTTTCACGTGTCGTCACACTTTACTACATATTGTTTACATTTGCATTTTGGTTAACCATGCCATCCCCCAGTTGTACTCACTGTCCTAGTTGTAATCGGCAAAGTTCCTATTCAATCGACAAGATCGTTTAGGGTGCTCTGCCTCCATTTCCAACAAGGCCTTCGTGTGAAGGCAAGGTTGAGGTTGTGTGTTCATTGACCCCTCAATGATTCCAGTTGTCAACGTTTTCAATCGTTACAGTTTTTTGGCGCTAGAAGGAGGGCCTCACCATTTTCTTCTCCATTTTCTAATTATTTTCTTGCATGCTCTCTCCACGATCAGTTGGTGTAGATTGGACCCCATCATTGGTTTCCCTAGAACCCCCCTGGACAAATGCCAAAGCGTATCTTTAGCACTTAACGAAAACTCTAGATGCTTTGGAGAGTGTAATAAGTTCTTAGAGCGTAGCAAGCTCCAACATAGTGAGTGTAGCACTAGAGTTAGTTAGCCATTTTTAGTAGCTTTCATAGTTAGCATTTTTTTTGCATTTTCATACTTAGTCCAATTTTCTACAGTTTTATACTTAGTCAATTTTTTGTAGTTTTCATACTTAGCCATTTTTCTACTATGGCCAGACTTAGTCATTTTTTTGTAGTTTTTAGAATTAGCCATTTTTTGCAAACAACAACTCTAACAACCCAATCTGTGAACATGAATCCAGATCAACCTTCTACGTTGGTGTCTAACACATTTGAACCATGATCCAGCCAAATTGTGCCGCACTAAGCCACGAACAATACAATTTTATTTGTGCCAAAATCCAATTAGGATTACCAGTGGATCACCTCAACCTAGAGGCAAAAATAGATTATGAATGAGTCCATTGGGATGGATGAGAGTACAACCCCTCCTTGTTTGACATAATCCCACTCACGGAGTCCTACCACATTTGTTGTCCCAACTCATCTATGCAAACAAGCATGATGTAGGGACAACCTATGATGAAGCCTCATAGGAGAAAGAAGATGAGTTTGAGGCCTACTCCAAACGCAAGAGCCCCCTCTATATTATCTTTCAACAATCGCTCCCTAGTACGACCCCTCCTTAGTTCAGTTCACTTGTCCTCTCCAAGATGGTAACCATGCCAATTCAACCTTCCTTGCAAGCAATTGATGCATTTGCCCAACCCTATGCTCACGCAAGGGCCACCTTCCAGCCATAGATGACTCAGGCATCCTACATCCCACTTGTCTCATTGGTGCCCATGATGTTAGTCCAACCCACTTGCTTGTGGCCCACCTCGGTCACCACGTTCATTGCTTAGCCAACACATCAACTAAACCCATTCACTATGATGTTAAGTTGGCAATGACTATTTGCTATGATGTTAAACTAGCAACAACCATCTGCTACGATGTTAAACTGGTAAAATCTACAACCAATAATCCAACCATATGCTATGCAACCAACACAAGTCCAACCAATACCACCAGCTGGCACATCCCCAAGCTTGGATTAAGCATTCCAGCTAATCCAAAGCTTGACGGAGGAGATCAACCAACTTAAAGCTATCTCCTCTAAAACCATCAAGGTGGTGGACTTCTACCAGGATGATTCCATAAGTCCTACAGTGCCACCTCTAACTCTCCTGACTGGGGTCCAGCTACCTTAACTCACCAAGTACAATGGTGAAGGAGACCCTAACGCACAATTGGTCACATTCTGATTTGAGTGCCTGCTCCTTCAAGCCTGGCCACATGTGATCATGCGCATGTTCCCCATGTCACTCATTGGCAAGGCCTTAGACTAGTATTGTACGCTACCCAAGGCCTCAATCTCTTCTTTGGAGGATCTCATAAGCCAATTTGTGACACACTTTAGGTACAACCTAAAGCTTGAAGCAACCCTCGGCCAACTCATGTAAGTCAAGCAGGGGCCCCTAGAGCATGTGCCAAAATTCCTCCAATGCCAGAATGCTACATTGAGTGAAATGCATGAACCCCTAGTAGAAATGCACCTACTAGCCATCTTCAAGGGTGTAGTGAATGACTTCATCAAGTCAAAATTGTATTATGTAGCCCCGAAGTCTCTTAGCCAAGCCTTTGCCCAAACGAAGGGCATAGAAGAGGCAACACAAGCTAGCAATGACTTGGCCTACGTGGCTTATAGAAACCAGCATGTGTGCAAGCAAAATGCAATAGTGGAAATACTATCCACAATCAAAAAAGCAACCAATCGAAGCCTGAAGGCTAAGCAGCCCAAGGCCCCAGATCACAAAGCTACCAACTCTAGCACCAACTTGCCTACATTAGTAGGGGCCATCGCAAGGCCCAAATTTGAGCATAAGGATCACTCAAAGTATACACCACTACTAATGAAACCCTTTAAAATACTAGAGTAACTCTTGAAAGTTGGGTGAATCCAACACAAATGAGTATCAGAAATTACCTGCTAGTGACATGACAGGTACTACAAACTACTAACCCTACCTTAGCAATACTGAATGAGCCCTTGGTCCCACAAAATTTCAAGCTAGATCAATACTGTCATTACCACCAGTTGTCTAGTCATAGTACAGACAACTATCATGCTTTGTAGGATGACCTGCAAAGAATGATAGAATGGGGCCAACTAGTGCTCAATGTAGTGATCTAATCTAATGTAGACAATGCCCCCTATGTCATAAAATCCATCAGCATAGGTGGCAAGTTTAAACCTATGCAACAACCTTTTTTGATCCATGTGCCTCCTAACAAAGCAAGGATCCCCTTGGCCTCCACAAGCAAGAGGCCTTCCTTTGTTATCAAAGTGCCACCTCGGGCATCCACAACACCCTTTGTGGTTAAGGTTCCACAGTAATCGTCCGCTAAGACGTCAAATTGGCAACCAAACCAACCATCCGCTAAGATGTTAAACTGGCATGATATAGCAACAATAACCACTAAGCAACCTTTTGTCATCAAGGTCCCACAACAAGTTGGCCCCGCAACAACCCCTAAATCATTGTTTGTCAAAAGGGTGCCACAACATGATGGCCCCTCAGCTACCCAAAGCCTAACAGTGGGCAATGTCTTAGCCCCTCCTCCTTCAAGGGCTGACCCCATTAGCAACTCGGGTAAGCCTACCAAATGGTAACATAAGAGGATGAATGAGTGTGTCGCTACCTCCATGGCTGAAGTAAAGGCCATAACCAGCAAGAAACAGCTGAATGCTGGGGTCCCTACCCCCAAGCAAGCTAAGCAACCCAAGCCCATGTCCCCTCTACAAGAGATCTATCTCTCAAGTTGCATGGAGGAAGTCAAGGCTAGCACAATGGCTAACGATAAGGACTTCATAGCTACACTAACCTAGGTGAAAAAAATGCTCAAGTAAAAGAACACAATGTTGAGCTTGTACAATCTAGTCATGACCTCATCTACTCACCGCTAAGCATTGGCTCGAATGTTGGCCTTCATTCCTATTATAGAGGACATCTCTGCATATGAGAACACCATCTGTGCAATGATGTTGCCCCATGCACCATAGGAATTGGGTTCAACATCCCTAGCATTTCATGATGATGCAATCAAGGTCAACCTCGAACAAGGGGAGGTTACTATAGCTCCACTGTCCATTAGCATACGTGTTGGGCAGTGCACAATTTGTAGAGTGCATGTCGATGATGGTGCAGCAATAAACGTAGTCTTGTACTCCATCATCGACAAGGTAGGCTTGGAAGATGAAATTAAAACAGCCAAAATTATGTGTTTAAATTCCTTCAACGGATCATGTGTCACCGTCAGGGGTATAATCAACTTAGCCTTCATGGTAAAAGAGCAATTCCCCACTAGTGCAGATTTCACTATCATAAAGGAGATGTCAAGCTTCAACTTGATCCTGAGCAAGCCTTGGCTAGCTCAACTATGGGCTATCTCCTCTCCCATCCACTAAGAAGTCCGCCTTCCATACAAAGGTGGTCAAGTTATCATCCATGGTGATAACACCTTCTCTCCAACTGTCCACAACATAGACATAGAGCAAGTGTCAGAGGTGGAGTTTCTTGGTGGTACACCTGCAACAACCAACTTAACGCCTAAGGCTAACACACTCGAATAAGTGGTTGAAGACAACAACCTCCCAGAGGATCCTAAGCCATGCACATCCCCTAACCCAAACCAGAATAGGAAGTAACTACGTGACCAAGACTTTTCCTTGGCCAAAAACACACTAAGCACTTGGTTACCCCTTGCCTCCACGGGCCTTGGTTTTTGCTTGCATTGCATTTTTTCATGCATTTACATTTCACCTACTTGCCTAGTTTACACACTACTTCACTTTGTTTATGCATTTCTACTTTGTTTACGCATCCATCCACTTAGCTTATGCATTGCATTTGAAAAACATTAAAAACACATACAAAAAACATAAAACTACAAAAACACGTGGCCCGAAATGGCCTTAAACTAGCACACGCGGCCCAGAATGGTCTAAAACTATTGCTTTTTGCATTGCTTTTCTTTTATTTATGCATTTTAACTCTATTTACAACAAGTGTCACTTGATGTTGTTTTTCTAGTTGATTTTTGTAGGATCTTGTAGGCACACAACATGACTACGCATTGTAGCATCACACCTCACACAAGCAAGGTAAGCACTCGTCCACCATGACACAAAAAACTAGCATAGATAGTCTGCTATGACTATAAATTGGTGTAGTAGTCCACTATGACTATAAACTAGAATAGATTGTTCTTAGGTCATGAGGTTAAAATGGCATAACAATTTATTCACTACGATGTTAAACTAACACACAATAGTCTACTAGGACTATAAACTAGCATCCCATGATTTGCCAGGACCTTAAACTGGGTTTGCACACTCACAACATCATCGCCTCCCACCATTCTATTGATCCTTTGAAGCACCTGCCATTGGTGTGGCCTTTGACGCACTCACAGCATCATCTCACTAGTACTTTCACTAGCTTCCTAAGCATTTACAACTAGTGCAACATTTGATACATTTGCAACATTTTTGCATCTAGCACTTGTAGCATCTTCACATTTGGCATTTGCAGTTGCATTTCATGTTGTGTGGTTTTCTTATCTTCTTGGAGTTGTGTTTGTAGCATGAAGCCTTGGAGGTGGTCGTGCAAAGACACATCTCATCATAGTAGTAAGTTGCCACATTGTTCCAATGTGCATGATTGGACTAGTTAAGCCACTCAAGAGTGCACATCCCCCTCATCCCATTATAGTATACACACATCCACTCCTTCATCCAAATATCCTCTCATCCATCGCATACTCATGATTGCACATCCCTTTGATGCATACGCATTGTGATGCATATGGTATTCTCTTCACATCAACTGTAGAACCCATGGAAAACATAACACAACTTGTCCCATGTGGGGCCTCTGTTGGTTGGTCAAAGCCCAAGTGGATGTAACATAACTCATCCCTTGGATCGACTTTAACTCTCTCATGAGCACTTTGATGAGAGGTGAACATTTTAGGGGCAAGCCACTTCATGCCATGGTCACCATTAGTTGTGCTCACTTTGCATCTCGCATCAGGATACACTGTTTGCATTTTATTTCCTTTGCTTGCATTTCATCTCCCTAGCACATTGCTTGCACACTTTGTCCCTTAGCATACCCTTATTCTCTTAGCACTCTTGAGCATGGTGAAGCATCATACGATCTTGTATTGACAAGTGGTGTTGGTGTCATGTTTGTTGTGGTGTTTTGTATTCTTTGTCAATATCTCTTGGGCCACTCCTCTAGACGTCAATAAAGAGGGACCATTCAAACACCACCAATTTCGGGCTTTAGCATTGCAACTGCAAATTTGTCTAAGCGTCAAAACTTGAAAAATTCTTCTAAGTGTTGGTGCTACGCTCCCAAGTGTAGCTAGCATAGCAAGTTTTTCTAAGTATCCCTGTTATGCTTTAGAGCGTAGCAAGTGTAGCTAGTCTTAAACATCCAATTTTGCAAAATTTGATATTAGACATCCTATTTGGCAAAATTTGACTAAGTGTTGGGTTATGCTCTAGAGCGTAGCCAACATAGCACTGCAAAGAAGCCTCCAACAACCTCCAAAAGCCTAGCATTAGCCTTCACCTTGGCTCTAGTGCTCCTCCAACAAGCAAGATTAGCAATTTGCATTTCTTTTGCGCTCCCTGTTTGTCCCAAATTGTATGTATGCTCTAGAGCATAGTAAGCGTAGCAACTGGAGTTAGAATTTTTTTGGAATTTTTCTCATACCCACCTACTACACTGCTAGGTGGAATCTGATCTATGTTTTTTGCTAACCTTAGTGCTATAAATACCCCTGGACCCCCAACATTTTAATGGTTAGCATTCCTTGATGGTTGGCATTCCTTGACGGCTGGCATTCCTTAACTATTGGCATTCCTTGACTATTGGCATTCCTCGATTTTTGACATTCCCCAACTATTGGCATTCTCTGATGGTTGGCATTCTTCAACTATTGGCATTCTCGATGGTTGACATTCCTTGACTGTTGGCATTCCTTGACTGCTGGCATTCCCTGATGATTTGCATTCCTTGATAGTTGGCATTCCCCGACTATTGGCATTCCCCAATTATTGGAATTCCTCGACTATTGACATTCCTTGACAATTGGCATTCCTCAACAGTTGGCTTTCCCTGATTGTTGGCATTCCTTGACAGTTGGCATTCCTCGATGGTTGGCATTCCTTGGATGTGAGCATTTTAAGGACTTGGCATTTGGCATTTTGACATCTTGGCACTTAGCTCCGTGGGCGAATGAGACCCAAAGCACACCACATTAATAGAGAGGTAGAGTTGCACATCACTGCCCATTACAGCCCCATTGTAGCCCTACAGAACACTGCATGGTACACTGTGGCGACCAACCTAGCAGGCACGATTTATCAGAGTGAGTGCCAAACTTCATGGCCCAACACCACCGAGACTATGATTGTGCTTCCACTACGCTTGTTGTACATTGTGTACCTTCTAAGATCCTTTTGGAGTTAACTATACTTCCATTTGGGGCGGTGTTCCATTTCTCTCTCTCGTTTTTAGCATTTTTTTGCATCTTTCTACACTTTTTCATGTGTCGTCATGCTGTACTACATATTGTTTACATTTGCATTTCAACTAACCATGCCATCCCTTGATTTTACCCACTGCCCTGGTTGCAACCGGTAAAGTCCCTATTCAATCGACAAGATCATTTAGGGTGCTCTACCTCTGTTTCTAGCAAGGCCCTTGTGCAGAGGCGGGGTTAAGGCTATGCATTCATTGACCCCTTAGTGATTCTAGCCATCAACGTTTTTGATTGTTATACATGAGTATTTGAATCTGAATGTCGCATTGTGGTTTAAGTGATGTTTTACAAAATTATCATGCATTGCATGATGAATAAAATTGACAACAAACAAAATAAAATGACATAGCTTGATGTAGCCTTTTAGTTCTTGATAGTGGAGGCTCCTCAATTGGCTATTTTTCCTTGTCATTGAGCTTCTAAAACTAGTAATGGTTGAGTAGTACCCAAAGCTTTTCCTCCTCTAATCTTGGATCATGTATCATCCATGTGAATTTCGTAATGTTTGATGTCGTTGATGCTTCCCATGGGCATGGTAGCTGTGGAAACATTTTGTTAGCTTTCACATACCAAGTTGAAAATTGCCTCCTTTCTTCCTCAAATGCCCTGACCATTGTTCTTAGTTCTTAGTAATCCATCATGCATCGAACTAGGTTTGCCACTACATCTTTATGATCTTGGTAGATGGCTTTTACTATTTCAAACTCAAAGTTTGCAATATGTAATTTCTATTGTGCATCCTTCTGATTTGCAAGCTCTATTTCATACATGACATATACTACAACTACCTATTATTCTAACTTATTCCTTGGTCTACTTGGTGTTAACATGACCAGATTAGCATACTGAAGGTTTGCTAACCCCATGTATTTTTTTATGTTTTCAATTTGTAGGTTTTTATTTTTCACTTTAACTTGGTGGACATGGGCTAGGCTATCTAGAATTGGCTGCCAATTAGGTGTCTGTGCTATGATTAAGCTAATTTTAGCTTTGCCCATATGGGTTTCTTTTTTATTGATTTGCTTGTACATGCCCACTTGGTCTCTAAAGTGTTCTTTGAGCTATTCATGTTTCTTAACCTTATTTTGCCACGTGTTGATTTCAATTGCTGATTTATAATGGATAGCACAAACTTCTTCCATTGATAGGGTTCAATTTTCTTTGGCCAATTTGTTCGTATCTTGGTTAACTCTAATAAACTATTCTCTTAACTAGTGGATACTTTCTTTGAGAACGTTTTTTTTTTGATTTTCTATGTTGGTAAACCTTGTGTTTTTAGCAGTAGCTCTTTTATTTTCTTCTTCCAAGGCAGTTATTGCTTTGACATGTGCATAAGTTTATGCTTTTGCTATAAATGCATTCCATACTTCTTTCTCTTTCTCCATCTCCACTTGAATGTTTCTAGCTATAAGCTACATTACTTATTCTATTCTAAACTTGTTTAGCTAGTTTGGCACTATATACTGTGTAGGGTCTCTTCTTTCTACTTTCAAGGTTGTCGATTCAGCTTACAACCTCTGTACTTCATTTTTTGCATGTTCAACTGTCGTTTCAGTCATGACTAGCTTGCCCTTTATGGAGATTAGATTTTATTGAATTGCAATGATATCACTAGGGATATCAAAGATATTTTGCATAAATTAACCTTTCTGTAGTAGTTGATCTAAAATATCCTCATGTTTTGCTGGGTTCATGGATGTTCCAACTTACATCTCAACATCTCTAGTTCTAGTAATATCTTTCGATTATACAATGCAGATGTTAAATGATTCTTTAATGTGATCAGTGATCACCTTTGTTGCTCTTACTGCATCGTGATGTTGCATCACCCCTGCCATGCCTTATTCTCCAGTTTTCTAGCATAACTTGGAAAGATGCAACATTCCCTGAAATCTGTTGTGCCCAATTTTCATCCTCTCCTTTATGTAAAGATACTTGACCACTAGTAGGCCCTGTTGATATTGTAGGCCTTGTGAAGTTATCTCTTACCTTGTACAATACAAAACCTTTCCTCATTCCTCAACTTATTATTTCTGCAATTTTTTGTAAATGGCTCGTGGAAGATCTGTAGTCTTGTTGTGATAGTGGAGCACTCTATTCAAGTCTATCACTAGTTGGTGTTGATTCACTGGGTCTTACTTGTTCTTGCCTTGTTGCTAGAATATTACCCAAATGTGTTGAACCTATTATCCCCTCAGTGCCTACTAGCTTCTCTAGCTAATCTTTCTTTTGTGGCACTGGCTTGGACATCTCAACATATTATGCATTATAGGCTTTTCATAAGACATCATTTGTGTATCCCAGAATCCTAGCTTGTTTGCACAATCTTTTGATGAGGTAAGGAAATGAAAGTGTAAGTTTCCCTACCTTCTTTTCTTTAAACCTTCTCTAAATTTCTAAGAAAAATAAATGAGTTATGTTGATGTTGAATTTCCCCATGAGAACGAGACTTCCTCTAGTGGTGTAGGTTGAAATTCTATTGAGCTATTTGGTGGAAAAAAGTGGAAAGTCCTAATCTTGAAATATATCTTTTCCTCAGTAGTTAATTCACTATACTCCTTGGCTTCTTTTCCATACAATCTTTGTAGTCACTTATTTGCATCTATGATCTATGCTATGTTTTCTCTAACATTTGGGATATTAAGTGCCTTGGTAATGGCTTCAATTGAATAAGGCACAAGGTGTCCTTCAATTTTAACTGTAGCATCATCTTTCTTGTTCTTCCAAATCTAGTAGACTTCTCCTAAGCACCATTTGCCATTACATGATAGAGTTGGCCATAAAGGAGAGGCTTGGAGTTGGATTTAGATGTTTTTAGGTGTAAAATTCATGTAGGGTCCAAAATTTAGTTCCACAATCACTATGGACATGATAGAATTTTCTTGGATTACTTGGAGACATTTTGCTGATAGCATGAGGGGCTATCGTTGCTCTAGTGTTTGTGGTACTTTAGCCTCGGCCTATGCAAATTATTTAGTAGCAGGTGTTTGTTGATGGATGCTGAAGGATTGGGCCTCCTGCTCAACTTATGGGGTTTGTTCTTTGACTTGCCCTCTTCCTTGACCTATTGGTCTTTTGCTTCCTGGCTACGAGGGCCCTTCTACTGTAGGTCTTTTGGGATCCATCTTTACTCATCAAAGGTTCATTTGAGCATATCCAAGTATTTTAAATATGTTTCTAATAGCTCCTAATCCTTTCCCAAATCCTTGATTTTGATCCAATTTTTATTCTTATTATTACTTATGGCTCTTGTTATGATTGTAGAGTTAGAAAAATTCAAAAAGAAACCCTTGTTTGTTGTTCCTTTGATTGTTAAGACTTCTCATAGTTATCCTTTTCAAAATTACTATGTTATTTGATGGTTAGCTAGGAGAATCAATTAGGTTTATTAGCTTTTATTTAATCAATTGATCAAAATATGCTTATTTGTTGTTTATTCTTACCCTTAATGTACTCTTCTTGTGTTAGAAAACTTTGGATCAATTTGACATTAATTTGACATTTCTACGCACAATACTCTCCTCCATGACTAAGTTGGTCATTCTCAGATAAAAAAGGTTTAAGAATTATGTAAATCGAAGGTATAGTGAGAGAGTATTCTAGTACTTTGCCATTTTGTTTTGTTTTGTTGTCAAATGTGTTCATCATGTAATGCATGATAATTTTGTAAAACACCACTCAAACAACAATGAGGCATTTAGAGTCAAGTAGTTATGTATATAAGTAGTCATGTTCAAGTTTAAGTATACCTCCCAATTTTGTAAAAAACTCTATCCTCCTTTTGTTTTAACTCGAGGATGAGTTTCCAATCAATCATGGGGGTACAATGAAACACATTTTACATGAGCCACAATATCATATCTATGACATTGTAGCTCTACATATGTCATTGTTGGTGTGATGTAGTGTGTCTTATGGAGCATGGAAGTGCAGGTGTCAGAGGCTTAGAAAAATAGCATGAAGTCCCCTTGCTAGAAATGTGAAAATGAAAAATTTTTCTAACTCCCATGCGTATATATAGATTTTTATTGACACAACATTGAAGATGTGACATCGTAGTTATGATGTTGTAGGGCCTAATACATTATAGCTACGATGTCATCATAGATTTTTTTTGATTTTTGAGCAATTTTTGATTTAAAAAAGTGAGTCAAATGGATTATTTAGAAGGTGTAGAGGTTTTCTAAAGGGTGTTTGATTAGAGATGATGCTCAAAATATGAGAATTTTGTAGTAAAATATCATAACAGAAGGAATCTTTGGCAAAGAAGGTCAATTAGATGTATAAGAGATGGTAGTAAGGGTTGCCATAATTATGATTAGTTGTAAGAATATAGGAAAGTGGAAATTCATGGTTTAAGTATCTTGGAGACACAAGATGATGTGGATTTATACAAGTGGATCCTTCCCAAAGAAGGCTTTAGCCCTTAGTTCTCTTGTATAACCATGCCTACAAGTGTCCATAGGCACTCAAGGAGTTGAATGTAGAACATACCTGTCTTGGAAAACACACATGTTAGTGGCACTAGAATGAGAAAATAACACTATATTATACAAAACCATTGAATTATGATTATATATCATAGTGAGGTGAAATAAAAGTAGAAAGGATTATGGAAATTCAGACGTGAGGTGTCTTACTGTAGGCATAATGAATTCTTGTGTGTGATATATGGTTAAAGTAATCATTAGTCCTATCCAAGAGCCAAACAAAGTCCATACCACTTACCAGTGACATCGTATTGTATCATCCTAAAACTAACAACTACAAGACTATCATTGTTTCAAGAAGCATTAACACCTTGACAATGTAGTCCAAGGAAGTAGTTTATTAATTGCATACTTTTATTTTTGAGATTTTTGAGAAGCCACCTACCTTTAGACATGGGTAACATGTCTTTCTAGTGGGACCCCTGGAAATTTTATTCTATGCATTTATTATGTTTTTATTTTGTTGACCTTACGAGAGGACTACCTTCAGGCATGGGTAACATGTTTTTCCAGTGACATGGTAAGGTAGCACTTATTTTAGACATACTTCCATTTTTCATTAGAACTCAAGTAGATAATACAGCTTAACAACAAGATAATACTTATAGCAGTAGCCTTAGAGAATCCATAAATTCCCTTGATGTCACACCCTTTTCATTCCCACTTGGTTGTTTACTTCTTTATCCAAGCATAATGATGACAAGTATATTTCATTTTTATTGTGAAAAAAATATCATTATGGCCATGGTAAGAGCCTCTTATTATTGGAAATGAGTGGATGGATGATATGGTCTCATTGTATACAAAATTTGTCCTTCAATGATTTGATAATATAGGGTAGTTTTCACATTATTAAGGCTACATCTTACTTTATTCCTTTGCACTTTATTGGAAAAATCAACAAAAATATGTATAAGAAAGATCATGAAAAATCATATAAAAATGATAAGAATAAAAAAATATAGAAATAATTTTAAAGATATCAAAGAATAGAAAATGATTAAGAAATGGAAAAAGTATAAAAGAATGGAAAAATGTCAAAGAATATGGAAACATAGTAAGAAAAGAAAAAGGTCTAGTGCCTAAGTGTCAGATTGGACACCCCCACAACTATTATTGAAAGTAGTTAATCAAAAGATAGAACAATTTAAGGATAGTTTGGTAGATAGAGTAGAATCCATAGAGGAGTTGAGATGTTTTTAGAATGGTTTAACTTGTTGAATATTGACTAGGATAAGTTTTTGTGGGTTGATTGGGTGATAGATCTGCATGGCACTTGATTGGTAAATTGCATGGACAATATAAGGGTCGTTTCCATAAGGTTTGGAACTTAGCCTTTTGTGGCTCATGAATGTGATTGTAATAGAGGACTTTATCACTCGGCTAGATTGACACTTGTCCTATTCTTGCATCATGCCTACATTTGGAGTAGTTCTTGTGAATGTCATTACTCATCAAAGCTACAAGTCTATTTTCCTCTAGAAGGTTAAGATTCATAAGACATTCTTTTGGTTACATTTAAGTCTAGGTCAAGTTCACTAGTAGTAGCTAAGGTTTGTAACTTTGCTTGGTTTGATAGTGTAGGAAGTTTTCCATAAACTAGTTCATAGGAAAAGTATCCTATTGGAAGTTTCCATATGGATCTATATGCTCGTAGAGCATCATTCAACTTAGTGCTCCAATCCTTTCTAAATTAAGTAACTATTCTAGTTAATGTTCTAGTGATTTCTTAGTTAGTCAAGGAATCAGCTGCTCGTCGCATGCGGTATGAGTACGACTTGATTATGAGCATCTCGTGTGACTACTTGGTAACCTAGTANACGCTAGTTAATTTAGACTTAGTCCTTAGTTAGAGTTAGCTAGTTTCTCAACCCTTCGCTCTTAGCATAGAAGACATAAAACCATAAAAGATATAAAAATCATATACCTCGGACTTACTTAACCATACACCGTGACAAACACAAGTAAGTCTGGGAAGACAACAAATGATTAACCCCAAGTGTTCCATGGGGTGTGTAGGCATTTAGTCTGCAGAGTTCGACCAGATCGTGCGTTCTATGCTCATTTCGTATGGTTGAGTGTAGGGGTACCTCGCCACTCATGATTGGCACCATTGCCGGGGACTAAGTGTTTGTGCACCGAATAGAACATAAGGGATATCACTCACATTGTTGTGAGCCTTAATGAACCTTTGGGTTAATCAAGAAAAAATTTATATACAGTAAATTAGCACACTGATAAAAATGCCTTCTTCTCATAAGAGCAACTCACCACCTAAGGATCATACATGAGGCAGTCGGCAACATAAAAAACATAACACAAATCAGCCAAGCCCTAAACAATATAAGATAGTTTATACTCATCCTGATGAGTATATTCCAGACTTTACTTTTATCCTCCATCAAGATGAACAGCTGCGATGGAGAGATTTGCAAGGTAATATCGTGTTACCCCCAGATTGATCAGTCTCTCGCATGCTTTTCCGTGCCTTGGCACAAATTGGCATAAAAGAATTATATGCTAAATACATTGCGGAAGATTTTGACATGAGGGATTATTATCCCACAGATGCCCAATGTATGAGGGACTTAAGGCAGGAGAGTCAATATGCACTGTTGAAGGGCAAGGTCCCGCACATCCTTAGCAAAATAGGAGATGAGGAACCCCTTATCACGGGTTCTTTAACAAATGATGTTCCTCCTCCTAATGATGGTGAGGAGGAAGGGTATCAGAACCTATGATCAACGATACATAATACTAGTTTTGATGCTCGTGAACACCAGTTGTTCATAGAAGGAACAACCACTTATGCTAAGGACGGGCACTTAGATCGTCACCACGATCGGGGCCATAGCAACCGAAGAGAAGGCAAGAAAAATCATCATGGCGATGGTTCCCCTTCTTCTTTTCCTTCTTCGCATCACTCACCCTCTCCTTCCACATCTAGGCGTAGCCATCATGAACATAAATGTGAGGATAAAGGTAGGAAAGATGAAAGACCTCGACGGGAGAGTCAGGAGAGAGGACAAGAGTAAGGACGTAGGGAGAGTAGCGAACAAAGAAGACATCACGGGTATCATGAAAGAGATGATCATGACGAGCCCCTACTCACAACCTGAAGTATGCTTGACATAACGGAGGTAGTTAGGATTCCCACAAGGCACTTGAAAGATAGTCGGATCAAATGATTAGACATGAATAATATCCCATGATTTGAAGGGGGATACAATGTTGATTTGCAAAATCATTTACAAGCATTCCACGATGCCTGTGCCTTGCAGAATATAGAAAATGAGTGGCAAAAACTTAAGTTCTTCCCAAGGACACTCACCAAAGAAGCAGAGAGTTGGTACCGGTCCTTATAACTGAAAACCATCAGGAGGTGGAGTACGATGCTAGAACTATTCAACGAAAAGTATCAAACGTACTCTAGAGTGTCCAATTTGCGTAAGCAGATCCAAGGCTGGAAGCAAGGTCATCACGAACCCTTGGATGCTGCCATGGCCTACTATTACACACTGTTACATTGTTGCCCGGGCCATGGGTACGCTCAGAGGGATCAACTTCATCACATCGTGGATGGGCTAAGGCATGAAACTAGAAGAACCCTTGGGACTTACGCACAAGGGAGACTCTCACAACTTAGAGCCCATGAAGTGCATAGCATGTTGGAGCAAGAAGCAAAAGAAGAAGGTGAGCTACGCAAAAGGGAAAGTGCGGAAGAGTACAATCGTGATCCCTCCCTTCAAAAGAAGGGAGTGAAATTTTGTGATGAAGAGGATGAGTCACCAATCGAAGAGTTGGTGAACCGAAAAACCTTGTCAATCCAAAAATTAACAACAAAAATAGCGGCTAAGGTAGATGACGTACGAAGTTCCTTAGACTCTAAAATTGAAACCATCTTAAAAATTATAGAAGAGTCTAAGGTAGAACAAAGTAGTGACAAAGGTAAGAAAAAGTGGAGAGATTTAGACCCTGCACATAACAAGGGTAAGGGAAAAATCACTAACTCTGATGTGGCTGTGGACTCTGACACAGATGATGATGGTGGATGTGAGATCTACCACTATGACCATCCTAAGGGATGTTGCCCCATTATTTCACATCTACAGGATTCTAGGGTGTATGTGCTTAATTCAAGACTCAACCAACAGCAAACACCCTAAAGGTTACCTTATCTACAAAGTAACCCTAGGCAGTTCCACCAACCACTAACGTATTATCCAAGTGGAACTCCCCCACAGCCCATCAGACAGCATCAATAGTGGAAATACCCACAATCATGGGGGATGCCATCGCTGAAACATCAGTACCCTTATCGGTAGCCTAACCCTTATGGATATTATGTGCAGCAGCCAATTTCTCCAAGTGACTCTGTGAGTCACACAACTCCCAACCGTCACTACCAAGTTTGGGAGTACTTCAAAAGGACTCCTTCTCCTCCGGGAGACACTCCATACCCACACCATCCTCCTAATCCATCCACACCTCTTCCACCAGTAGTAGTTCGCATAACACCTCTTGCTCTAATAATGCAAGGGGAACTTCCTCCTCAACCGCAGCAACGTCATACTGCGAGAGCTGTAAATATTCAACTTGCTACTGGTTCTGACAACTGTAAAAAGAGAAGACCTTTCTTCAGAACCAAAAGCCTAGATAAAATCTTGCAACAACAAGTGGTTGAGGCCATGTACACTCCTCCACCATTTAACACTTCAGAGCACCCTTCTGTCCAAAACTAGAGCTTAACACATACGATTATGTTAACGCATACTGTAACTGACTGGATCAAGGTAGGCCACCTTCCTAGGAAACTAACTGACCCTGGGAGTCCCTTAATCTATTTATAGATCGTCAAAAATGAACCACACAGGGCTCTTCTTGACTCAGGTTTCGGAGTCAACTTAATTTCACGAGAGATGTATCATGCCTGGAACTTGCCCCAATTTAAGAAGAGCAACATTCAACTAGAGCTGGTAGACCAGTCCATCACCATTCCCTTGGGATTGGTGGAGGACATCATCACCACTGTGTGTGGTTAGTCTTACCCAGCTAATTTCCTGGTGATTGAAGTTAATAACAACGAAGGGGACTTCCCGATTATAATGGAAAGGGCATGGCTTAGTACAATAGACACATGCCTTAGGATCCGTGATCTTTCCTTAGAAATTTCTAAGATAAACATTTGTGGAAATATTGAGAAGAGGAAAGTTCCATGGATCACATATAGTGATTCATCGGGTGATGACATGGAGGGATGCTCATCTCCTCCATGCAGTAGGTATGCCCTTGAAACTTTACAACAAAGATGCCTGTATGTAGCAACCACACAACCAGTAGTAGACACCCCGTGGTTGACAACTACTAGAAGGAGCAGAAAAATATGCATGGAATGAACTGCGGAAACCCATGCCCATAACAAAAGCATATACACATTGGAATATGAGCGTCGCCAACTTCCACCCCTTAATCTAAGATCATCAATTGGGAGAAGTTGGGCATTTCTTAGAAATTCAAGCAGGCGCTCATTATTTTGGATCTCTCCCTTACAACTCAGTCATGGGGGAGATGGCCACCTATCCTAATCATATGGGGCCCTCAGTGCTTTTTCGATTTTTTGTTTTACAACGTTTTTGTTTTGCAAATTTCTTTAACTTTTATAGTTTTTGTTTTACAAATTTCTTTAACTTTTATAGTTTTTGTTTTACAAATTTCTTTAACTTTTCTAGTTTTTGTTTTACAAATTTCTTTAAATTTTCTAGCTTTTGTTTTACAACATCGTTATACTTTTTCCATTTTGTTTGTGTGTGTGTGTGTGATCCACCCTGTAAGTTTGTTACCCAATAAGTGTTCGGACTGATGGTATGAACTGTTTTTATATTGATTGCCAATATTTGGTTTTTACCTTTACATCACAATGTTGATACTAAGGTATGTTTCTTTTGATATGGCAGGCAATGAGTTCACTTCATCCATCCATGCACAACACTCTATGGTCTCTCTCGACTTGAAATTGTACAGTCCCCTTTTAATAAGAACTTAAACGAATTGGTGACTGGGTATTTCTCAAACTAAGGAAGGACTCAAGGATTGCAAAGGGTGTGACTTCAAGGGAACTTGATGCTTTTGTGTTGGCCGTTCTCTTGGGTGCTTGGATGTTTTCTTCTTGAGTTTTCTTACCATTCCAGTGTTACCCAACTATCAGAAGCTGAGACAATAAAACTAAGAAGTCTTTGCATGGTGTGGTTCTCATGCATAAAAACACAAAACCAAAAAATAAAATAATAATAATAATAAAAAAAACAACAAAGTGAGAATTCAAAGCACACCCCTTAGATGAAATAAAATTTGGGCTACAAGCATTGGTTATGGAACCAAAGTGTTCCCTCTAACTAAGGCCCTTCTCTCTTCCCATTCTCTCCTTTGTTTCGTCGGAATGCTAGTGGCTCTTTGGAGATGCATCCTTGTTATCCAAGTGGATGGTTTAGCCGAATGCATTGATGCGAAGTCACTGGAAGTGGTTGGTTTGAGGCCAAACTTGGAATGGGATTTGCTAAGTCACATTAATCATGCAATACACAAGGGGCTGTACACCACCTTGTTCTTGGGATTCCATTCCATTCTCTTCTCTCCACCTCATTACCAATTGTATCATTAGTGTATATATTTTGGTTGATGCATTGTTTTCTTTTTTGTAAATTCTTGTGGTTACTTTAGCTCTTTTTCCAAATAACATTCCCAGAGCCTACGGACTCTTTGAATATGAGTTTGTCAGGCATGAAGGGCATGAGCTTGCTTTGGGGAGGACCCACTGACATTCCTATTTGGAGCATTAGTTAAATTCTTTCCCTTAACATTTTGCAATCAATTTTATTCTATTCATTTCCATCTTGACATCCATTTCATCGATGCCATAGTTGTCCCTTTTTATCTATCTTTCTTACTCCTTTCCTTTCTCCATTGTAACGCTACCGGAGGTTCGCAATTAGTCATGGGGGTACGGGGCCCGCTTTTTTTGATTTTCTCCTAGCCCCGAAATTTTTGATTTTCTTCCTAACCCCTACACCTTTGGTAGTCCTCATTAATATATCTCCCGATCCATATCAGCAATACCATAACCTAGCCAATGGACCTACACCGAAGCAAGGTATTAATTACATAATGATTCAGTTACCCTTGCTAATTAAGATTGTGTTGTGTGTGTAGATGGTGACCATGCAATAATGGACCAGATCGAGAGGAACCACATGGAATGGAGCAGCATTGGAAGTAGCTATGCAAGGAGCAAGATCGATGGCGCGCTTATGGATGGACAACAAAGGCACAATCTTGGCGTTGGCAGCAGCAACACTTCTTTCTCTCTCTCTTTCTCAGCTACCAACAAAGGCCTGATGTTATTGTAATGAGGTGTTCACCCTTGTTTTCATGAACACTAGTTTTGTCAAGTCTTGTAATGATGATCCGTTCACATATCATCCCATTAGTTCCATTCTCCTCAATAATTCCATACCTTCCCGATATGATTGTAAGGAACTCGAGGATGAGTTTTCATTCAGTCATGGGGGTATGATGAGATGCGATATGCATAAGTCACGATATCGCATATGCGATATCGTGTTGTCCCTTGCGATATCGCGTACGTGATATCACGGTCCGTCGCCAAATCTATAAATAAGAGGCGGCAGTCCCCTTATTTCCCATCCTGGTCTAGAAGTAGTGAAGCTCTGGCAGTTTGATCACTCCAGAGATAGATTATTTTCCATGTGCCCACAGTAGGAGTCCTAGAGTGAACAGATATTTATTTGAGCAACATTGTACCTGAACACAAGTTGTGTATGACAATAAAGACGAACTTGATTGGATAAACCTTGCAGTGCATGGAATAGGATTTTATTTAATTGCTATTTATTACTTTCCTAGAATGCGGTACAAGTACGTCTTGATTATGAGCATCTAAGGATGTGTATGGTTAGTCAAGGAATCGGCTGCTCGTTGCATGCGGTATGAGTACGACTTGATTACGAGCATCTCGTGTGACTACTTGGTAACCCAGTGGTGTATCCAGGATCTATGCTTGGTAATCCCAGTGGAAATCGTGCATGGCGAATGTGTACGGTTAGTCAAGGAATCAGTTGCTCATTGCACTTAGGCTAGATAGATTCTCTCAACCCTTTCCTCCTAGTTAAGTGCCTCAGTATGACCACTTCGAGCACGTGCGTTACGTGTGGTGATCCCAATAATGATTAGCGTTTGGTAGCCATAGTTGCATCGGTTCAGGGTGTGTACGGTAAGTGGGAACAGATGCTAACGCTAGTTAATTTAGACTTAGTCCTTAGTTAGAGTTAGCTAGTTTCTCAACCCTTCGCTCTTAGCATAGAAGACATAAAATCATAAAAGATATAAAAATCATATACCTTAGACTTACTTAACCATACATCGTGACAAACACAAGTAAGTCTGGGAAGACAACGAATGATTAACCCTAAGTGTTCCATGGGGCGTGTAGGCATTTAGTCTACAGAGTTCGACTGGATCACGCATGCTACGCTTGTTACGTATGGTTGAGTGTAGGGGTACCTTGCCACTCATCAGCGGTATAATTAAGTTATGCTTTTGTGATGCTTCGACTAGCATAGTATATGTAATATGGTATTTTCTAATCATCAAGCTAAGTGAGTATTACTCCTAGTGGATAGTTTGAAGCGTTGATCATAATGTGGAAGGGATTAGACTAATCTAAAGTCAGAGGACTTGTGTTTCCACCAATTTTTGCTTTAATGTCTTGAATGCCTTCTCACACTATCCCATCCATTGGAATGGTGCATCTTTGTTTGTAAGTTCTATTAGTGGCTTTGATATCTTTGAAAAGTTCATAATAAATCTTTTGTAATATCCTATATCACTAAGGAATGATTTGATGTCCTTAATACTTTATGACCTTTGGGTGATATTTTAAATGACTCTTATTATTGGCAATCGTTTGGGACTAGACTACCAGCAAGCTTCTCCAAACAGGGTTTAGGTCCTTGCTAGTCTCTGGCAACACCAAGGTCCAAATACCTCCAAATATACTCAATAGTTATAAAATGTACTAAAGGTGAGTATGTGTTTATTGTTGCAAATGTTGAAATGATTGGGTTATGTATGAAATTGTAATTGGCTATCATAAAAGAGATTTGGCTAACCTTGTCAAATACTGTGAGTTGTTGGAGATTCTTATTTTTTTCAATCACTTAGTCTATATGGTCCCTCTAATACTTGTAACAAATAAAATTTTATAAAACATTTAAACAAAATTCTATTAATCTACTCCTAATTTCCCCTAGAGAGAAATTTTTACAAGAAAACTAGAAATAGAGCAAGATTCAATGGACTTAAAAAGAGAAAGAAAGGAAAGCAAATATGTGTGAAATCTCAAATATTTAAGAAAGATAAATTGATAGAAGTAAACAATTTGTAATAAAGCTATTGCTAATTCAATAACTATGAATTATCCAAACTTTATGAGCTCAACAAGTAATTTCATAAAGACAAGCTTATTATAGTACCAAAAATCATTGCGCAAACTACAAAGTACGAGTCTCTATTTTGGCTAGTTAATAGTTGTCAAAGATTGCATTCAATAGAGCTTTCAAAAATTTGATAATTTCTTGATTGAAATACCAAGACAATAAACTTTAAAAATAAAGAAGCTATTTTAGTCCCATTAAAGTATGAAGATTTTCCTAGATTCTTTATACTCAAAATAGGTAATTTCATTAAGAGATTACTATTAAATTGCTATTGAGGCTTTTCAACAACATAAGCTCTTTTATGGAAAATCTTAGTAGGAGTCTAATATTGTGCAAAAATAGAGCTATAAAAGAAACCTAGAAAAAATCCCAAAATTAAATGCCAAGCATGATACCATCTAAACCATTAGCTAGGAAACTAAAATAAGATGGGAAGAAATGAACTCATAGGATTAAAACAAAGTAGCCAAATTGATATCTTTAGCAAGACATCTTAAAAGAATTCATCAGATGTCCATTTTAAGTATCTTCCTCTTCTCCTCTTCTTCATTCTACCTTAAAGCCTTTTTATAGTGGCTTTGGGTAGTTACATTAATCATGAGGAGTTAAGAATCTTACAAATATTTTAGGAATATAAATTTATAATTTCCTTGGGAGTTATGAATTCCATGGAAGTTATGAGACTTTTAAGCCACATTTGGCAAGTATCTCCTTATCAATTATAACCGTACAAATATTAAGGAGGTCTATTTATAACCTTCATGGGAGATTATAACTTCAATTGGAAATTTTAAATTCCAAAAAGTAAAGTTTTATGATTATAAATTCTTCCATTTTGGAACCATAAACCTTCCCTTTCTAAAAAAAGGTTGTAATCTAAATAAACCTTATTTATTCATTTATAATAATTCATTTTATTTTTGAATTAAATCATTATGAAGGTCATATGACCTTAACAAATGTGGTTGATTTTTGACACGTCCTCACATCGATGCTTATCTTCATGGCCTCCATGCTCGCTGTTGTGTTGCCTCCATTGCATGCATTCCTAATGTGTCTTACATTTCTCTTCTCTAAATCCTACTGCTATGAATTAGGATGGCACTTCCACCAATGTTGCATTTGGTTCTAGCACTCATGACTGCCTGGTACTACTGAGTAACTGTTGCCTCCATCACAGAGAAGAAATCATGGATTCAAGCCCTACTCCGGCTTTGTGGTGTTAATGCCCTATTTTGATTTGTGGCATCTATGCCTTGCAATTACATAATCCCCTAGAGAATCGAACTCTCATGCGCATAGTAGGAGAGGAGTTGCCTTTTAGACCTAGGTGTTGCTGTGAAAGATGCTATGAGAGATACCCTCCATTTAGGGTTCTTAGACCTGCAAATTTTCAGTATTCAGTAGCTATTGCTTTAGGGATTTTGTTTGAAATGTTAAATTATTGTTGCCCATAGTTTTGATTATTTTTCTAGAACACCAATTTGTATAGATCTACTCCTTTGCATAGTTGCTGGGCTTGTCCTTTCGTAAATCTGGAGTTCTTGTTTGTTTATGACTATACTTTGTATTACTATAATTTCCTTTTATGGCAAGGGTTCTTGTTTGAAATATCAATGAATTTTTAAGAACTTTTGTTAACTATTTTTTAAACATCGTTTAACAAGGATTTTGTTAATTTTGTGTCAAAATTACAATCTTGCTCTTCCAATGTTTAACCAAAGTTTGTTGAGCACTTAGATTGGGTATTTTCCCTTTGTTTAATTTAAGATTCTTAGCTCTACAAATTAATTTTCTGCCATCATTTGAAAACCACTACAAATTGAAATGTATATCATAGTAATTGATTTCCATGTGATGAAGTTATTCATTGATTTTTTATAGAGTTCTTTGCATATGCATAGAGAAAATGGATGCACTTCATTTCATTATTCTTGTGAAACATTCAATTTATTACTACACTTAACTAATAAACTAATGGACTTACAAAATGTAGGAATCAATGGAAATCTAATTGCAAATAATTCCTTTTACAAATTTCAAATCAATTTCTAGATTTCATCTCCTCCAATGCATATAGAAATACCACAATTTCTTCATAACATATGCTTAGAACACTTTACTAAGCTTATGAACTCAAAATAAGCACATTTACATAAAGAACACCTTTCTCCATTATGGTTCTCATGAAATTGTCCCTTTAATAATTTAACTCTCATTTTCCAGTCATCTTTGAAAAGCTAATTAAGCAATTTCATTTCTTAGATCTTACTTTATAAAATTTGTTCCATAAATATGGTAGAAATGTGACAACATTTATCTTATTAGGATCTACCTCTATTTTTTTGAGATATTTTATGCCCTAGAATAGTGCCATCATGAACCATTAAATGGCTCTTTTACTAATTGAGCTTTAGATTAGTTTCAACACATCTCTTTAAAGCCCACTTTAGTCAGTCCAATTCTTGTTTGAAGTCTACCCCATAAGTGGAAAAATCATCCATGAATACTTCCACTCCATTACCAATCTATTTTTTAGAAGATGCTTAATACTAGTCTTTGGAAAGTAGTGGGAGCATTACACAATCCAAAAGGCATTTGCTTGTAGGCAAACATCCCCCACGGACTAGTAAAGGTATTCTTCTCTTGATCTTCTAGTGCAATGTGGATTTGGTTATACCCGTTATACCCATCAAGGAAACTGTAATACTAATGTCCTGAAATAGTATCGAGGACTTGGTCAACAAATGGTAAAGAAAAAGGGTGCTTGAATGTTGTGAAATTCAATAACCAGAAGTCAATGTAAACCCTCCACTTGTCACCTTTTTTTGGAAAAATGACTACGGAACTAACCCATTTACTATTTTTTATAGGATAGATGAACCTTGCTTTTAATAGTTTCTTCAATTCTTGTTTGAATACTTCTTTGAATTTAGGATTCAATCTTCTTTGAGGCTAGCAGTGAGATTTAATAGTTGGATCCATATAGATTTGGTGTTAACATATGCGCATATCTATACTTGTTATTTCATCATAGGACCATGCAAATGTCATTGGCCATTTAATTAACACTTCTAGTAATATTTTCTTTTTCTCTTTATCAAGATTGGTATTAATAATTATTGGTTTTTTATTATTTAAAAAAGCATGCTCTAGTACATTCGATAAGGCTTTCAATTCTAAAATTTTCTAGTTCATACTTGTCTTAAATCTTTAATTTTCCCCATTTAATATCTTCTTCTTAATATGATTGTACATAGGAATTTTTCTTTCTTAATTATTCTAACTCATCAATCTCTTCAACATAAGCACTTGTAATTTGAGTGAATGTTTCTATGCATATTTTAGACTCTATCTCTTTTTCAGTAATTAGCCACTGGGTACCTTCTTGTTTGGTGGTTGCTACATATATGTATTGTTGCATACACATATTTTCTATACATTCATTTCATGTTGTATTAGTTTATTATTTTATGGCCCATATGTTTTGCACATAAGTGCACTTGTTATCATTGCATGTATTACATGGAACTTTGTGTCTCTATAAAATTCCAAGTTCATCTTCCTTAGAAATTTCCAAGGACAAGTCTCTGATTCCTAACTTAGCATCCACAATGCTAAGTCATGCTTTTTCCATTATTATAGGGAAATCTCCCTTATTTTTCCCCACATGTATAACTAGGAAATCAATAGTTTAGGACTATTTAGTTTTGGTGGTGATGACATTATCCACCTATTCAAGTGGGACAATTATTGATTGACTTGTAATCTCTAGTCAAATATTACTCTTCTTTAGTGGAGAAAGATTCTAGGCTTTGTACATGTCTTATGAAATTAAATTTACTCATGACCCAGAATCTAGTAGAGCTTTGCATGGTTTATGGCTTGCTATTTGGAGATATATTAATGAACTTCTAGGATATATTCTCTTCTAGGGAAGTGCTTCTAACTTGATCCAATGTGTTATAGTTTGGGTGAGCATGACAGTAGTCAAATTTGGATCTATAGGATGTGGAAGCTTGGTGTTCCCTTGAGGAGTATGTGTGGATGGGATTAATGTAGGTGAATTTTTCATACTTTGAACCCTTTCTAAACTTTTTCTAAAAAATGGGTGTTTCCTGGATTTAGGTCCATTTATTAGCATACCTTGTGTATTGAATTTCTTAGTAACATTCTTTTGCTACGGTTATGTTGGTAGCTTTCCTAGCATAATTGATGGTAGTATCGGTGGTAGGGAGTTAGGAGGTTGGATTGATGAATTGGTTGTTGGTTGATATGCATAAAGATTAGGATCCATTTTTGAAGCAGTGGGTTTGTAATATTTTGATGGATAGTAGTGGGAGGAAGTGTGAAATGAAGCATTTCCAAGAGATTGGACACTGAACGTAATATCCATAAGGATTTGGTTACCTATATGGATATTGCTACCTTAGTGGTGGCATCCTCCATGCTTGTGGTTGTTACCACTATTGCTGGTATTACTCTTGTGGTTAAGGATAAGCTTCGCTTGGATAGCATGATAGTTTATAAGGCTTTTAGAAATTACCTTGTAGATAGGGTAATTATCTTGGCATTTGTTTCTTGAAAAATTTTAGATTGAGTGCGTATGCCCCAGACTCTTGCAAGTGGGCCATGATAGGGCAACATCGATTTGGATGTTCATATTGGCACACTTTGCATTCCCCTTTATCTTCTAAACTAGAGTTTGTTAGTTCTACAACTATAGCAACGTTTCCTTTATGTTTGTAATTCTCTCGTCCATTATCTCTTCTTTTCTTCTTTTCCTTATTCTTGTTTAGATCTTGTTCAGTCCTTTCCTCTATTATCTTGAGTGTAGTAGTGAATTTTTTATCCAGTAAGTCCCACATTTTTTCTACCTTTGTCATAATTTCATTGATTGATTTTTGAATAAGTAGAGTCTTCTTTTGAATGATGTCCTTCAAGGTTTCTTCTTTTTATCTTTCTCACATTCTCACATCTTTTTTTATCATTGTGGGATCTCAATTGTACTCTTCTACTGATTCTCTTTTATTTAATTCTTCTTCCTCTTTGGCCACCTAGTCTATTAGTCTTTAAATTCGATGAGATATCATTTTTGATAATCTACCATGGGAATATACCCCAAGAGTTTCTCTTGTTTTGTTTCATAACCCATTAATAATATGTCTTAGTTGTTCCCTTTGAGAAAATCTATGGCCTGGGCATCTATACAGTAATGAATAATATTTGCCCATTATTGCATCAAGGGATTCATGTGTCTTTTGCTTCTATTCTTGGATTTATTTTCTTATATTAGACACTCAGGAATAAGTTTGATACTTGTCTTTAAAAATCTCTAGCATGGTACTCTATCTTGGGATTGATTCTGGTTCTAAGGATTGGTACCATCTCTCAATGTTTTAAAGGGCATAGGCATCGTGGAATGTTTGAAGATGATGTTGTGAATCCACATTATATTTACCTTCAAATTTGAAAATGTTATTCATGTCTAGTCACTTAATGCGACTATCCTTTACATGCTTGATAGGGATATACATTCTTCTCTAATGTTAATGATGTTGCAAGTGACCAGTAGGTGTTCTTCATGATCTTTGGGTTCATAAACTCTGTTGTAGTTATGATCACTTTGATGCTCATAGTGTTGTTCCCTTTCTTCATGCTTGATCTTATCTCTTCTCTATTCATAGTCATCTTCTTCATCCTAAGGATACATTCTTCTTATGTTCATGTCTCTCATGGTCTCTTCATCTTTTCTTGTCATATTCTCTTAGTCTTCGTTCCCTCCTCTTGGATTCCACAGATGATTGTGAGGATATAGTGTTGGCTAGTTCTCCTTCTATGAATCTATGATTTATTCTCTTGTGCTTCTACGAATGCTTTAGACCTTGAGCTCTGCCTAGGTTTGGGGTCTTTTGTATCTCTCTTAGTTGTTTCTGCAAGGGTTGAATGCAATTGTATTTTGATAGGTTCCTCTAGATGGATGATAGGTGTCTTTGAATGGTATTCATGAGTTTGGTGAAGTTTTTCCATTAGGAATGTATCATCATTTATTTCTTCTAGGAAAACATTGTAAGTTACTTTCTTTCCTTTGTTGTTCTCATGTCTTGTCTCCATGGCAACATCCCTTCTTACTTGTGTCTCTATAGGTTGATATGGCTTGGTCATGTGTTTAGTAACATGGTATCCTTCTTGTGCATGACCAAGGTTCAACCTCATTAATGTTGCTTGTAGCATTGATGGTGCTGAATGTTCAAGAGGAAAAATAACTTTTTCCTATAAATCTCTCCATCTTAGCTTTGTATCCTAGTGGAAGATAAATGCAAAATCAAGATAATATGGATATGTATGAGCATATGAAATTCTAGTTTACATGGGCACACTCCAATCTTCTTCATTATATTCCTTATCATGACTCTTATAAGTTTTTTTCATAGGTGGTGACTTTTCCTTAAATGTAGAAGCCATATTCTATTTTTGACACTGTTAAGTGTGTGTGTTAAAAAGAATTAATTCAAGTGTGAGAGGTAAACTTTGTGATTCTTAATACAATAAACTTTATGAAATCAACTACTAAGAAAAGATTGGTACATCCTTGGCAATGGTGCCAATGATGAGCAGTTGGGTATTCCAACAATTTACCATACAAGTCATGAGCATTCACGCACAACTAGATTGTAATCTTTGGATGGACAATGCAAGTATGCCAGTGGTTGATAATCTGTTCGTGATCATTATCTTCTCACTTCGAGTTAGTGAAGACCAAGTATATGGTTTAACTTTAAGTGAGGCATGTGATATGTTGATGTTGTAGGCTCATGTTACTCCTAAGTGTATTCATAATAAGAGATGAGAATAAAATCTAAATCTAAATGATAACAAGAATGTAACTCTATCCTATACTATGGCAATGAGCAACCGTTCCTAGCTTGTTGTACATGTCTTGGTCTCATGTAACTGTTACTGGGATTACCAAGTAAGTTCACTACTGAGTGAATCAAGTGAAACTACTACTAGGTTTCTAAATGATTACACTTAATGCTTAAAACTAGTTGCACTCATTCTACCTTACTAATGAACATGAGAAAAGTAAACTACTTAAGAAATGTAAAGAACTAAACTAAGTGAATATATTAAAGAAGTAAAAATTAAACTAAGGAAAATGAATTGTAATGGTGAAAAATAATCTTAATCTTTATTTTCATTCATGAACTGTGCCTAAGTACAATCCACTCGAATAAAGATTATGTGCAACTGTTCAACACCACACTACGGGCATTCACTTTATTGCTAAGTGTAAACTATGAAAACAAACTGTAAGAGTTTCCCTAAGACTTTAATGAAAGTTTTTTTTATGCGACCAAGTGTTGGTATTTATAGGGGTGCATAGGACTCACTACACCACATCAATGATGATGTATATAGAGCTACAATGTCATAGATATGATATCGTGGCTCATGTAAAGTTTATTTCATCAACAACCTACTAATTAAAGTTGCCAATGTAAAAAGTTTTAAACAAGCATAAAGCCCTCAAAAATCTGGCAAGATGTTTCACTCTAAACAAGTCCTATACATGTATATACATATACATGATCATGACAATCCCAAATCCAAGTTTAGAGTAAAGCTTATGAGTAATACGTATCCTTTATGCCCAACCATACGAATCACAAGTATTCACTAGTGATCTAGTCAAACTCTGTAGACTTAGTTATCCAAATGGCCAATATTCCTTAGTGAATCATGTAGTAACAAGGTCATTGTCTTCCTAACTCATACTAGTGTTTTATTTGTACGTATGGTTAAGTGTGGTTAAGGCATATGATGTATATTTTTATAATTATTTTTAATATATTGTCATCCTAATGGCTAGATGATTGGATAGAGGTTTAACAATTGATTATCTAATCTAGTAACTAACTATCCTATTCTGGAGTAACCATTCCCACTTGTTGTACACATCTCGAACTAATGTTTATACTACTATGTTACCAAGTGGCTATTACTAGGTGTACCAAATATCCATTGTTGGGATTACCAAGCATTAACACATTATGCTCAAAGTGGTCGTACTCACGAGTTTATGATTAATAATATTAATTACTTGATTATGGATAATAATGAAAAATGAAAGTAAAGTAAAGTTCATAAAAGTAAAGTTAAGGTAGTCTAAGTGTTGCAATGGATATAGGAAATCTCGATTTTATTGCTGTCAAGACAATGTGTTAAGGTACATGGGCATTCAAATAAAACTGTGTACAATCTCTTAGATACACATTGCAAGCACTTAGAGGGAAAATATTCTAACTCTAGGGAAAAGAAACTATAAGAGTTTGGCTAAGGCTATGATTGAAAAGTTCCATAAATGAAAAGGGTGCATACATTTATATAGGTAGTGATTACATTACCATCAATGTATCTATGTCAGTGCATCCTACCATGTGTTAATGGGGATACATCAATGGGGTTGTGTTGACGTAGCTTATCTTATTGATGTCTCATCATACCTCCATGACTGATTGAAAACTTATCCTCTAGTGAACAAGATTAGGACCAAGTTTCTTAAAAAATTAGGAGGTATGTCATGGATGTAGCCTATCTTATTAATGTCTCATCATACTCACATGACTAACTAAAAACTTATTCTCAAGTGAGCAAGATAAGGACCAAGTTTCTTACAAAATTAGAAGGCATGGAATTTATTAACTGAAAGATAGATAAACTAACTCTTAATTAACTCTCAACACCATATTATACATTGTTATAAAAATGAGTGTCCATTAAAACAAAATTATACACTTTACAAAAATTCAATAGGTACTTGTAAGATAGTTGAAGATGAAATGAAGTCTCAAACAATGCCCAGAGGTGGAGGCTCCTAAGAATAGTAGAGTAGTCTCATTGTCCAGCCAACTGATGGTCCTTACAACCTTGTTCAAGGGGCTCATGAATGGATGGTAGAAAGAAGGTTTTCCACCACTTGCAAACTTTGTTGCTACTACTCTTGAAGTTTTTTTAATTATTCAGTAGTTTCACATGCCTTCGATGTAGTTTCTAGAGCTTTAGGTAGTAGTGGTGGTTGCTCCTCTTCTTACAACTTGGCTATTGCCTTATCTTTCATCATTTCCTATCATGATGTGGCAAGAGCATGGTAGACCATGTCATTGGTATAGTGAGATATTTCTCCTCTTTTGTAGAGTTTGTGGATGAGGCATGAAAAGGGGAGGGTCTTATAGTCCTTCTTATTTTTCTTGAAATGTTTTTGTATTTTTAGGAAAATGAGCTAGGGAAGACTAACCAGGAATTTCTTGCTTAAAGTAGCTCATGCTTGGGCGGAGATGGCTATCACCTTGGTGGGCCTCATCGTTGGATTTAGGTGGTAGGCCATGATCTTGAAGTATGTGTGCTTGGCCTTGGCCTATGCTGATTTTAATAGGTTTACCATAGAGAGTTAAACATTTTCTACAAGAAACTAAATTTTTGTGTCCCCCACAATGTAGAGCTTACCTTTGGTATCATAAGAATCAAAGAAAGGATGAAAATGGGTTAATGGTTTAAGAGTTATGGCACTTGAAAGATTCTTGGGCTCTAAAAAATGGCAAAAAATTATCTCGCTTCTTTGAAAAATGATGCAAAAATGACTAAAGTATCATGTGTATCTATACTATTTTTTGTGATGTGTCAGCGAGGATGCATTGACAAGACTATGTTGACTCATCCAAGTACGTCGATGGAGATGCATTGATGCATTTATTCTTAGCTAACTTTGCATTTGGAAAATGAGGAATTTTAGCAAGCTTTGGGATGAAACAAGAGCCCAATGAAAGCTAGAAAGATGTAGAATGATGGAAGAAACATAGAAGAGGGTTACATATGCTTGAGGAAAAGGATTCAAACATATTTGGAGGAATTTAAAGTGTCCAAATTAAGCAAATCTGGATGTTCAAATGCAAGTTGATGGGATTGATTGTGTACATGACCGATGGATAGGAATTTTAACTTAAGGGAGGCCAAAAGGAATGCAAGTGGGTCATTCCCAAAGTAGGCATTTGTCCCTAATGCCCTCATCCCAAGGAGTTCGTAAGCACTAAGGATGATTAATGGTCATTTCAAGTTAAAACTTATATCTAATGGGATTAATGTTGTAGGATTCTAGGATCCTTACAACAAATGCATTAAGTAATCATGATATAAGGTAGTGAAGTGGTGTATCATGGGTTAATAATGATGATAAAGAGAGAATGGTAAGAGATTATTATTCAAGTCACATGAAGTCCTTACAAAGTGTGTGATTAAGATGATTTGATACTATCCCATCCTCAATTGAGACCAAGTCCATCCACTTTCAGTAACTTTACATTGTAATATTCTAGTCCATCGACCATCAAGAGTTCATGAAAATTTCCAAAGGACAACCTCTAATCCAAGAGAAGGGGAAAAGAGAAGAACGAAGATAGAAAGGGCCTTAGTTAGAGGGATTCCTTCAGGCATGTGTAACATGTCTTTCTAGCCCCATAACTAATGCTTGTAGCCCATTATTATGTCTAAGGGATGTGCTTTGAATTCTCGTGTTCTTTTTTTTTTTCATGGGAATAACATCATGAAAACACATAATTATTTTAATGATCAATAGTAGGAGTGGTGAGATACCAATGTAGAAGAACCATAAAACTTAGGAAAGAAGATTGGAAGAGAATACAACAAATCCCCTTAAAGTCACACCCTTTTTCATTCCTGTTTGGTCTATTTTGAGTCTATCAAGTAGCTAGATCATTGGTTACTTTTAGTTTCAATTGAAAGGACCTCATGCTTCCAAGATGTAGATCCTCTGTAGAATGGATGGAATGGATGATTGTTGTGGTCCCACTACTTGCTACCTTGAGAAAATTAAAAAATTGTTAATAGAGGCCATAATCCAAAGACAAAAATTTGGCCATTTAGCAAATCAATGATAACATTAATAACTACATTAAATAGCTTCCAGACTTAATAATAGTAGTGGGAAAGTCAAAGATTTCCTATAACACAAGTCAAAATACAAAAAAGGAAGATAAAAGAAAAGGAAAAATATATAAATTAATTGATAAAATAGTTAAAAAAATGAAAACATATGAAGAATGCTATAAAAGAAAAAGGTGAAAATGGGTTAGTCCTCATAAGGTGTTAGCTAGGATGACCATCTCCCCCATTACTAAGTTTAGGGGGGGGGGAGGAGGAGGGGAGATCCAAAAAATATAGCTTGCTTATTTAGAGGTGTTAGTGTTACTAGTTACTCTTGGTTCTAGGAAAGGCTATATTGGTTGGGTGTTGACCAAAAATTGTTTCTCTAGGCTTGATGGATGGTAAATGATCACGACACCTAAAGGAAAAGTTGTATGAGTGATATAAGATCTTTTCCATAACATTTGAAATTTAGTATGTTGAGGTACATGCATGGGATCCCAGTAGAAGTCCTTATCACCAAGTTGAAACTAAACTCTTTTTATTTGAGCATCATGACATTGTTTGACATGTGCCTTGTGTAGTTCATTCATACTTAAGGCTACTTATTAGTTTTCATCTAGCACATTCAATATCATGAGGTGTTCTTATTGTGCAAGCTTGAGGTCAAGGTTAAGCTTAGAAGTTGTTGAAAGTGCATGGAGCTTAGATTAGATTGGAAGTTTAGGTAACTTTCTATATACCAACTCATAGAAGAGTACCCTATAGGAAGTTTCCAAGTGAATTGATAAGCCCATAGAGCATCTTTAATTTTGTGCTTTAGTCCTTCTTATACTTATTAATTATACATGTTAGTATTCAGGTTATCTCTCTATTAGTAACTTTGGTTTGACTGTTGGCTTAAGGGGTGATAGGGGGTTGTTAGTTTATGTTGCACCCCCAAGCATTGCATCAATTTTAGAAAAGTAGACCCTGTAAAATGAGTTCCATTATTAGAAATGATACACCAAACTTGTTTACCACATTTTTTTGAACAAACTATGCTATAGTGGAAGATGAAAAATCAGTGATAGTTATAGCTTTGGCCCACTTAGTGTAGTGGTCAATAACTACGATGATGTATGCCTTTGCATTAGACATGGGAGTGATGGGTCCCATGAAGTTAATGCCCCATATGTCAAAGGGATCTAGTGATTAGATCCATTATTAAGGTCATTCCATTTGGGCTATCATTCCTTCGTCTCATTGGTAGCATTCACATGAATGGAAAAAATGGTGGACATTGCTAAACATGATAGGCCATAAGTACCCTACTATGAGGATCTTTATAGCCATACTCCTACCTACATAATGGGCCCTGCAATGACCTTCATGAATGTCTTGGAGGATTTGTAGCTAATTAGTATTAGGTATGCACCATTGCACCAAGCCATTAGCACAAACCTTGTAAAGGTTGCCTTGAATTTCTATGTAATGTTTGGATTGGTAAAGAAATTATTATTTCTTCTTGTTAGTCCATTCCTATGGGGTCTCCTAAGTGAGAAGATAAGAGAGGAAATCATCGTACTAGATGGTACACTTGGAATTTTAAACATTAAAGGACTTGACAATGAGGAGTTTGGAAATTGATCAGATACAAGTTCCTCATCCTCTTTTCCATTCCATCACAACCAAGATAAGTGACAATCACATTCTCAGTTCCATTCCTGTCCATCATTGTAAGATTGAACTCATGCAAAATTCCTAGCCACCATATAACCCAGGGGTACATCGCTAGCTTATTCATTAGGAAACAGATAACATTATGATTCATGTGCACAAAGCTTTTGTATCTAAGCACATACTACTTGAATTTTTTCAAGGAGTATACCAAAGCCATGAGATCCTTCTTAATGATGGTATAAATTAGCTATGCATCAATGATGCTTATACTCACACAATGGATATAGTGTGGCATTTCTAATCATCCAATTATGTGAGCATTTCTTCCAATTCATTACTGGATGCATCCATCATAATGTGGAAGGATCTAGATCAATCTGGAGCACATAGAATAGGAATTTCTATGAGCTTGTGCTTTAATTGCTAGAATGCATGCTTGCATTTCTTGGTTCAGTGAAAGGATGCATCCTTCTTAGTTAACTCCACTAACAGCTTGGTGATTTTTTAGAAGTTCTTAATGAAGCATCGATAGTAAGCTATGTCCAAGGAATGAGCTCACGTCCTTTAACATTTCAAGTTGTCTAGTGATTCCTTGGATGATCTGTACTTTCTCTAGGTCCACCTTGATCCCTTTTTCAGAAATTTTTTGCCCCAAGATGATGCCCTATGGGATGATCAAATGGCTTTTCTTCCAATTAAGCCTTAATTTTATCTTCACACAACATTTTAGCACTTTTTTGAGATAGTCTAAGGCTTGCTTGAAGGTGGCACCATAAGTGAAGAAGTTATCCAAGAAGAACTTTATACCATTACCAATTTGATGTTGGAAAATGCTAAACATTGGGTGTTGGAAAGTAGTAGGGGTGTTGCACATGCCAAAGGGCATGTTTTTGTATGCAAAAGTCCCCTAAGGACTTGTGATGGTAGTTTTTCCCTGGTCCTCTAGTGCTATCTAAATTTGGTTATAACCACTATAATCATCCAGAAAACTATAGTAGCCATGCCTTGCGATAGTATCTAACACTTGGTCTACAAATGGAAATGAAAAATGATTCTTGAAATTTTCCATGTTCAACACGCTGTAGTCTATAAAGACTCTCCATTTATCACCTTTCTTGGGTACATTGATAAGTGGGCTAACCCACTTACTATTCACAATGGGATAAATGAATCCTACTTTAAGTAGTTGTTCAATCTCATATTTCATAAATTGCTTAAGCTTAGGATGCAACCTTCTTTGTAGCTACCTTTTGGATTTGATGAAGGAATCTGTGTAGATTCAATGTTGAAATATCCTTGGATCTATTCCTGTCAGTTCATGATATGACCAGGAAAAGGCTATTGGCCATTTGTTACCCACTTTAAGTAGCTTCTTCTTTTGTGCATAAGTAAGATGAAAATTTATGATTACCAAATTGCTATTATTAAGATAAGAATATTCTAAATTAGCTAGTGTTACCTTTAGTTTAAGAGGCTCTTGCTTGAATTATTCTAAAATCTCCAACTCTCCCCAATCCATCACAGTTTGTGCATGGGAGAGTTGGCTATGGATCTGCTCTATTTCATCCATGTATTTGATGTAAGCATTTATGAGTTAATCTGTTAGTTCCATGCATATTTGTGAATTTGTCTTACTAGCAGTTATCAACCATTGAGCATCTTTTTGTTTTGTAGTTATTGCATACAGGCACATCTGAATAGTAGAAGCCTTAACACACTTATTGCATGCTTTGATGGATGTACTTTGTATGATCCATATTTTTTGCATGCAATAACACCTTGTATCATTGTATGTGATGCATGGAACTTGCTTCTTCTTTATTTTCCCAAATTCATTTTCCATGGAGATTTCCAAGAAAAGATCTTGAATCCCCATCTTGGTGTTAACTGTGATGAGCTAAGTGCTTTCCATGATAATAGGGAAGTCCCCCTTGCAGTTATCAATATGAATCACTAGGAAGTATACAAGATAAGACCACCCAAAGATGATGATCACAATGTCCTCCACTAGTCCCAAGGGAATAGTGATGGACCGATCAACAAGCTCCAGTCTAATGTTGCATTTCTTTAATGGATGTAGGTTCTAGGTCTTATACATCTCCTATGAGATTAGATTTACTTTAGAACCTAAGTCTAGTAGAGCCTTGCATTAATCATTCTCGATGATCTACAAATAGATAAAAGGATTCCTAAGATGATATCATTTTCTAGCAAGGTGGCCAACCTTGATCCAATTAAAAACCGCATGGGTTAACATGACAATATGCACATTGGAGGACATTTGGTTTGAAGGAGGCTCAATGGTGATTTCAAAAGTGGTGGATGTAGGGTTAATAGTTGTAGGTGTCTATGAGGATTTTAGTGGACTTTTGATCTTGAAGAAGGTTCTCTTTTGAGGTTTAGGTTCTAAACCACTTGGTTGACTATCTGGTTGTAAGTTAATAGCCCTTGTGGATTTCTTTACTATTGTTGTGGTGGAATTTTTGTTTGCATATATGTAGGTGGTAGAGGAGTGGTGTTTAATGGTGTAGAGTTTGGTAATGGATAAGAAGGAGGATGAGTAGAGAGAGAATCAAGTCATAGAGTATGGGCTTGATGATATTCTAGAGGGTAGTAGTGGTAATTAAAAATACTGTGACTTGTAAAGCCACAAGGAAATACAAGCTATTGGACATGATATTTATAGGGATCTAGCTACAGGTAAGTATACTACTATCTAGGTGTTGGCATCCCCCACAACTATGAGTTTTGCCATTGCTGATGTTGCTCCTGATGTTGAGGTGGTGCTCCACTCAAGTAATACTAAGTTTGGTGGAATTTTTGCCTTGGATTACCTTAAGGATAAGGCAATCTCCGAGTTGGTTACCGCTTTGAAAATTTTATATTTAAATCATATACCCTAGATTCTTGTATATGCAACATCATAAGACAACAACCCTTGGGATGTTTGTATTAATAGATATCTCATCCATCATCATCGATTTTAGAATCTACAACCTCATTGACCATGGCAGCCTTATCTTTCTACTATTGATATCTCTTATCTGTATCTCTTCTTCTCCTCCTATCTTGTTCACTGCTTCCTTGCTCTTCCTTCTTCTCTACTATTTTCAAAGTAGTTTAGAACTTCTCGTCTAAGGATTTCCATAATTTATCCACCTTAGTAGATATTTTAGAGATAGATTTTTGTATTGGTAAGGTCTTTCTTTGCACCACTTCATCTAGTGATGCGTCCTTCTCTATATCATAGAATCATACCTTTCTTTTGCAAATGGAGGGGTCTTTGCTATAATCCTTTGTACTCTCTTGTTTCTTCAACTCCTCTTCTTCCTTAACCACCTATTCTATTAGCCTTTGGATATGATGGACTCTCATCATAGAAAGTCTCCCTTGGGGATAGAACCCAAGAGTTTCTTTTGTTTTGTTCTAAAGCCCATCTATGATATGGTGAAGTTATTTCCTTTGAGAAAACCCATGGTCTAGACATCAATGCATTAAAGAGTAATACCTACCCACATCCACATCTAAGGACTCATGATTCCCTTGCTTCCATCCTTAAATCTACTTCCTCATATTGGACACTTAGGAGTACATTTGATATTTTTCATTAAATAGTTCTAACATTTTTCTCCATTGGCAAATGAATTTTAGTTCCAAGGAATGATACCAACTTTATGCTTCTTTTATGAGTGTCCTTGGGAACAATTTCAACTTTTTCCAATCATTTTCAATGTTTTGTAAGACATAGGCATCATGGAAAGCTTGCAAATGATGCTATGGATCTACATTATATTCCTCCTCGAACTTGAAGATATTGTTCATATTCAACCATTTAATCATGCTATCCTTCTGATGCCTAGGAGGAACTATAACTACCTCTGAAACATTCAGCATGTTCCTAGTGGCTAGCAATGATTCATCATCATCATCACATCTATGGTGGTCCCTATGATGACCATACCTTCGATGGTGAGTTTTGATATGCCTTCTTTCTCGCTAGCATTCTTACTCCTCTCTCTATTGACTCTCATCCTAAGTCCTATAATCGCAATGGAACCTCTAATCATCTCCGTCATGATCCTAACTACTCCTGTCTCTACATCTATCGTGGTTTCTTCTATCAGAGTTTGATGATGAGAAGAAGGATGAAGACAAACAACTAGGAGAATGATGCCTTCTAGTCCTTCTTTTTTGTTCCTTGTTTGAATCCTTCTTTTTATCTTTTTTCTTCTCCTTATCATTCTCCTTGTTCTTACATGAATGCCTATGAGATTTTTCTTTTTAGGCTTGTTGGTCTTTGAACCCTGTCTTCCCATCACCAAGGTTCTTCAAGGTTGACTGTAACCATTGGTAAAAGGTGTCCTTCTTAAAGAAATAAGGAGAATTTGTGTATTAAGAGTGGCCATAAATGAAATATTTTCCCTCTTTATGCATGTATAGAAATAATGATTTCAGGATAGGCTTGCCTCTGAAGGCTTCATAATGGACCTGCATGCATTTACCCTTTTAGAGTTGAGCTTCTATAGGTTGGTAGTCCCTAAAGACCTACTTCATGCTTTCATAGCTAGGTCTAGCTATTTTGATATCCAACCTCATAAGTTGGGTCATGAGCATAGCAGCAATGGATTAATTAGGAGGTAACACAATGTTATTGTCCATATCTCTCCATCGTAGCTTCTTATCCTAATGGAGGATGAAGGTGAAGTCTAGATAATAGGGACCTAGATGAGCATAAATGACTTTCAACTATTGGCTTCTTACTGGTCCTTTGTGTTCTTTCTTGTTACCTATTGTTTTTTTCATCATGTGATGGAGATTCTTGCCTGTGAGTAGAAGCCATTTCAAAAATAGACGTAAGTGTACCTTAGGATATTATTATTATTATTGTTATTATGAGAGATATTTCATTATGTCCTCCTCACAACGCTTGTGTATGAATTCAATAGTCAATAATGTTTTGCCCACTTAGCAAAACTAAGTACTTGACAATGATGCTAACGATGAGTGGTAGGTATTCTCTACACCTAACCATATGAATCACAAGTGTTCCCTAGTGATGAGACGCGGTCTGCGTCGGCCGCGATATCGCATCCCCCGCGATATCGCGTACGCGATATCGCAGTCAGCCGCCATGTTTATAAATAAGAGGCGGCTCTCCCTTATTGGGGATCCCAGTTTTAGGTAGCGAAGCTCTGGTAGTTTGATCCCTCCAGAGTTAGAATTTTTCCCGTGTTTGCCCGCAATGTGGTGAATGTGATTGTACGGTGTCTTTATTCGAGTGTGCCGTACTTGGACACGCACATGACCGGCAATAAAGATCGAGATTACTTCATCATTGCAGCATTCACTTAGTTTATTTATTGTTATTTATTTCATGTTATTTATTGCTTTCATAGCGCGGTGTAAGTACGACTTGACTACGAGCATCTACGGGTGTGTACGGCTAGTTAAGGAATTGGTTACTTATCGCGATTAGTCTCTCAACCCTTAAACTCCTAGAAGCGGAACGAGTACGACTTGATTACGAGCATTTAAGTGTGACTGCTTGGTAGCCCAGTGGTGTAGCTAGGGGGATCTACGCTTGGTAACCCAGTGGCGTATTTGGGGTCTGCGCTTGGTAATCCCAGTGGCGTACCTAGGCCTATGCTTGGTAGTCCCAGTGGCAGTCGTGCACGAAGTCCAAGATGTGTACGGTTGATCAAGGAATCGGTTGCTCGTCGCACTTAGGCTAGATTAGATTTTCTTACCCTTTTCCTCTTAGCTTAGATTTAGTTAAATATTATTTTCCACTGCCATCAGGAGTAGCATTAGAATTAGAACACATCATACACCTCATCTAGACTAAACCATACGTGACATATGCAAAACTAGTCTAGATGGGAAGACAGCGAACTGCGACCTAAGGCTAACTATCTAGGTGCCACAACTAGTCCATCTGCGGAGTTCGACCGGATCGCGCGTGCGACGCTCGTTTCGTATGGTTGAGTGTAGGGGTACCTCGCCACTCATCATTGGCGCCGTTGCCGGGGATGGTGCTAGTTATCTAGATTAGTTATATCATACAAGGTCGCTGTAAAGAACTTAACGATATATCTCTTAAAAAGAAGAAATTATTAAAAGTCACATAAATTCGCACACAACAATGTCTCTCCGACAAGATGATAATAACGCCACACTTAGTGAGGATGTTCATTGGAGAACCAATGAGCTATATGACGATGAAAGTTGGAGTATACAACCTGAAGTGGGAGTTTCCTATAAGAATGAACAAAAACAACGTCATCATAACACACGAAAGCATAACTTACCCGATGACGATGAACCCCCACTGGCCACTACAAGCTTAACGCAAATACAAGAGGCTGTTCGAATCTCACGTAGGCATCGTAAAGAGAGCCGACTACCCAGGCTCGATTTAAACAACTTTCCTAAATTTTCAGGAGGCTATGACTTAGATCCGCATCAACATTTACTAGCCTTCTACGATGCCTGCACATGGAATAACATTGATAACAGTTGGCAAAAACTGAAGCTCTTTCCTATGACACTCGTTGACCAAGCTAAAGTATGGTATAGATCGTTAAAACCAAATTCGATACGACGCTGGTCAACAATGGTAGAAGTCTTTAACGAAAAATATCAAACCTACGCAAGAGTGTCAGCCTTGAGGAAACAAATCCAAGGATGGAAACAAGAAAAACATGAACCCTTGGACATGGCCTTAGAAAGATATTATTCACTGTTAAACAACTGTCCAGGCCATGGGTTTTCCGAGGAAAGGCTAATGTACCATATCATTGATGGGCTACGTAATGAAACCAGAGAGACCTTAGGAACGTATGCCCGAGGTCAACTATACAACCTACGAACCCATCAAATCCAAGAGCTTATTAAGCGGGTAGCAAAAGAAGAAGGAGAAATAGCTACATGGGAGAGTGTTGAAAAACATCAACGGGACCAAAATCTTAACTCAACAAAGGTCCATGATCATAACAAGGAGAGATCAACAAATTCCAAGGTGGAAACATCATCTTTGCCAATACAACAATTGTTAGAAGAAGCCGAGGCAAAGATCAATAAGATGTTGGAATGGATGAATCAAAAGTGTGGAGAATATATCAACAACATTGGAGATAGAGTTTTCACAACCCAAGAAGCAGGACAAAATAGTAGACATTCGGAAAAAAAGAATGAAGGGAATAAGCGCTCAACTGCCAATCCTACGTATGAATGCAACATATGCCTGTACGATCACCCCAAAGGCCAATGCCCAATATTGTTACATCTACATGAGCATTGGGGAAACACGTTACATCCAGAGTTCGTACAGAGATACTGTGTTAGACCACAGTGGCAACAATCCCAGTCGTGGGGGAATCCACCCTTAGACTGGAGGCACCCTTCACATTTTCCGAATCCAAATGCTTATAACGTTCAACATCCTGTTTCTTCAACTGGGCCACCACACTTTATCTCACCACAATACCATTCTTCACAATACCATCAACCCATACCTCCAACACAACCACCACCTTGTGCACCTTATCCTCCTCCTAACTTTCAACATTCTTATCCTTTCCCTCCTTCCACAATGCCACCAACTGTTCCTCAGGTGTTTGTACCACCGCAACCCATGAACAACACTTGTGCTGCTGCTACTAATTACGGTGAAGAGCCTCCTCAACATCAAAGACGTCCTTTCTTTAAACACGGCCGTAGGAAGGGACAACATAACTCTGAGGCCACTGCATCTTCCAACCCAGCACAAGTCCAACAATGTGGTGCATCCTTACCTTCAAACCCAGCGCCTCATGTACCTTCATCAGGGCCACCAACTAACACTCCAACAACCACAAGGCCCAATGAACACAACCATGGGAGGCATCAGCCCAATCCTTGCATACCATCTAACGGTCCTAACCATCATAGTGGGTCAACTCGTTATCCGGGAACTACATCGTATGAAGTGCCCCACTGTGTTTATTACAAAGTGCGTAAAATCCAAGGGGATAAGTTTGGACCGGTGTCAATAATTCCAATATGCAAGGATCCTCATTCTTCATTTATTAATCCTTGCCATACTCAACCGTTTAGTTATGGGGGATATCCCCCATTTCAGTAACAAGCAGGATTAATAAATGTTTTTAATTTTCTTTAATTTTGCAACTTTTTGTTTTCCAGTTTTTCATTTTTTAACTTTTTTGTTTTATCTTTTTGTGTGTTTGTATTTTCATGTTTTTGTAAGTAATCTCATCTACGAATAAAACACTCATGTGGATCGTTGGTTGAGATGTGTTTTATGTTATTAAGTCATGAGTGATCAATTATTTGAAACAGTGAGCCCACTACATCCACTCATCCACTCTATAAATAAAGAGGTTCTGTTCAAGGGTACAGTGATATTCTTGAAATTTCTAAAACTTAAAATTAATTTTGTGTTCATTGTACCCAGAATGAAGAAGGATGGACCAAGAGGGAATGATTAGGGTGTGACATCAAGGGGACTTGTGGATTCTCTTTGGTGACATCTGTGGGAGTTATCATGCAATATGGTTGTACTAAGATCCTTGTAGATCTAATGAAAAATGGGAGTAAGAGTAATCAAAAGGGCACTCGACAATCAAACGCTGTTCTAGGGGGTCCCACTGGAAAGACATGCACCCATGCCTGATGGTTGGTGGCTTCTCTAGAGTCAGTAAAGTGAAAAAAAGAAAGAGAAAAGAAAAAAAGAAGTGCCATAAAATAAAAATCACTGCTCCCTTGTACTAAACGCCAAGTGATCGTACGCCTTGTTGTTATGGTACTCTCATAGTTGTTCATCATGGGATGAAACAATGCGATGTCACTATTTAGAAGGATGGACTTGGTCCTGATCTTAGAACGATGGGTTAATGACACATTAACCATGCTGTACACGCAGGATTCATTGTACTCTGAGTTAGATACCTCATGTCCCAATCTCTACAGTCCCTTTCTCTACTCCGTCTCATCTCACTATTCGTGTAATTGTAGCTCGTGTCCCATGTAACATAAAATTTTCATCTCATTCCGGTGATATTTACATGTGTGTGTTTTGTGGAGTTAATGTAGATTACATATAACCCTTCTAGTGCCCACGGACACTTTAAGTGTGGTTACACAAGGGCATTATAGGTTAAGACCTGCTTTGGGGAGGACCCACTTGTGTAATTTTTTGTAATCTTCATTAATTCTCTAGCTAGAACACACAATTTCTTACCCTCAGCTTAGTTTTTCATAATTTTCTTTCCCATTTATTAACCCTCCAAACTTTAACGTTCTAATGGATTATTATATTCCCTTTTCTTCATAACCGCCAAAAGTTTTAATTGTTAAATTCACACCTATCTCATTCACAGTGCCTTTCGAATTCATGTAATTACCCCTAAGTCCATTAATTTTTGTTAATGTCCTAGTTTTACACATTAATTTCCAGAAAAATTAGTTAAAATTTGGTCTTTGTTAGTTGTCTCACTTTGGTTGGGCCGAGATATCGCGTACGCGATATCGCGTCCCACAAGATATCGTGTACGCGATGTACCGTACGCGATATTGCGTCCCCCCTTTCCTATAAATAGGAATCCCCGCCGCAACACTTTGCATCATTTGGCATTTACGCGGGGGGAAGTTTTGAATTTTTTTTATGCGACTTGCGCTTGAGCGACCATTGCTTTTTCAACTCTATCTCGCGCGCTGGTACTTCGATTTTAATTCCGTTTGAACCTGCTTGGGCCCGGAGTGTTCAGTTTAGTCGTGGGGGAGAGACACTTGCCGAAAGTGCCTAACTTTTTTGGAATTTTTCATCACCCAAAGGACATCAATTAGGGTAATTAATACTAACACTTAGGAAATTGCGCCATAAATCATATGACCTTAAGTATATCGGGAGATTAAACCGAAATCCGCCTAAGTCATAGGACCCGCTCTCATAATTTTCGGGCACGATCACACAATAACATATGATATTTAATTAAGGCAACTAGTAAGGTATAACTTGATTTCTTAAACAACCTTACTAATGTTGGCCCGTGTGATTGCAGAGATGGCCCCGAAACGCACCCAGCAGAAGAGTCTGACCCAAGGTGGAGAAAAACAACCTAGGAGAGATTGAAGACAAGTCCTTGCCAGACAATATAATGAATAGGAGGTTCATTCATTCAGTATCCATCAAGATGAACCTCCTACCAGACGATCCGGGCAGGCAGAAGGAGGAGCTGCTGTGCCTGAACTGGGACAACAACTTACGTTGCCCCCGGAATGTGTTTAGGCCGTCAACACGAAGTCCATAATTGCTTCAGTGATTGTGGAACTCAACTTCGAATCTTTTGCAGAGTTCACTCCTGAGGCTGTTAGGGATCACCTCAAAGGGTCTCCCTTATGGCCCGTCCTCTCTGAACAAGGTGCCTGGTACTTAGGAGAAACGTACCTATTTTGGCACAATAAAGAGCAAGGCACCACAGTAAACATCGGTGGTGTGACAGTGGATTTTTCTGCACAGGCGATTTCGGAAGTGTTAAACCTTCCGAATTCAGGCCCCCATGTTGCTCAGTTATCCACCCGATCAGACCCTGATGTGCGAAAGGATTGGCTAGAGAAGGCTTATGGCAGAGATAAGGCTTTTGGTGAGCTGACCACGGAAGAGCGAGTCTATTTTAAAATCGGGACCTATCACCTCTTCCCCACAAAAGGCTTAAAGAGAATATCAACGTATGCGGCAAGAGGATGTGCAGTGTTGATGGGAAAGGTTAACGCTAACCTTCCTCATCTATATTTGACGGAGATCCTAAGGCGATTCGAAGAACGGAAGACAGGAAAAATGGCACTCCCTTTTCCCTGTCTTATCAGAAAACTGTGCCGTCGGGCAGGTATTCGGGGATATACAAATGATGTCCTCCGAAAGGCCCAAAATGCTTCTTATGCTGAATTGTTAAAGGCGCCAGCTCCAAGAAAGAGTACTGGCGAAGAGTTGGGACCAGATGAGGAAAATGAAGAACAGGTGACTGAAACCCCTGCAACTCAGCTTGCAGGACCCAGTCAACCTCCAGCCACAGGTCCTAGCCAACAACAAGAAGCAGAACCCGGTACAGGCCAGGATCAGCCGCCGCCGCAAGACTATAGACCGTCAATGAGCCATTTGAGGGCTATTGCTGAGACGATCAGTTGGGGAAGTCGTGATGACACCAGTCTCTTCCGTGTCATCGATGATGCCAGGCAGCCTACAATTTCAATAGATCGCACAAGGGGTGAGTTGTCAGTGCAAACAGGAGGAGGGGAAAGTAGATGGTCACAACAGATTTCTGGACATGCGGCATCTTTTCAAGTGCAATTAGAGACTGGTGAAGGGGCCACAGTGGTGGTCATGCAACACCAGGATGCCGCAGGAGCAGCTGATGTGGTAGCTGACTACATCAAGGAATCTTTTCATGTACCTGTTGTGCCACCGGCAGATCTTTCAGGAGCACAGGATGCTCAAACCATTGCCGGAACCTCAATGACTCCTGCAGAACATGAGGATGCATTGGACAGATTGCTTCAAACAGGACAAGTTTTAACGTCTCTGTTTGACATCCCTCAGGATGTAACCGCAATGCAGTCAGACCTCATTTCAACCAAGGGGAAACTGGTCATATCCGAAGTAAGGGCTGAGCATGCTGAGGCTGAAGTGCAGAAATTACAAGAGCAGCTCATCGCCTTACAAGCAGCACAGCGGGATCCCTTGCGATTGGTTCCCGCAGACCAGTTAGACAATTTTAAAACCGAGCAATTAACCAAATTAATTGCAGAAAATAAGAAGGTGGCAGAAGAAAAGGAGACGGCCACTTGGGATGCCTCCGCAGCAAAGGCGCAAACTCATGCGCATCTTAAGGCACTCAAGGCCTTACAAGAAGAAAACAAGCAGTTGGTTGCAGATAACCTTCGGTTGACTTCTGTGGAGAAACAAAAGAATGTTCTCGATGAGCACTTTCATCGGCTGCGAGAACAATTCATTCGAGTCAACCAAGACGTAAGCCGTTTAGCCAGAGAAAATCGAACCCTCTCAATGGAGGAGGTGCGCGCTATTCGACAGAAATCAGCCATCGAGATTAGTGCGTGGCAGAATGAGGCTAAACGACACGAGAAGCTGAAGGAGCACTTCCGTGACCAGGTGGGGATGTACAAACAGATCCTGGAGAAGGAGATCCATATGGCAAAAGCCCAAATCAACAACATCAGTGCCCAGCACACTGATTGGGGGGCCATATTGGACACTTATGCCTATGCCCACCAGGCGGAAATTAAGAACCGGGACCTGCAGATCCAAGACTTAACTGAATACATGGAGTTGGCAAATCTTCGGTATGCCAACCTGGCCATGTTAACAGCAGGACGCCCGAGGTCAGAGCTCGAGTAGCAGGTAGCTTCCACCTACATCAAATATGAAGCAGAGTTTGCAGAACGAAAGAAGTTGGCTGAAAAATTAGATGTTGCAAATTCTGAACTCGCGGTGGTAAAAGAGAGCTACCAAGGGCAGAAAGATGTGGCAACCGACTTGGCTCGACGGCTAACAGAACTTCACGAATACAAAGACAAAGCCAGAGCCTTTGAAGAGGAACGACGGGTGTTTGCGGCGTGGTACGTCAAAGCTAATCAGATGTTCCCGCAACTACCCTGTCCGTGGGAAGTGCCGACTCCATCAAACATTGGAGCATCAGCATGGACGGCACAAGACCCTCGGACCGAAGAGGAGAAGCTCCAGGCTATTCTTCAGCGTCATCAATCTTCAAAACTTGGAGCACGTGACAAAGGGAAAGCACCCATGGAGGAGCCACCGCCACCAGGAACTACATGAGTTCCACATTTTTGTAGTTGTAGCATTTTTTCTCTGTGTTGTGTCTTCCCACACTGCGGCATTAGTCCATTTCTTTTTCTAGTTAATAATCCCATACCTATCCACTGTGTAATCACTGAAGCTTGTTCTCGTTGTAACTCGAGGACGAGTTTTTATTCAGTCGTGGGGGTATGATGAGACGTGGTCTGCGTCGGTTGCGATATCGCGTACGCGATATCGCAGTCAACCGCCATGTCTATAAATAAGAGGCGGCTCTCCCTTATTGGGGATCCCAGTTTTAGTGTAGCGAAGCTCTGGCAGTTTGATCCCTCCAGAGTTAGAATTTTCCCGTGTCTGCCCGCAGTGTGGTGAATGTGATTGTACGGTGTCTTTATTCGAGTGTGCCGTACTTGGACACACACATGACCAGCAATAAAGATCGAGATTACTTCATCATTGCAGCATTCACTTAGTTTATTTATTGTTATTTATTTCATGTTATTTATTGCTTTCATAGCGCGGTGTAAGTACGACTTGACTACGAGCATCTACGGGTGTGTACGGCTAGTTAAGGAATCGGTTACTTATCGCGATTAGTCTCTCAACCCTAAACTCCTAGAAGCGGAACGAGTTCGACTTGATTACGAGCATTTAAGTGTGACTGCTTGGTAGCCCAGTGGTGTAGCTAGGGGGATCTACGCTTGGTAACCCAGTGGCGTATTTGGGGTCTGCGCTTGGTAATCCCAGTGGCGTACCTAGGCCTATGCTTGGTAGTCCCAGTGGCAGTCGTGCACGAAGTCCAAGATGTGTACGGTTGATCAAGGAATCGGTTGCTCGTCGCACTTAGGCTAGATTAGATTTTCTTACCCTTTTCCTGCTAGTTTAGTTTAGTTAAATATTATTTTCCACTGCCGTCAGGAGTAGCGTTAGATTTAGGAACACATCATACACCTCATCTAGACTAAACCATACGTGACATATGCAAAACTAGTCTAGATGGGAAGACAGCGAACTGCGACCTAAGGCTAACTAATCTAGGTGCCACAACTAGTCCATCTGCGGAGTTTGACCGGATCACGCGTGCGACGCTCGTTTCGTATGGTTGAGTGTAGGGGTACCTCGCCACTCATCACCTAGAAATACACTCAAACTTTGTAGAATTAGTTATTAAAGTGGCCAATATTCCTAAGTAGTGAATCATGTAGTTGCAAGGTCATTGTCTTCCTAACTTACACTTGTATTTTACCTATATGTATGGTTAATTGTGGTTAAGGCATATGACATATATGCTTGTAATTATTTTTAATATATTCTCATCCTAATGGCTAGATGATTGGATAGATGTTTAATAATTAATTATTAAATTAATCAGCTAATCTAGTAACTAACTATACTAACATGGAGTAACTATTCCTACTTGTCGTACACATCCCAAACTAGTGTTAACACTACTAGGTTACCAAGTGGCTATTACTGGGTGTACCAAATATCCACTATTGGGATTACCAAGCATTAACACGTTATGCTGGAAGTCATCATAATCACGTGTTTATGATTAATAACATTAATTACTTGATTATGGATAGTAATAGAAAATGCAAGTAAAGTAAAGTGCATAAAAGTAAAGTTAAGCTAGTCTAAGTGCTATAATGGATATAGGAAATCTCAATTTTATTGTTTTCATGCCAATGTGTTTAGGTAGATGGGCATTCGAATAAAACTCCATACAATCTCTTAGATCCATACTGCAGGCACTTAGAGGGATATTCTAACCTTAGGAAAAACAAATTGCAAAAGTCCAGCTAAGGCTATGACTAAAAAGTGACATAAATGTGAAGGGTGCCTGCATTTATATAAGCAGTGACTACATTAGTGTCAATGCATCCTACCATGTGTTGATGGGGATACATTGATGGGTGTGCACTGACATAGCCTGTCTTATTGATGCCTCATCAAAAGCAAATTCAACTCCCAAAGCCAATAATTCAAAAGAAGTGTTGAAAACAAAAGAAACTAGGAGGAAACTAGTTTAAAATCAATTTGTATTCATGTGAAATGAAAAAAAATATTAAGAGCATAGTGAAAATGGTGGGGAAAGGTAGTGTGAAAAAGTAAAAATTTATATGTTACATGCTTTTCATATATAAAGTATATATACTTTATATTTATAATGTTTACTTTTCTTTATAAACTTTTTAAAACTTGTGTAACACATGGAGTATAAAATTGAATTTACTTTATTTAAATTTTTATAAAGTAAACATTTTCATAAATCTATTTCTTTTATTTCCTCTCCAAATAATTTCCCACATTTCAAATACACATAACATACACACTAGAACTCTAAATCAAAATTCATTTAAACCTACAAGATCCATATCAAATACACTACATGCCAACATGCTAATATCACATCCAAGACTTACATAGCATAGCACTGTAGTTCAAATGCATAAATGATAAAATCACATATAAAGTATAAACACATACTTGATAGCTACTCTTATACCCCAATCCAATATCCTTACCAGCTAGATTACATGTCTAACACATCATATATGACCAATGTATATAAGCATGTTAGTTAAGCATGTAAATACATCATAATCATATCATAAGAGCAAAAGCATTATCACATATAAATAATGAACTAACTTGTCCCCAATAATTGACTAAGACTACCCACACATATATAAATCATAAGTGTAATGCAATACCCAAAACTTATGAAAGGGATGTAATAAATGCTTTGCCTCAAATATAAGATTTTGCTTACCAATCTCATTTAGTTATTACTTTTCTTTTTTAAAACAATCATTCAATTTTTAAAATCCTTTCATTCATAGTAAGAAACTTGAACAACTTTTCGTTAAGCACTTAAAGTAGCTTTAATTATCTACTTAAGATTTTTCTCAGTAAACTACCATATGGTAATTCAAGAACAAAGCTAACTTTCAAAGAAAAACAAAGGATCAAGTAGAGTTGAAATATCATAAATGATAGTAATAAGCTAAATTTGAATAGATTTAATAGTTAGAATATAGCTATAAAATCTTTTGAATTTAATAAATGCAAATTAGTCCTTAACTTGGATATAAGAGAAATTAACTTAAAATTGAAAAATTCACTATGTAATGAAGGGAAACTAAGCTAAATGATTAAGGAAAGAAAACTTGAGGCTTAGAAGATTTATGAAGATTTTTATATAAATAACATAAGAAACGAAAAGGTCTATTTTTCACAAGAATTTTAGGGTAGAATAGCTCAAATAAATGACGTGGATTTAATAGCTAGAAAAGAAGATTTAAAAGCTCAAAATTACTTACATTATCATTTCAAAACATTATAGTTGCTCCAAAAACATTGAGTTTTAAAAAGACACCCTTTACATAGAGCTTAAGCATTCCATAGCATTTTAGAGTAGTAAAATTAGTTGCAATAGTCATAGTAGTTATAATAGCTAAGGAAAAATTATAAATGGACTCTTCATAATAAGCTATTGTATTCAATAACTACTCTAGAAGTGGATGAGCCTCGTTAAACCCTTGAATCCATTGCTTCTTAGTGACAAGCTATTATGTCAATTTTCCATAATTGAAAAGTATTTTAATAGCTTCAATCCATTGATTAGGCTTTCAACTTACAACCTTTGAAGTAATGGACTCAACATTTAATAATCATCTAACTTCTAAATTAGTTATGACTCAAATTACCTCCTCTATTATGATTCCATGATTAGCATGAATTTTATCAAATGAGATTTTGAGACAATGAATCTCTCCTATTTTTTCTACTTCTGCCATCATGATGGTATCAAGCAGCTCCACTTCATTCAATAATAGTTTTTCCCTTAATTTTGTTGCTCTAGCAACAAGTTTTTAAACTTTGTCAATTGTATCTTCATAAATGACACACTTTGCTTTAAATTTTGATATTTGAGCCATTATCTTAATTGCCCAAGAATTATGATTTTGTAGCTCTATCATGAAATTCTGATTATTAGAGCTCTATAGAAAGGAGACGTCTAACTTGGTATGAATTTTGGTTTTAGTTAATTCCTATTTCATTCTCTCAATTTTTTCTCTATGTCTTTGAATCCACTACTCTCTATCTTCTATCAAAACCTCCTTTGTTTATAAAACCATTTTGATAATTGATTTATTGATAACATTTTAATCTTCGTTGATAAACATCACTAAGAAAAAAAAGAGACAATGTTAACATACATACATAATAACTACAATAAATTACTTAATTTCTAGGATATAAAAAAAACTACCTATTATAGATATATTTGTTTTTTTTACAGCATGCTTTACTAGTCTGAATCCATCTATAAAAACTATATTCACATCAATAACTACAATATTAAACATTTTTCTCTTCCTTCATTAGTACATCCAAAGCTTTGGTTTTCTTAGCACATATCATAATTGATAAGTAAACATAAGTTCACCATAAATATTGTTTAAAATAAATTTAAAATTATAACAATCATAAAATAATACATAATAATACATAAATATACCATTATAATAACATTTTTCAAACATTTCTTTTAATAACATGAAACATAAAACATCATGATTAATAACAAAAACATGAATTTTTTAAAAACTATCATTAGTTCTTTGCACTACTATCATTACATTTGTGATCATGTACAACTTAATATCTGCAACCCTAATAATAACCAAAGATGCATATGAAAATAATACTTTTAAATCATGAATGATTACTAAATTTGATGGAATCTTATCCATGTTTTTACAATAATGCAAAATATATGGCCCATAAGTCCATTGTCACAGGTCAATACAATAATATTTTTGCTTTCAAAATAGTATATTGAAATCTTGTACTTTCAACATTATTTTTTTTAAAAGTATAGTCATATCTCTTTAACAAAATACCACTTTCAACATTTTCAATTTAAATATTTCATTGATGATTCTTGAACCAATTTTTTATACACTTATTATAACTAGAAATTGATGTTTTAAGAATTACACTCATTGAGAAGATAAAATATAAAATTGATACATTACAATTACTATGTGATCTTACATCATTGTTTTTAAAATTATCATAAGACAAAACTAGCATGTACTACACCTCAAAGGTTATAACATATCCTAAACAAATACAAAAATATCAAACTTCAATTATAAGATCATGTTTTTTTCATCACTCAACAATTGAAATAGAGTATGCAAACCAAATTTATTAATCTATCTCATGGTTTGGTGTTATAAAAACTAGACAATGGAAAAGTGTATTTGGTTGTTCTTATGATTTAAGCATTGATCAAGTTGTTGAGTCCAAGGTAAGAGTAGAAGCTAAGAAAGCTATCATAAGTCCATTTCAATAAAATATTTGATGAGAAGCTTTATCACACATATTGCTAAGCATGTTCTATTTATGTAATTTGATTTTATTAGAAACTCATTCATTCCATCCTTTTTAACTTAAATGATCCACAAGTGATATCAAAGCTTGGTTACTCTCTTTTATCAAACTTGATTACTAGGTGAACTGGAAGGACAATAGAGGATATCACTTGTACTATTACATATCTTTAATTATACCAACTATGGCTTTTGGAAAGGTCAAGTGAAAACATACTTAGAATATTTTATGTTTGATGTGTGGCAAAGTGTTATTGAAGGATACTTGATGAGACGCGGTTTACACTAGGCCGCGATATCGCGTCTTCGCCTGCGATATCGCGTACGCGATATCGCGTCGCGCCGCCATTTCTATAAATAAGAGGCGGCACTCCCTTCATTTCGTAATCCTGGCTAGTGTAGCGAAGCTCTGGCAGATTGATCACTCCAGAGTTAGAATTTTTTCCCATGTGCCCGCAGTAGGAGTCCTAGAGTGAACGACTCTTTATTCGAGCAGCTTGTAACCTGAACCCAAGTTGTGTACGGCAATAAAGACGAACTTGATTGGATAAACCTTGCAGTACATGGTTTTATTGCTTTATTTCCTGCTTTCCTAGTGCGTTCAAGTA